>OZ020530.1:51157558-51757558 GCA_963971445.1 Ornithomya chloropus | reverse complement strand
TGAATAAACAGCCAAACTGGTTAAAAGGTTTCCAAGCGAAGCCTATCTCAAACTCACAGAACTTGGAATTCTAGCATCACTTAAGTTAGCAACACTGACATTGACCAGCAATGTGTGTTACTCGGTTGGTTATTATACTTCTATATTGTAAACATATGCGTGTAACGCTCCAGTGGTTATGTTTTGTGTATTCAACGGATTCACGTTTACGTCTAGTGCTTGTGTATCGTTATTGTATCTACATTTAATGTTTTCACTTTTTATATGTTGGGACCACATTCTTCTTGTTTTACTTTTTTTTATTCTTTTTTTTATTTTATTCGTTTTATTATTACTAACGTTCCTTTTATGGCTCTTCGCTTGCTGTTGTTGGACTTATTGTTTGTGTTATCGTTATCGTAGTTTTGCGGTAAATTCTACCACAAATGAAATTAGAAGTGCGGAAGTTGTGAATATAACAATATTTATTGTTGTGTTGTTGTTGTTGTTGTTGTTGCTGCTGCCGCTGCTGCTTCTACTACGAATTGGCTTTTATTAGTAAATGTATGCCAAGCACACAGAGAGTTTCACAAAATATTGGTCAAACTTCTTATTTAACTTTTAAGAAGGAGTTGCTGTGTGCAAGTAGGGAACATCAATGAAAAGGGATCGAGAGGTGTAATGATGGTGATGATGACGGCGCAGCCTACGACAACTCTAACAGCGAACATGTTTGGTGAAGCTGAAGCTTAGAAAAAATATAAAAATTATGTCAATTTTTTTAGCAACGCTTGGTAAGGTCGACTGCTTTAACTTAAGTGCCCACTAGATACTAAACAGAAAGGGAAGAAAGAATGGAAATCGAAAAGAAGAGCACTGCACGAAGCGAAGCCATAACTACCAGCACAAGTACGTTTATTTATGAGTATAATAAATGGAGCAAGTTGTTTTCATAGTTATTGCTACAGTTGTTGTTTCTGTTAGCTAAACCGAAATTGCATTTTACGCTTTAGATTTATGTTCTTATTGCATTCAAAGCACATCTATTTCCACCTCTTTGTTGTTATAACCTATAAACCTCTTCTACAAATGTTGAGAATACAATGAATATTACACAGAAGAATACTTGAAGATAAACATGAAAAATAAGGAAAAATTAAATCACATTATCATCGATGAAATGAATAAGATTTGTCCAAAAAAAAGAGTTCGCCAACTATCTTAACTTTTGAGATTGTTGGGATGTTATCAGTGCAACTGAAAATCACTTGCTCCTCGCTGTACCATTCTCTATTAAAATTTAAAACGCTTAAATGGAATTGAAAGGAACTGCAGAGATTCAACATCGAAAGCACTCAAATGGAAATGGAAGCAATTAACTCAATTGTAAATAGAAATCACTCATATGTATTAAGAACAAGTTCAAACTTTTCTAGGAATAGACAAAACGAAGTTAATTGGAACGGAAATAACTCGATGGTATGGAGTGGAAAAAACGTATAACGTAGAAATGCAAAGAACTGAAAATATTGTAGTTGGCCAAGCCCCACCATTTAATACCCTCAACCACTTATTTCCACAAATTATGTTACAATTAGTTGCATCAGTAAACGCGAGGCTTTGCCATCTGATATAAGTCTCTTCGGGAAATACCCTTATATGGATAGGAGTTTCAAAAATGGTCCGATCGGGTCCAGATTAGGCCCAGCCAATTATTAAGCTAGTTGACTATTCTTCTCCAAATTTTATCAAAAAATATTAAGATTTGCGATTTTTTGCCAGGAATAAAAGGAACTTGAACAGACTGCGACAAGATTCAAATGTAATTCGAAAAAAGACCCAAACGTGAAAGCAAATGGGAAGAACTAAAGTGGAAATGAACATCACTGAAATGGAAGTGGATAGTACGTAATAACTCAATTGGAAAAGAAAACCATTTTTGTGGAATAGTAACATATGTTATAAACCAATTGGAAATGATAAATGAGGGCAGCTCAAATGCAGAGAAAAAAACTCAACTTGACTTGGGCCAAATATTAAATGCCCTCTACATCCATATACAAGCACTGTACGTCGGATTTAGCACAAAAAGATTTTTCGTAAGTTGTGATGGCATCTGTGTCTGACTGCGCCCATTTTTGTTACGTCAATACGTCGTGCTAAATATAAACATGAGCATCAAATTCGTAGAAAGATAGCTTCTTTCAACTGTGGGCGTGCCTCTCAACCCTTCCTACCCATTTTAAATAGAAATCTGCGGATTACATATTGATGTGAAAATTTCGCCACATCTCGAGCCAAACTTTTTGGAAACCGCGTTTCTAATCAGACGAGGCCTTAAACTGGACATTAGTAAATACGCTTAAAGTACTCTGTTGGATAAATGAATGCGCGTATCATTAAAATGACGAAACTTTCAATTTTACTTGACTTTTAATAGCGCCAAGTGACACCTACAGTTTCATAATTGTATGACTTTATTGAAATCACAAGAATTTAAAACATGACTTGAACGGAGGAGAGCGAATAGTAAAGGCAAACGGACGAGCAAAACGTAAAAAAGTACGCAAAGGCGAAATAAAGAAAACGAAACGCTTAACATGAAATTCAAAGTATCAAAATGGACAGAAGAGTACCCTGCTCATTAACAGGCAGAGCAGTGAAATGTATGCATTTTACGTTCCCTACGCTTTTCTAAAGGTCTTGTTGCTTGGGTCCCCACACCATACATACCGTCAAACATTTCGTGTACAGCACACATGTGAGGTTATGAAGAGATTTAGGCTCAAAACAAATCGTACGCATCCTATAATATTTGATTTTGGGCCTTTTGCCTTATTACTGGACGGTGGGGAGGAGTGAGGGCACCACACAATAATATAAAGTATATTTCATTGCAGTCATTAAGTGTGTACAACAACATTTATACTTGATTGCGCACAGCACACACAGCACACACATGCACACAAAGATCGAAATGAAAATGCATTTTGGTTGTTAAGTTGAGAACGGCACAACAATAAAAAAGCACAACAAACACTTGGTATGCAAACACTAAAAGCTTGAATCGTATTGAATATTCAGAGGTGTGCATGAACAGAACCGAACAGAACAGAGCAGATCAAATACTCAAGAAAGTTCAGTTCAACGTTTTTATACCCTCCACCTCAGTGATGAGGGAATACTAAGTTTGTTCTTCCGTTTGCAACACCCAGAAGTAGGTGTCAGAGATCCTACAAAGTATATATATATTCTTGATCAGCGTCGAGAACTGAGTTGATTTAGACATGTATGTCCGTGTGTCCGTGTGTCCGTGTGTCCGTGTGTCCGTGTGTCTGTCTGTTGTTGGCATTCGCACGGGCGTACATTTTGACATATTGAGCTAAAATTTTATACAGACACTGTTAGTTTTGGCATGCAGATCACTATTTAAAATCTAATTAAAAAATCAGACCAGAGCCACGCCCACATTCAATAAAAATCTATTTATCAGCCACAAAAATTGAGCTATAAACTTGAAATTTGGTACGCACATACATAGTTATCCAATGCCTAAAATGGACGTGGTCTGCCCACAATTTACAAAAAACCATAATCAATGCAAAAGTAGACTTGCATGCTGATACGTACGACATACACGATTAGAGGGCGCAATATATATATATTTGCCACGCCCACCGTTGTTGATGTGGAGGGTATTTAAGATTTGGCTTAAGCCAAATGTAGTTTTCTTGTTTTTTCTTTTTTTTTTTCTGTAAGTCTTGTTTGGTATGTAGAGGCTGTCTGTCACTTTAGTTATTTGTTTACCTGTGTATTGCAGAGAGTGAAAGATAAAGCAGTTGGCGGTATAAGAGGGTAATTGCTTTCCCTTTTTTATCCTTGTTGTTCTTGTTGTTATTATTGTTTTCTTCACTTAATGTTGTGTTGATTTTATGCTATTTGCCAAATACAAAATATGTTTAATGTAATCACAACTATCGGCAGTAGCACACGGCAGAAAACAAAACCCAACTAAATAATAGCAGCAGCAACAACAACAACAACAATAGCATAAACACGTTTCATGCACAAGTTTGGTTTGTGCCTCAAATGGCTAGTGATCTGATCGGTGGAGAGGATAGCGAGGATTTCTTCTCAACATCGAGTCAATAAAACATATGACTTGTTTGGCAGAAGTCGGTGCCCACCACCTAAGCGTTGAAGGTTAAACATAACACAAAACAAAACAAAAGCAAAGCAAAGCAAAGTAAAGCAGAATTTCTTCTCAGTTTTGTTGCACGATCGCATATATGCGACCGTGTCGGTGTTGGCGGTGGCAATGACGGTGGTGGTGGTGGTGGTTGGCTACCTAAACTTAAGTGCAAGTGCATAAATGGACGTCGCACTTATTAATGCTTTAATAAATGGTATTTCATTTTTTATTATTCACTTGAAAGGGATTTTTATTATTGCTTTCAATATGTATACTTGTGTGCATAACTACGAGCACACACATTGTGCATCCTTTGTGTGTGCGTGTGTTTGGGCAGCTTTTTCACTTTTAACTCTTTTGCTTAAGTCTTTCATTTTCGCCTCAAACATATACTTGACTTTAAAATAATAAAAAGCAAAACATGCAAAACTTTTTGTAATACTACTAAATGTACTCAAGCTAGCCATCTGTACGAGCATGCGTTGTGTATGAGTTGATCATTATAATGCTGGAAGTATAAAGTATCAAATGGAGAGGGTGGTAGGTTTCAACTCAGGTTCTTTATTGCAAGTGATGGTGATGATGATGATGATGATGATGATGGTGATGGTGATGGCGTTGATGGGTTTTGACTTGGCAGTTATTTCGCTGTAAGCTGTAAGCTGTAGCGTGCAACAACTGCCAAATGAGTCAGTAGATTCCTTTATTTGTGCAATCATTTATGATCATTTGTGTTTTTTTTTGTTTTGTGTTGTGTGTGCACCTATGTACTCATTGGTATTATAACACTTACTTACCTGTAAAAATATCAGCATACTTACTCGCCGGCAGAATGCCAGCTTAGTTCAATGGCTGGATGACGTACCGGATGGTTGGCCAGTTATGCCTTCGGCATATGAATAAGTGAAGGCTTCTACGTGTGATTTCAAGCATGATCCTGTATGGATGGAGCAATAAGTATATTACAATTTTATATTTCTTGTACACACACACACACACATGCACGTTTTGAAAGCACACATCATGGTATGTGCGGTTTGCTTATTAAGCGTATTTTGCTTCGAACTTTATCTACATTATTATTATAAAATGGATCTAAGCCGACCATTCAAAATCCTACATCATTTAGTCGCACAATGTATATTAAAAGTAATTGGATTGGATCAGTTTACGCGAGTCTGTATCATATAAAAGTCACCTTGTGGAAAGCGAGGGGTTCTAAGAATAGTCCGATCGGGTCCATATTAAATAATTCACAAATTTTATGAAAACGCTTTTCACACAATTTGAATTCTCGTCATATAAAGACATTTTTTAAATGATGGTTTCTTATAGGGAGGGATTCTAAAGATGGACCCACGAGATCCATTTTCAATAGTGACCGTTCTTAGCGCAAATAACATCTTTGTTCCTATTTTCGTTTCAAAATTGCGACATATCGGTTAATTTAAAGGTATTATGGACGGACTATGGTCGATTTAGATTTTGATACTAAGCTGATCGGTATAATTAAACGTGGCTGAGGCATTTTTCGTTTAGGAGTTACAAACATCTGTACAAATACAATAAATCACTTTGTAACGTAGGGTATAAATACGGCTGCAAGTAGAATTTTTCTGTATTATTGTAGTTAGCGCGTCAGTCAGTCCTTCATTCAGTGTATATTAATTCTATTTATTGTATGTTGCAAGCATACAACAACAACAAAAATACGTAATGAAGAGCTTTATTAGGTCAATCCCAAATCTAAGGTACCCACCACCACTCCATTATGTCAAGTTTACGTTATTAAACATTATAAGACCAACGCACCCATAATTGTATATTTTTATAATGCAAACTCGCTTCAATCACATGAGGGCGAGGTCAGGACTTGTATAAAAGCAACTATCACGTGATGTCCGTGCATGTAACTGTTGGCATTGCTTATATTAATAACGGTGTGCCATCGTTCAATAAAAATTGCATTAGAAATCCGTAGACAAAGTGTAAGAAAAACACTCAAATAAAAATATATAATATATAGTTTTGTGGGTACGGCTCGCCCCCTTCTGGCCACTTACAAACGTTTGAACAAACTCAATATGCCGCCATATCAGTGTGACGATGGGCACAATAACAATAACAGAAAAAGTAATTATTTCATTTAACCAAAAATGATATTGCAAATCTTATCCTCTACCTTCACTTAACTTCTTCTCCTTCTTCGGCACCTCATTCAACCGTATGTGCGTACAAACCGAACGAATGTTCTTAACATTTGTATGCGCGCCTTGTTAAAATGTGCTGCATAAATATATATAGATGATAATAATGATGATCGTCATCATGATGACTTGAACTTGAACAACTTGTCTAAATGATTGACGACTTAAAATTAAGAAGGTGCATGTATTCATTATTGTGTATTCTTATACTTTATTATGGGTAGAAATAAAAGTATATGAAGTTCATAATGGGCGCGTGTGTGTGTTTGTGCATTAAATTAAAAAAAATGCTTAATGTGTCGGTATTTACAATACTCGTACCGTGTGTGCATTGTGTGCTGAAGCAATGCCAAAAAAGCTTCCATTTAATAGTTGTAACAGCTTTAAACAGATGAGCGCTATTAATCAAAATGTGATTATATGAAAGCAACCATAATACCAATAACAGCAACAACAAATTAATAAAGCAAAGGACTTAAGCCGAAATGAGTTGTTTGGATTCCAAATCCAGCGATCTAAATGCCTAAAGGATGTTTATGAATAAGTGACCAATATCGGAATGGTGGACACTTACTATTAAACAAGGAAACAAGAAATAAAAAAAGTATTATATGTAATATGTCTATAAACACTACTCCTGCCATGCTCCTCCTTCTAATCCTTTCTAACCGCCGTCGTGCAAGCACGTGTAGGGGTCACCTCCTGAGTGAATGGTTATATAAAAAACAAAAATTTAAAACAAAACAAGATGAGATTTTATTGTTGTTGTTGCTCCTTTTTTTCTATGTAATGAATTTCTATAGGTTTAGTGTACTTGTTGTGATTGTTATTAGGAAGGAGAAGAAGAATTGTAATATTGTTCAGTTTGCAATAAGCCGTGAAAGAGTAAAGTACTCACAATAGTACTTCTTTGATAACTTTCTGATTTTTTGATAATTAGTTGAGGAAGGAAACTGTTCCAAATTTACTTAACATCAATGTTCATACTCCCCAATAGATGGGGGGTATGACAGTTTGTCATTTCATTCTTGATCAGCATCAAAAACTGACGTTACCTAGATATGTATGTATTTCCGTGTGTCCGTCGTTTTTTCCGATAACAGGCACGCCCACAACTTACACAAAAATCATACCCAATATCCAGGGCAAAATTTGATTTGCAAGCTTATATGAAATACGCGCACTATTAGAGGACGTATGGGTCTGCAAGTCCACTGCTTGTATGTTGGTGCAGAGGATATTTGAGGTATGTTTCAAATTATTTGAATTTACTTTTCTTACTCGTTGAGTGGTGTCCATGGTGTTCATTTGTAGCATGAGCCAACACTACGATTTTCTAACCACGTGAAGTGAATGTCTTCGTCCGTATGTGTGTGTATTTGTGATTTAAATTATTATTTTTAAATATCATACGTAACCTTGAATATGATCACCACACACATCATGTAGAATAATGGAGACACGAAAAAAATTTAAAAGTCTCCATTTCCGTTCCTAACATGCAGATGAGAATAATAATAAAGTTTCGATTATATGTACGAGTAGTCGGCAAAAAAATTATCATACATTGCATGAACCATGTGCATGCACAAGGACCAGCAGCAGTGTACATACGAGAAAATGTCAAACGATTAAGTCAGCAAATGCCAAGTCTGCACACCACCTCTGTGGCATCAAATGCTACAGATTTTGTAATTGTATTGTATTTTTTACACTCCATCAGTTTATTGCTGACAAATTTTATAAAAGGACGGTTGACACATATCATGAATGAAAATAAACGTGAAAGTTAAGTCATGCCCCACCAGATAGTGGAGAGAGTGAGAGTGTAGGGGCAGACAATTACTTTTGCTTTTACTTTTACACATACACATAGATGCAGATATAAAATATTGAAAATAGCTTTAATGGCAAAGCAAAGGAACGAAAAAGAACAATTCAAAGACTGGTTATATGTCCACGTGTTAAACGTACTCGGAATAATAATTATGTTACGAATAATAATAAGTATACGTGAAAAAAGAAAATAAACTTGACTTGAGCCAAATTTTGAGTACTCTTTCACGTCCACATATAAACTGTGGACGCGCAGGTACCCGACTACGCGAAAAGGTTTTTGTGTAAATTGTTGGGCACATGTATGTGGGGTATGTGTAAAAGCTGTGTGGCTGATAAAAGGAATTTTGCCAATTGTGGGCGTGCCTCTCAACCCGTTTCCCCAATTCAAATAGCACGAGTACGGAAAGTAGAAAAGTATGTTCACAATTTCACCTCTATATCCCAATATACTGTGAAAGAAAGTGTCCACAATTGTGGGCTTAAATAGTGAGCGTGTGTCTTACCAGACCCTGCCTGTTTTTGGCATATAAATGCATAGATTGTAAATATGTGAATGAATTCTGATTAATAGATGGACTTTTGATGACTATGAGCGTGGCTGTTAATCGATTACGCCCCATTTAGGTTCTTACTTAATGTACTTAAAGTATAGAAATGAAAAATGTTTGTTTTCAGCCCATTATTTCAATTCTGAAGCCTTCTTCGGGGTGTTGATCAACTAATGTGTGAAAACTTATTTGTTTTTATATCCCGACCTACTTGCGGCAAATGTGTAAATTTGTGTAACTCGGAAACGGCAATTCCAACACCTGCCTTAACCTAACGATTCACTGTCCAAATTTGGATCCGACCGAACCATTTCGGAACCCCTTTCCATATAATGATATTTCACGAAGTGATTTATACGACAAAGGCCCGCGTTTACTGGCGCAAACTAATTGTAGTATAATTTGTGGAACCAACTGGTATTATATAGTCGGTCTTAATCGCACGAAACATGGTTTTTTATTGTCATCAATTATTATTACTGTCATTTTCCACTGTACGTAAATGCAGCGATGTGAGAGAGGCGGCTTAAGTCATCATACGCTATATATAATATTGTTTTGGCTGCTTTTCTTGTTTTCCTTGCTTTTCATTCGTTTGGTAAAGAATTTCATTTAGTCGAAAACATAAAAAAGAAACATAAGAACAAGTGCTTAAACTTGTTGTTGCTGCATTTTATCGACCGCCTGATAAATGCCTACATGCGAAAATAATTTGACAAATAATACGCAGTCCACCCTTTTGTTTTATCTGCAAGTATTTAGAGAGCATGCATTAAGGCGGTGCATCTACTTAATCGGCAAATATTAAAAAAATATTGTTGCGTGAGTGTTTGTATAATGTATGTACGATATTACGCGTTATACGAACGCACAAATATAAACACACAACAAATGGTAAGAAAAACAACAATTTGTACATTTTAATAATATTTAAATTAACCTAGACCTTGTCTGTACACTGCAGACAAAAGTAGCACAAGCGGTAGTACATGGTTAAGAAGAAGAAGAAGAACAAGAGAAAGGTGAAATAAAATAAAAAGCGCATATGAATGCAAAAGTATGCAAACAACGTAAGAAATTCGTTTCATATTCAAATGTATCGATATGCCATCTCATGCCATTCTGCATGCTACGTACTGCCCTTTTCTACCCTCCAATACTGCAACAACATAAAATGAAATTAAAACCATTAAAACCATTTGAACTAAAGTTATGCATTCACATTAAAAGTCATCTAATTCCACACGGAGCGCCTAAACGGAACAAATAAACTTCATTAGCATTATTATTTAGCTCCTTTCGTTGCGCTTTTTAAGGACTTCTCAATTAATCGGCCATTCACCATATATTTCGCTAATTTCTGATATCGGAAATGTTGCCACTGCATAATGTTACGTGAATGCTTCTAATAATCCGCATCTGACACATTTACAGTAGTGTCTGTCCATTAAAAAAAAAACACTTCCTAAATATTAATAATAATTTCCTCCATTTCTTTGCAGATCAGTCAAATGAGGACAACTGTTCTATGTTGAAAATATTTGTGTGAAATATATAGAGTGAGAGTGAAAGACACAGTGACGGAGGAGATAATAGACAAACAAATAAAAGTGACAAAACAAATATGAAACCTTAACCCAGTAAAAGTTTTCTGTACAGACAATAACACGTCTTGTATAAAATATAAGAATATAAGCGATTAACATTTTACACTGAGAGAAACCTTTTTGCGGAACCAACACAGGTATACTACATGATTACTATCATTTTTATATAAATCTATAGTTTTGGTATTTTTCTCTATATATAGAGTAAGCATTAGCAAGCTCGCCTTGTTTACGTTAAGTACATTTTGTAGCCTGAACATAAATTCAGTGTTATTACATCTACAACAGCTAGAAGTGGGCGTCAAGGCATTTCAAAGTATATATTCTCTTGATTCAATTAATTGCATCCGTCCGTGTGTCTGCGTGTATCCATGTCCGCCTGTTTAAAGTATACTCACATTTGCAAGAAATTGATTTTTTCAGCTTACATTGAGTTTGTGCCCCCAGGTTGCTCTTCAAATTGGGCCAAAAGAATCAATTGTCACGCCCATGATGGACATTAAGGGTACTAAAAAATTTAAATTTATCGACACACACAACCCACACATGTTACGAACAAAAAAAAACTCGTTGCGAAATTCTAACACTCCGGTAAAATTCAATGCATACTTAATTGATCGGTCAAAAGGGGCATAATTCAACAAATGCCACACCCACAGTTTACGTAAATTTAGCATAAGCGATATTTTCATTCTACACTTTTGTAGAAGTGTCGTACTTCAAATTTACAACCGAATGGGCGAGACTGTATACCAGACACGCCCCCAACAATATTCAACTGAAAATTGAAATAAAAAGCTGCGCATTCATTAATGATCGAGAAAAGAGGGTGTATGTCACGGATGTGGAGCGCAATCCACATTCGGCCAAAGCCAAGTACAGTTATCAACCGTACCTTCAAGTGCTGTAAAGTATTTTATCTTCACATGAATTTAGAATTCAGTTGAGAAGGTCTATATCGAGTTTATGTGTTTGTGGATTGAGTTTTTCGAATACGTTTAATAACCTCTTAGCACCTTAGCACCAAATAATCGATTTTCTATCCAACATTCGCAAACAAAAAGTGACAAGCGACAGAATCGGATTCGATTCGGAAATGTGCCGTACTTTGCACACGCACAATGTTGAGAGAAGCAAACTGCAAGTACGCTCTAAGCTTTAAGTAAGTTGTACCCGCCGAAACATAAACAGGTGATAGTGGTGCATTAAATTCTACCATTAGGAAAAAGAGATCTGTAAACAAATGAAAAATAAAAAAAGACAAAAATTCTCCATTTTTTCTTTAATGTTTGAGAATGTGAAAAAGTTGTTTGTAATTGTGTGTGTGTGTGTCTGTCTGTCTCTTGTCCATGATACGATATTAGAAGCGAAGTCACGTGTTTGTTTCAATGAAAATAAAAACAACAATAAGAAGGAGAAAATTGAAATTGTTGTTGCAGTAAGCAGAGAGCAGCTGGTGCGATCTGAATAAAGCCTAGAACCATGAAAAAGGTGGTTCTCTAATTCAAATCACCGTAAATTTAACCGCAAACCCCAGACAACAACACATCCATACAATACACATACATACGTATATGTGTTTATGTGTGTATTGCAAACTTTCTTTAAAACAGGATAATAAGAGTTCTTGACTGTTTGTTTTTATTAGTGTTTGCGTGTGTGCGTGAGTGTGTCTGTTCTGTGCATTTAGTGGCACATGCTAAACTTTAGGCTAAAACAGGATGTTGCAGTGTTTTTTCTTTTTTTTTCTGTTCTCATTGGGGCTAAAGTATAAACATATTACGTATAAATTTATACATGCATAAATTCATGTCTGCTTTTGACTGATTATCAGTGCAGATGGCTGGTGTTTGGTGTTTGTTGTTTGTATAGCACGAGTTATAACACGCCGACCACACCGACTCAAACCATTTCAGTGTGATTCCATAAAAAGTGCTAGTTTTATGTTTCTTCACATAACAGCCGTGAAGAGCAGTTAGTCCAGCAATGCAGTGTTTGAGCGTGTAGTGCATAGAGAGTGGTTAATAACAAATAAATAACAATCAATCATTAAACAAATGTTTCTTTTACTAAGAAACTCTTAACCGGGGATAAACCGGTAAAAGTAAAAAACATTTATAAGTATTCCATAAAGTAAAATATAATCATACATAATTTATATAGCTTCAGCTATAGGGAATCATTAGGGAACGATTGCAGTCTACTTAGATTCTTGGTCTGATGTACGCGTGTTATTTATCCATACCGCCGACAATAATTTGGTGTTGAAATAATTAAAAGATTTTATGTCCACAAAAATCCACTCAGAATTTGTTCAATTCACTTCCAAGTCCTGGTCTAATAATGGTGTTCTATTAAAATAAAATAATATATACGCCACATAAACATCATCTTCGGATCGGAGATATATTTACTTTGCCAAAATGTTTGTAATAGATTGAAAGCTTGAAATAATCAAATATGGATAAATATGTGGTCAAATAACTCTTCCTTACCTTTTCTCCTTTAAAAGTATTATGAATTATACAATTACACCATTTAAATTCTTTCATACCATGAAAGGAGGGCTTCTAAAAACGGTCCGATTCAGTTTATTTTCACCAATTGTTCTGTAGGTTAAAAACAAGTGAAAATATTATAGTCGGTCAAACCCTACACCACTTGATATATTATATTATTCAATATAATTTTTTCCTTTGATAAATGAAAAGTTTAACTTTTTTGTACTGCTTTTAATTTTTTTCTTTTTTTCTTTGAAAAATGAAAATTTTTATTTTTCTATACCTACTTGTATATTCAAAAATTTCAAAATGATACAATAGTCAGAATTTTTATACCCTGCACCACCATGTGGAAAAGGGTATATTAAATTTGTGCGGATGTTTGTAATTCCTAAACGGCAAATGCCACCCAATTATACCGTCTGCCACCCAAATATGTCCGTCTGTCCTCGTGTCTGTCCATCTAAATTTGTGCGCAAGCTACAGGTCGAATTTTTTGAGATATTTTGATGAAATTTGGTACAAGCATGTTTTGGCCCAAAGGGGAACCCTATTGAAATTGGACCGGATTGGACCATTTTTAGAACCCCTCCCCTTATGAGGTGTTATTATTTTTTGAGATATTTCGATGAAATTTGGTATAAGGACATGTATTGGCCCAAAGGGGAACCCTATTGAAATTGGACCGGATTGGACCATTTTTAAAACCCCTCTCCATGTAATATCCTATTCTTTTTTGAAATATTTCGATAAAATTTGATACGTGGAAAAGCATTGACCCAAAAATAAATCCTTTTTCTTTTCCAATTTGACACTAAAACTAGTTAATTAGCTGCTAATGTCACAACAGCGTAATACATTTTCATAATATTTATATCAGGACTTTTTCGCATGTACCCTACTGTACTGCGTAAATTTGAATTTTTCATTTTGCACGAGATTAAAATATTTATAATCGCTTATAATTTGCTTCCTGTTTCTTTCGTCAATATATTTTTACATGTGTGTGCACATTTATAACATTCACTGGGTATGCATAGAAGGTGGTCCCTCTGATATATATGCATGTGTATCCTTTTGTTAAATTGCTCCGAAATTGTCATGATTGCCTTTTCTTGAGTCAATTAACTAAATTGAGTTATGATTGACAAATGGCCTTTTTATACCCTCCACCTTAATGATGAGGGTATACTAAGTTTGTTTTTCCATTTTCAACACTTAGAAAGAAACATCAGATACTCTACAAAGTATATATATTCTTGGCATTCTCACGGGCGTAATCTTTTAGATATTAAGCTGCAATTTTGTACAGATATTTTAGAATTTGCACGCAGATCTCTATTTAAAATGGGTAAAATTCGTCAAGAAACACGCCCACAATCAGCATAAACGTTTATATCTGCCACAAAAATTGAACTATGAACACGAAATTTGGTGCACATATTTATGGTTATCCTTTCCATCGATGTGCTACAAAGGGGCATGGTCGGATAACAGACACGCCCACAATTTACAAAAAACCATACTCCACGTAAAGCTGATACATACTCGACTTGGAAGCTGATACGAAATGCATACACTATTAGACGGCGCAATATATATATATATATATATACATTTGCCACGCCCACCGTTGTGGATGTGAAGGGTATTTAAGATTTGGCCTAAGCCAAATTTAGTTTTCTTACTTGTCTTTATTTCAGCCCATTTGCATTTTGGCCATTTGTCACAATGATTGCAAAGCTGGCATTGATTTTCCCCTGTCCTCTTCATGAATTTTTAGTTTGTTATAAAAATCGCAGCAACTGATACAGAAACAACACAATCAAAAACCGAGCAAAACACTTAATCATGTCATGTGAATTCGTATGTTCAATGGCGGATGGGAATTTTTTTTTTTAAAACTGCACCAAAAGCTTTTGTTTTTATAAAAGTCTGATGAGGGCTTGAAAGTGCTATATATTTTTACTCAGCATCATTAAATGAATCGATTTAGCCCTTTTGTTCGTCCCTGTGTTCGCGTGAATTTTCAAGTTTGTCTGAGGTTTGCGATTACTAGTGAGCAAACTTGGACCAAGGCTACACCCGTAATGGCGTCTAAACCTTGTATCCGTGGCTTTCAGCTTTCTCAGAGTCGCAAATTTTTTTATATCGACCTGGGATTTTGATATATATTTATCATCAACGTCCGGTATAGTAAACTCCGATTTCAAAGAAAGGCGAAATGCTAGCCTCTTCTGAGGGCTTTAAATTCTTCTTGAAAGTTAATTTCGTATTACTCCTGAACCATAACACATATAAACTTGAAAATTGGTACAAATCAAATACCTAAACTAGTACCTTGATATTTCCCGTTTTTGCCCATTGAAATTGAACACACGCCAACAATTAAAGAAAAATTTAAGGAGACTTACTTTTTTATATTAAATTTGAGCGGATATTTGTAACTTTAAAACGGCAAATTTCGTACCCACCTTCAATTATACCGATCGATTCAAAATCAATATCTGAATCGATTTAACCATGTCCGTACGTCCATCCGTCCGTGTAAATTTGTGTGCAAGCTACAGGTCACATTTTTAGTATACGTGGACCGACGTGGACCGACGTGGACGCCTCTCCTTACAAGGTCCTTTTATAATGGTTGCCTTTAAAATATTTTTTAATATTTTTTGACAAATGGGCAAAGAAAAAAAAAATGCAGCTACAACAACAACAACAACAAATAAAAAAACAAAAAAATTTAAAAAAAAAAAGGAATAAAAAATTTATTTATTAAGATATAAAATAAATTATAACTTAAGAGTAACATCTTAAATCTCAAACAAATGGAAATTATCATTATCCATCTGGCAGTGTAATGAATGTAATGAATGGTTTAATTGTTTTCGGCTGGATCGCCATGGAATGAATTGGTATAAATTTAATATGAATGATAGTGTAAAGCACCATATATCGCGCTACGTCTGGATCTAGAAAAGGTGCTGGGAACCTACTGCGGTAGAGTTGAGACTACTGTATATATATATATTTTCCCTAAAAGTTTTAGCTTGGTTTATTTAGCTCTAATTGTGCCTTATATACTAATATTTTGTTATCGACTTCTTATGAACCTGTAGCACTTTATAAAGTTACAGTACTTACATTACTTAAATCTATGTCAACATTAACGCATAATGTATCTCATTAATGTGAATTCACTACAGCAGAGAACCCGAAAAGGGTTGTAAAGTTGATCATTTGTGCGGCACTGCGATAATTTCATTGAATCATGACGCCTAGTAAATCTAGTCAGTATATTGAAGAATGATCTCTCCTCAACAAATACTACCCCTGATTAATTTATCTATAAAAACAACAAATAACGTTTCGTGACCCTCCTCCAGCGTTGGTAAGTCAATTAATAATAATCTATTCTTATACGGAGGGAGGGTCAAACTAGAGTACCACCATATACCACGTAAAGGAAAAGAAAAAAGTTTCGCTGTACAGATTCAATCAAGTCTATGTGGAATAAAGAAAAATTTAATGAATAGATGTGCACGATTATAAATGAAAGTAATGACGTGTTAAAGTGTCTGGGGGCAGATGTAGAGAGAAAGCGCATGTAGTAGAATAAAGAAGGGGGTCATTTCGGTCCAGCAATGAACAAAAGAATTGCTAAGAGATGGCCAAAAGGGTTGGGAGGGCAAGTAAGGAGGGAATCCGCGTGAATTTCCTCCTTACCATCGGCAAAGGTGGCTACTACTAATATTTGTTGTTGTCGGTGGTTGAGCGTAGGTTGTGGACACTCGCCCTGAGTTGAGCTAGCCCAAACAGGAGATCACCATCGTGTCGGACAACGACCACACAACCACACCTAACATACAGAAACTAAAATTTTGAAAAAGACATTTTACAACAATAACAGGCCTCGAATCTTTAAAGAGGCAGCGCTTACTATTAAACTACGCAAGCTCCGCGACAACGCGTCATCAAAAACTATATATATAATAAAATAAATTACGATCCACAATACAATCCATTGCTGTAAACCAAAGCACGGCGTCACATTTTATACTATATAAGATTTTGTGTGTTGTGTAGTAAATATTGTGTAATAAAAATGTTAGAAACCATGGAGTCGTATGCGAAATCTACTCTACTACCATTAACCTCTTCCAAATATACCCTACCATATTACTACTCCAAATAATGAGGAAATAATATCTGAAATTTATTTGAACAAACACACACGCGGGTGTCTTATACAAAAGTACACACGATAGTACACAACTACTTCTTAGAAACAGTTCTTCACATATTTCTGAGCAATCTCATAAAAAGGCGCTTTCACAAGAATCTATAAATCTGCCACAAAAATGTGGTTATTAAGATGAAATGTCGTGTGCATATTTAGAATTAACCTATGCATCGATGTAGCCAAACTCAACGTATGAATCAACTTGGAAGCTGATCCGTAATACAGACACTATTAGATGGCGCAATGTATATATTTGCCACGCCTACCGCTGTGGATGTGGAGGGTACTTAAGACTTGGCCTAAGCCAAATTTAGTCTTCTGGTTAAAATTTATATTATATGAAGGGCGCTCTTCCAAGGCTAACTTACGTGTGTATGAATAAAATGTTACATTTCAATAATTTATTTATATAATAATTGCCCTATTGTTGTTAGCCAAGATGACAATACGTTAGAGTAGAGCCCTCTGGTGTACAATGGAGTAATCGGTTATCTCATGCACAAACCACAATTTCTGCAGTTGGTAGTATTTTTTAAGAATTTGTGCTCAAACTCAATAACATGTTCCAAGAATGTTTAAAGTTAAGTCGGTGTACGCAACAGCAATATTTTATTTATTAAGAATGTCCCAACATTAAGCTCAAGGCCAATTCATTTTCATTACAAAGAATTTCTTAAGGTTTCGTGATTCAAAGAGTTGACTCGTATTTCGCAAAGAACTTGAGTGTGTTTAACACCATTGGAAATATGAGAAAGAAGGCAACATCTGAAACAATACTTAAGGAAGTATTGTATGCGCGTTACAGCGCTTAAGTTTTTGTAATGAACGATTTTCTTAAACCAATGCTTATGCCATTGCATGAACATTCGAAGAGTTCCATTTCCGCGAACAAAGAAGCACAAATTTATTTCATAACTGAGGTAATGAACTAGTTAACCATTTGACCTACTTTATGGCAAAACGATGGTTAAGTTTAAAGTAAAAAAACGGTATTGACGGTTTTAATTCTTTTGTTTTGTATTTTACACTCTACGAAAAAGTGCTTACCAACAAAATATGTGGAACTGTGTCAACAAAAAATGCTTTTAAACAAAATCATATAAAAAGAACTTTCATAACAAATGCAGTTCATAACGGTTCAGTTCAGTGCTTTAGTTTCTATCTATTAACTCGCGGAAGTACTTCCTAAATCAAAATGAAACTCATCAGCGTTATTGTGTTTGCGGTTTTGATTGCTGCATCGATTGCTGTAGCCAATAATGGACCCAGTGGTGGAGTTGGTTTGGCTCTTCCGATTCCTTCGGGCATACCACCTTTACCGTGTCCGAAAAATTACATGTTTACCTGCCAACCCAGCATGGCTCCGGTACCATGTTCACAAGCATCTGCCAACCCATTGCCTTATGCATCATTAGGTTCGTATTCAGAGGCTGTACCGACCATAATTACGGTACCTTACGCAACTAATCCCTACGCAGCAGCAGCAGCAGCATCTTACCAGGGTTTTTCCCCCAATTACCAAAGTTCGTCCAATTCTCATTATGAGCAAGGAAGTGCAACGAATTGAAGAAGGCGCGGCGTTCATTTGGATTTTATTGGCAACATGTAATGTGATTGTAAAAAAAGGGTTCAAATAAATTTTTATACAGACGACAAAAATTGCTTGAATTTTATGATCAAATATTTAGCAGCTGTGTTAAATTGTTTACTCAAATGTTATCTAGCGTGAGTAGTAATGTTGCTGGCAGCGGGAGAATTGGAAAATGCTTTGTATAAAAAATAAGAGTGTGCGCTACATGTGTGGGTGCACATAGTAGAGAGAGGTTGTGACAACAGGTGCCTTGCTTAGATCACAAAAGTACCGTATTAGTCATATAGGTACATGGTAGAACTTAGGAATGTACGTGAAATAAGTAAAAATGGTATAGTTTGTTCTATCTGACCACTTAATACTCTACACCACATAATTCCACAATTTATGCAATATTTAGTTTAGTTGCAGCAATAAACGGGAAGAGGCTGTCTATGGAAAGGGGATATAAATATGTTTCCATCACTTCCAAATTTGCCATCAATAATGAAGCTAATTAATCCAACTTCATTATAACATATGATATGAAAAAATGGCAACTTTTGTTATATAAAGATTTATTTAAAAATAGAGCGTTGTACGGCGAGCTAAATATGAACTGACCAGGTCCTGGTTTTAATACTGATCGTCTCTGGTACAAAAGACATTCTAGTACCAAATTTTATAAAAACATATCAAAAATTTGTTACCTATAGGTTGATTACAAGGTGGTCGGACAGACATACACTTACATCATTTCAGATTTTGATTCAGATCCGATCGGTACAATTAAATGTGGGTGTGACATTTGCCCTATCTTTGCCCTAACTTTGCAATTTTTGTAGCTAATTAATATTTTTGGACTTTGGCCCTGACTTTTACGATTCCACTCAGCAGAAGCAGACGGATACGACTGTTATTGATTATAGTGCTCATTAAGAATATATTGTACTTGGTAAGATCTTTGACACAGTTGAGTACCAAGGGCGCCTCCCCGGTTTCATTCAAATATTTAGATCGTTACTTATTCTTGCTTTAAACATGTGGTAAATAACGCATTTTTCATTTGAAACAAAATTATTTTGAAAAAAAATGTTATGTCATACACGAGAAATTTTGGGAGGACTAGCTACGTGCCTACAAAGGGGCACGAGAATATATTTCAGAATGAATTTATTTCCCGCCACAAACAAAGTAACGTGATAAAAATAAACACATTCAGGCAAATACCTCTGACGAGTGGTACGATTAAACAGAAATTTTATTGAGAACCGAATTATAGGTACCCTGCTGAGAGAGATCAGCCACACTTAATGCTGACGATTAGGGGCAATAAACTTATATAGACATTTTACACAGACACAGTGATAAGTTGAAGATTTTTAAAGAAAATTTATTAAACTAGATGTGAAGCTGTCCATCTAAAATAGATTAAATGGAAGCGAATCAATTGTTTACGTTTCCGTCTAAAACTATTTTTTATATGTAGAAAGTATGTACGCGCGGCCGTAATTATTTGTTTACAACATTACACACATACAAGCATATTAGGTAGTCATAGAAGTGTGCAACACTTGGATTCAAATATTTACCCAGAAACTTTAATTATCTGAGACAGACAGCTGTTTGCGGCGTTTTTATGAGAACCAGAACGAAAAAAAAACATGTGAAAATATTATAATCGGTCCAGCCCGCCCTATAATACTTCCTGATAGGGTCACTACATATCCTTGTACCAAATTTCAACGAATTATGTCAAAACATGGGACCTGTAGTTTGCGCACAAATTTGCATAGACAGACAGACGGATGGACGGATATGGTTAAATCGATTCAAATTTTAATTCTGAATCGATCGGTATAATTGAAGGTGGGTGTGACATTTGCTGTTTAGGAGCTACAAACATCCGCATAAACTTAATATGCCTTTTCCACAAGGTAGTGCAGGGTATAACAATTATGTTACCTCTCCTTCTCGTGAGTATTTTGGGGTAACTCACCAAAATGTCTAGAGATCGAAAATGTTTTCAATTAGTTGAAATTTTTGTCTTACTGGTTTAGGGTGTGTGAGAATTTATAAACAAATTAATGGGGAATATTTAAAAAAATATTATTATAAATAAATTTTTATTTTTTAAACAACACGTAACAGGTACAATTATATTTGTAATTTTTCTGTTGCGGCACAAAAGTTTTGATGTATGCGAACAGTACGATTGATTTTGAACTCTTTTCAATTTGACACAAATTTTTGGATGCGCCACAAAGCAGTGCGTTGAAAATGTGTGTGTGAAGTGTAATTCTTTATTATGTTAATAATTATATAATTGTGCCCGATAAAGAGGCTTTTGCAAACACATATTTGTAAATATTCGTAAAAAGAAGAGATTGACGTCATGAAGAAATTGCATTTGGGCAATAAGCATAAAGACAAACACTATAAGCCGTTTAAAAATAAAAACAGAAGGGTAAGCAATTTTTTGTTTATAAATTTTTTTTTTTTTTGGGAACAACAATAAAAATTCCTCACTTTTTTCTTTTGTTTTGCGATTGTTTTGTGCTCTAGTTGCAGTTTTCTATTGTGAAATGACAAACTATTCGTACGAGTCAGGAATTTTTATTAAATGAATTCCATTTTATCAGAGCGGCGTCAGACCCATTTTACAATATCAACCTTAATATCTGAATATATTCACAACAACGTATGAATCTTTCTATCCAATAAACATTCGTTTTAAAATCCTTTACACTTACATTGATTTGATTTGATTTGAGCAGTCCACGCTGCTTATTGATTCAATAAGTTTTTGAAATTATGTATGAATCGCAACGGCTGAAGATAGGTCGATTTTCTATATTTTACAACGAATCGATTCAAGCGAGTCCGTGTCTGGGATCAGACTCTCTCAATTTTTGTGGCAGATAAATAGATTTTTGTTGATTGTGGGCGAGGCTCTGGACCGATTTTGCCCATTTTACATAGTGATCTGCGTGCAAAAACTAAAAGTGCCTGTACAAAATTTCAGCTCAATATCTCAAAATTTACGTCCGTGAGAGTACTAACAACAGACGGACACACGGACATACATGTCTAAATCGACTCAGTTTTTGACGCTGATCAAGAATATACATACTTTGTAGGGTCTCTGACGCCTCTTTCTGGGTGTTGCAAAGGGAAGAACAAACTTAGTATACCCTCATCACTGAGGTGGAGGGTATTTATTATTTATCTTAACCGAACTTTTCTATCTTGTTATATTTATTTTTTATATTTGTGTAACATCGAAGAGGAGTGTCTCTGCAGCAATTGTGTACCTTAATAATTGTAGACCTTTCATTGTACAAATTTTAATTAAATAGTGATGAAATAAAAACGATACATGACAGCACGTTCTTGTATGAATATGCAACTTATTTCATATGTTCTCTGTGGTGCTTAGCTGTATGCCATGCCACTCTATATGCACGAACCACTTTACTATATGTTATGTGATCTAAATGAATTGAGTTATTTTTAGGTAGCTCATAAATTGTATTTGCATTATAATATTTTTATCTTTTTTTATACCCTCCACTAAGTTTGTTCTTCCGTTTGCAACACCCAGAAGGAGGCGTCAGGGACCCTACAAAGTATATAAATTCATGATCAGCATATAAAATTGAGTGGATCTAGACATGTATATCCGTCAGTTGTTGCCATGGTCACGGGCGTAAGTTTTGATATATTGATTTGAAATTTTGTACAGGAACTTCTAGTTTTTGCACGCAGATCGCTATTTAAAATGGGCAATCGGTCAAGAGCCACGCCCATAATCAACAAAAATCTATATAACTGCCACCAAAATTGACCTGTAAAGTTGAAATTTGGTGCACATATTATGTTAAGTGTAACTTATCATTTACGATTGCATCTGAAAAGTTTCGACGCTGTTTAACCCATAAACCTAAGGTGGGAAGTAGATAGATTTGAGTTTGTCTTGGAGACTATATTGCATGCATTGAAAACAAGAAGAAAAACTATCTTACTACCCTATACATATATATACAAATGGCAGGCGCGGCAGCTATCTTTCAACGCTTTATGTGAAGCCGTCCATTTTCTATATCGATAAAAGTGTTAATTATAAATATGTGTAACAAATTTCGTAGTTTAATTTCTGTGGTACATAGATAAAATTTTGTCGATTATGGGCGTGGCTCTCAACCGATTTACACCATTTCAAAGAGCGATCTGTGTGCAGAAACTAGTAGTGTGTCTGTACAAAATCTCAGATCAATTCAAAATTTTCAGCCGTGAGAGTACCAGCAATAGTCTTACATACGGAAAGACAGCTGATCTGTTCAGATTTGAATGCAGATTAAGAAGATACTTTATACAGTGTCGTTCGGCCTTTTTCTACGTATTGCCCATCCACCGTTTTATGTGGTGTGAACAAAATTCAAATACTCGAACACACATATGGGTAAACATTTCAATCAAGCACTTTGGAGAAAGAGAGAGTGCCAGAGAGAGAGAGAGAGAGTGTGGAGGAGGAAGACGGATTGAAAAACACATGGCCAAAGCACTATTTTACATATTTTCCGTACAAATTTGCACCAACATACATACAAATGGTATTCATACATATACATGCAAACAAATCTTTCAGCAAACGGTATATTAAAGCACACAAGAGTGAGAAATATTTAAGTTTATCATATTGCATTGTTATCCCCTCCACCTCAGTGATGAGGGTATATTAAGTTTGTTCTTCCGTTTGCAACACCCAGAAAGAGGCGTCAGAGACCCTACAAAGTATGTATATTCTTGATCAGCGTCAAAAACTGAGTCGATTTAGACATGTATGTCCGTGTGTCCGTGAGTCCGTCTGTTCTTGGCTCTCTCACGGGCGTAAATTTTGAGATATGGAGCTGAAATTTTGTACAGGCACTTTTACTTTTTGCACACAGATCACTATTTAAAATGGGCAAAATCGGTCCAGAGCCTCGCCCACAATCAACAAAAGTCTATTTATCTGCCACAAAATTTCAGCTATAAACTTGAAGTTTGGTATGTATGTCTATACATATTAGATTCATTGATATGCCAAAAGTGGGCGTATTCGGATAACAGACACGCCCACACTCAATAAAAATCTTTATATCTGCCACAAAAGTTGCCCTAGGAACTTAAAATTTGGTACGCGTATACATAGTTATCCCATGCGCCGATGTGCCAAAAATGGGCGCAGTCCGATAACATACACGCCCACAATTTTAAAAAAACCATATTTAACGTAAAAGTAGACTTGCATGCTGATACGTAATATGTACACTATTAGACGGCGTCTTCCGGTGAGTGTGTGTGTTCTGTGGTGTGTGTGTCCTGGTCCTAAAAAAAAGGATATCGGGTCGAAACTTAACAAAGTGATGGCAGTTTTTATAAGCTGGTTGGGTTTGAGATTGGGCAAAACGAGCAATTTTTTGAGTAAATTTTCCGTATTACTAATAAAGTACACAAGATGTATTGGCATATGTACTCCTCGGGAAGCTTTCCGTGCTTTAATGGTGGGCATTCAAGCAAACTCTGGGCTTAACAGGCACTCTATTTCGTCTTACCGTAGCGTTTGTAATACGTATTACGTTGAGTTCTGCATTGGATAAGTTTTTTATTTGTGGGCGTACCTGTAATACGACCCCGTCCATTTTTTGCAAATCGTTGGAGACCTCAATTCCATACGTCAATTCCTGTGGCTGCCAAATAGTTATGTAAATATTAATAAAATTTATAATTTTTGTTTCCGTAACGCTGTGGAAACCCCTTGCCCCTAAATAGTAATACTTTCAATTAATGTCATTCTGTCAAATTAATTTCTTTTAACTATGGGTCAACTTTAAACTCCAATCAGCTGTTTGTTGACGATATGTCAATCTGGGAGCACAAAACAACAGATACGTATCAAATACTGAGTATTAATGATAACAGCCAGAGATTACACATAGATGCCAATCAGTTGATATAAATGTGTTTCGATTATACCTATTATTACAGTCATTATTCAAACAATGGTTGACTGTTATACCATACATTTCGTTATTGCAGTATCGAATAACAACCATTGGTCAACCAGTGCTTTAACATTGTCTAAACACTAGTTGGCAAAACAGCTGATCTAATTGACAAACACAATTTGTAGACATATTAAAGCAACCACTATATATACGTATTAATATAAAAACATATAAAAAATAAATAAAAATAAAACAAATAAAAACATGGATTGAAATTTTTTCTTTTTTGGTTACCATATTCTTTTTTTAGTTTATTTAAAACAAAAAGGAAAAAATTTTCAAACAATTTTTTTTTCTATGCTTTTTATGGTTATATTTTGTCAATAAAACCATATGATATTCGCGGTCTTACCAGATGTAAAACCAAAAACCATTAGTTATATTTGAAAGCACTGTAATAATGATGAAACGTCAATGAGTTAATAGTTATTAGTCATTTGGGTAATGATTGTAGTAATGGCCATTAGTAACTTACTTTCTCTTTAGCGAAAGCATTTTTGCAACCAGAGACTTAAAAAGGCAGAGAAGCAGTGTCGTGCGCTCTTAAATTTTTCGGACCTACAATTGGTGCCTAGAGATTCCAGTCTCTCAATTTTTAAATTCACGCATTTTTCAATGAATACAATAATTTTGTTTGAATTTTTTATATGGGTCTCGACTAAAACACCGCTATTACAAACAAAAATATATAAAAATCTCGTTTAAAATGATTGTATTCATTGCGAAGTGCGTGAATTTAAGAATTGTGACTTTTATATATATATATGCGACCTTGTGCAAACAAATCTACATCTCCCTTCTGGTTTATCAAGTGCTGGTCCAAGAAGTTTAAGGACCCGTATAGAACTAAAGCTATTATAAAGTTATTTTGGTCATTAGTTAGGTCCAGTCTTGAGTATTCAGTTGTAATATGCTCTCCAAAGTGTATGTGTTATATTGACCTAATTGAATCAGTTCAAAAAGATGGGATTAAACACCTCTAGACCGCTACCACCCTATGAAAATTATCTTAAACTTATTATTCTTTTTTCTTTGGCTAAAAGGCGTGTTTGGTTGATCAAATCTTTTATAATCAAGTACTGAATTAAATCAACATAAATATTCCTCTTAGAGGTACTCGTACTTATCTTACACTATTTCGTACTAATTACGATTCGTATCACCCTTTAAGAGTGGCTGTAACTTTAACCCTTTAATCATTATTATAATTTATATGGTTTTACAAACACTTCTGTAAATAATATTAAAGATGCTATTGTATTTTAAGCTAATACATTGCTCCTCCGCCCTACTTCTTCTTCTCTTTAAAATATATTTTTGTTTTGTTTTATTGCTCCTTCTCCTCCTCTTTTCCTTCTTCTTCTTGTAATTTAACCTTTACCTAACTACATCATTGGGATTCCATTGAATTGTTACCTTATTGGTCTAAAATATTTATAAAAATCGATCTTTAAGATTTACGAATTGTCTTAGTGAACGTATCATGTAAGCATTTCAACTTGAATAGTTGAAATAATTGCAACTGTTTTAAATACATTTTATTTAGATTTCGAAACTGTTATACTCAGTTAGGTGGTAAAATTTGTAAACATTTTCGTTAAAACGAGCTTACAATTCGTATTAGCATTTTTCAATGGATACGTTGCTGATAAAAATATCAAAAGTGATAAAGTAAGCGCATGTCATTTCTAATATGGAGTCTAAACTAACCATTCCAAAGGGCTAAGCAACGATTTCTTGCGGCAACCCACTTAACTCATTCGGATGATTTCTTTAATGCCGCGCGGACGTTGTTGCCTGAATTATGGTTGCACATAAATGCACGGTGTTCTTTAAACTAAAACAAATAAGAAAATTAATTTGGCTTAGAGTAAATCTTAAATACTCTCCACATCCACATACAAACGGTGGACGTGGCAGGTATATGATTACGCTCTCTAATAGTGTCTGTATTACATCTCAGCTTCCAAGACGAGTCTTGTGCTGAATATATGTTTTTTTTTTTTTTGTAAATTGACGGTGCGCTTGTTATCCGACCATGCCAATCTCAGTATATCGATGGAGGGAATAATTATGGATATGCATACCAAATTTCAAGTTCATAGGTACATTTTTGTGGATTATGGGCGTGGCTCTTGACCGATTTTGCCCATTTTAAATAGCGATCTGCGTGCAAAAATTAAAAGTGCCTGTACGAAATTTCAGCCGAATATCTCAAAATTTTTACCATGAGAAAGCCAATAACAGACATACATGCGGACATACACGTTGAGATCGACTCACTTTTTGACGCTGATCAAGAATATATATACTTTGTAGGGTCTCTGACGCTTCCTTTTGGGTGTTGCAAATGTATTGACAAACTTAAGATACCCTCCATATCATGTGAAGGGTATAATAAATAATATCAAAGAAATTATCAAATAAAATTTAATAAATCCAACGTTGAATTATTTTGTTTTATTATTATTATTTTTTTTGGACAAAATCGTAACAAAATATGTAAAATTAATACGAAAAATAACATCTCTACCCTCTTAGTAGCATATAATTTTATTCTCTCAAATTTTCCCATTGCTCACAATGCTCGTTGGGTGAAGAGAGTAATTACAAATACAAGGCATTTCGCGTCTGTGATAACAGCTCTACACCACATACAGTACTACAGAACGGAGTAGTAGAAGAAGGAGCACTGTTCTCTCATTTAATCATAATATTTTCCACATTATAAAGACACCACAATGAAAACTTTTTCAGTTAGAGTGCAACAATAAGTTAGAGAACAAGTAGAACAACACTGAACGAAAATATATTTAAACTTGAATATATTAAATTTTGTTTTTTTAGTTTGCTGTAAATTTTAACGGAAATGAATTAAAAAATTTTATTATATGGTCCGTATAACACACGACACACACTTAACAAAAAGTTGGAAAAGCGCAATGTAAAGGCTGGCTGGCTGACTTGTGAATAAAACAATGCACAGTATACATACATACAGGTGTATGTATTGGCTGTAAAATTTATAAAATATCCATTAATAATTGATGTACGCGTACGAGTTATTTTTAAACATCGACTAAAAAACAGAAAAACGACATTTAATGAAATCTGGAATATTTTCGCTTTTTGTGTCTCATCTTTTTCACGCATGCAACAGCAATTTTTGAAACGCTTCCATATTGTATGTGCACGGGAGTTTCAGGGTGCGTGCCAGCGTACGTGTGTACACATTTTATATATATAAAGAATTTTCATAATCCTGTTGGTTTTTGTGACGTTAAATGAAGTTATTATTCTGGGCCCATCCGGGTTAAGCGAACGCATCTCCTTGCTCCTTCGCTGGTGCCTAGTGAAATTTATTGATATTGGTGCAACAATAGCAAAGAAACCCTACCTTATAAATACATGTGTAATGAACTACGCTTACGTACATTGTGATATCTATTGTTTTTGCTAATGAAAAAAGCTCAAACGTAAAAGTCATTCCTTTCATTAAAGTAAATCTGTATGGGTGTGTGTGCGTGTTAGTTTCAAGCGCAAATTGATGTGTCGCTTAATAGTAGTAAGTTGTAAAATAAGGAAAACATTGTAACTGTCACCACACCAACCTATTGTCAAACTTGTCTTAAGTTTTCAAAATATTGCTGTAACAATGTGTTTGTGTTTGTGTGCGTGCTAGCATTCTTGTGCGATTGTCGTCTTGTTTTGTTGTCACCAGTGTTATTGTCTCATTGAAACTACTATTTAAAAAAAGTTATTGCTTTGTCATTAAAAATACAATAAAAACGAGCGTTAATTTATAATAAAAAGGAAAAATCATAAAAAGAAGAATTTGTGTTAAGTGTTCGGTTCAAAGCTGTCGCTCTTGCTCTCTCTCTCTCTGTCTCTCTCTCTTATTTATTGGCTGTTAATTGTCTGTCGCCCGCTTTGTGTATCACAATTAATTCATTGACCCTGACGCCTTTATATCCAGCAAAATATCTTCATTCGAAGAAGATTACCGGGCGGATCAGCCCATGGTGCAGAGGGCACTCTCAACCGATGCGCCGCCACCAACTACCATCGCCGTATCAGGCGGCCATCGAGAATCTCGATTTGGCCTCGGATATACATCGTATCAAAGTGGATATAACAAATTATTTACACAGGTTAGTTGAATGGCTATCACTTATGGCCACCCGTATACATTGCGTGGCCTATCTACCTACCACATATACATACAAACTTTTTCCTTTACTTTTAATATATCAAGTGGAAGAAAATTTCTATGAACAGTATGGTTAGTCACTGATCTATGTTCCTCAACTCAGAGGCAAAGAATTCGCTCGCGCAAATTAAAAAAAAAAACATTTATATAAACCATAATCGCAAGTTCGAGTACCGCAGAGAGCAAAACTTCGGGACTGGAGCCTGCGTTAACTTTCATATTTTGAATTAAATTCTTTTTAAAGGGGTAAAATTGCCACGATGCGAGTACTTATAGGAGTTTTACCCTGAGCGCCGATAGTTTTTATACCTTCCGACGTAGTGATACTAAGTTCGTCAATCCATTGGCAACACACAGAAGGAGTATGTATATTCCTGATCAGCATCAAAATGTGAATCAACCTAGACATCCGTCCGTGTGTGGCATTCCCACAGTCGTACATTTTGAGATACTGAGTTGAAATTTTGTGCAGCCATTTCTAGTTTCTGCACGCAGGACGCTATTTAAATTGTGCAAAATCGGTTAAGAGCCACGCCTACAATCGACGAAAATCGATATGTCGGCCACAACAATAAAGTTGAAATTATAATTATATCATCCATCGATGCGCCAACGGTAGACGTAATACGCCCACAATTTACATATAGCCTTAGTACTGAATTCCGTGTGGAAGTTAATATATGTACACTATATAAACTGGAGGAGGTGTAATTAAGTGCATGTCACGCCCACTGTCTAATTCAAATTTAGAGTTTTTACTTGGTTTTAAATAATCGCCTCGGTTGGAGACGCGTCCACAAAAAGCAAAAATTAATCTGTTAGCCACAAAAAATGACCGTTGAATTAAAACAAAAAAAGAAATTAAGCAACTAGTTACACGTGCGTGGTGTGTTAGTTATGTGACTACTTGTTATGTGACTACTTCCACAATTTATAAAAAATCCTCTGTATTTACTATTAGAGGACGTAATCATGTACCTGACATGCCCACTGCTTGTATATAGAAATGTAAAGTATAGTTCAGATTTGCTCTACATCAGATTTCGTTTTTTTCTTTACTTGTTAAATATACGCATACAAATTCTGAACTTAAGTTCAAGGTTGGCTTCATCAAACAACTCACTGCATTACCCATACATTACTATAATAATATGCTTACAAAGCACTTCTCCATCTTCTTATTTTTAAAAATCGAACGTACCTTCTTATAATATTGGTTTGATTTAAGTGCTCATAAATATTATCACAACATCCAGTTAGTTTATGCAATTGATGAAATTGTTCAGCTGAAAACACTTCAACAACCATGTAAACAATTATACAACATTATACGTTATATATCTATGTGGAATTAATTGCGCCCAAGCAGGTAAAGAGGCCAATAATTGAATATTTACAAATTTTGATTGCAGGCAAAGAGCAGACAGAAGATTTAATTGATCTTTTATGAATGTGTCACAAAGAGGTTGATTCAACACAGTTTTTATAAGAATTAATTTAAGAACATGATGTTTTTTAAGTCGGTAAGATTTGAAGATGATTTACGAATAAGTACAAACATAAGGTGAAGATAATTTAGTAGGATTGGCAACGAAATATTTTTATATTCTCCGCATGAGATAAGTTTATCAATCCATTTGCAACACCTAGATGGAGACGTCGGAGACCCTGCAGAGTATACATATTCTTGATCAACATCAAAAATGTATGTGTCCGTATCCCTGTCTGACGCAAGTTTAAAGCTATTAAACCTGAAAAGTTCGTACAGACACTTTAAGTTTCTGCACGCAGATCGCTATTTAAAATGGGTTGAAACCGCTCTTACAACTGGCAAAAATCGATATATCAACCCCAAAAATTAATTTATGAATTTGAAATATTTACGATGAACACATTATAAATGTGTCCATCATCCATTGATGTGTCCAAAATGGGTATGGTCGGATAAGAGATACGACCCGATCGAACGTTTTATTATAAAGGAAGTTATTTTAGAGCAATTTTTAATAGTGACCTACGCGTAGAATTCAAAAGTTGAATTTCTTAAATTTTTTAATAAAACTTCGCAAATAATACTTAGTTAGCCTAAAAATTAATGTTAGAATTTTGAACCGGATTGGACCATTTTATATCCTCTCACCCTATAATAATTTTTCACGAGGGGTCTTAGTCGTGCTTACTCATAAAACTAAAGTGCAATATAAAAATTGTAAGGAAGTGGTGTAGGGTATTAAATAGTCGGGCTTGATTGACTACAAAATGTTTACTTGTTTTATAATATTTTGCTACCACACCACCTGTGCGTAGGGTAATATTAAAAAATTTGGCAAACAGCTATTTATGTAGGTATAGGATTATATTGGCAGAAAATATATATTTTTTCAACAGTTTTATCAATAATATGTAGGTATGAATGAACTTTAATAACATTTATGTATTGTTTAAAGGGTTCTGCCGATTCTAACTACTCACAACCGTCATCCGATCTGTCGCTAGACGAGGAAAAAGAATCGCTTCGGCGAGAAAAAGAACGACAGGCATTAAGCCAGTTGGATAAAGCGAGAGTATGTCTTAAAATTAATTTTTATGCGACAAAATAACTTTTCCTCTCTCCCATTGTCTTCCCGATAACAGAGCAAACCTGTGGCGTTCGCAGTGCGAACAAATGTTGCTTACGATGGTACTATTGATGATGATTCTCCTGTACAGGGCGGTGCTGTTTCATTTGAAATGCGCGAATTTCTGCACATCAAAGAGAAGTATGACAATAACTGGTGGATTGGTAGATTGGTTAAGGAGGGCTGTGATGTGGGCTTTATACCTAGCCCCGTTAAGCTAGAACATATACGTGTACAGGTATATTTTTTTATATATGAGAGGTAAAAGCTTTCGGATCTTATAGACGGTAACGGCATTTTTCAGAATCAAACGCGACCACCCAAACTGTATGGTACAAAGGGCTCGTCAAGCGGGAATTTGGGAACTGGACAAGCAGGTGCGGAGCCATCACGAGGTAGCACATCCCCTACACCTGGTATGACACACACATCCATCTTTAGGGTCTAGTTTACTTCTTTTCCTTTTCGATTTTTAAGTTTATTCCTTGATTCTCCAAATTTTTTATCGCGCGCATTTCTTACAAATAAACACACTTCTTCCGCAACAACTTGACTTGAGGGAAGTAAATTGCATTGCTATACTTTTGTAAGTGGTATTTCCAAGCATCTAATCAATTTAGAAACAATTATAAATGTTTTCATGAAAACGAAAAATCTAAAATCGATTTATATGTCTAGCAATGTATGTTTTTTGATGGAAGAAATTATTTTCACCCAAGAGTGAAAATTTTATCGGACGAAAGAAATGCAAGAATCTTAGCGTAGCCTTTAATAAAGAGACAGGCTTACGTTTTTTAACGATATATAATTTGACTTGAAATATTTTACCCACTAGAAGTTTTAACCAATGTGAAAAGTTTACCAAATACCGACAATCCTTCGTAGATTCTGAATACGTTGGATACTTGTAAGAATTTTTCATTGGTCTTCGAAATAATAAAGTGAACGTCCCATAACTTTTCAAGTGGTGGGTAAACTTAGATTCCGCATTTCCTAACGTTTACCTTTTAACGGGGCAAAGTATTTCTATTGCAATACATTTTATTAATTTTTATAATATTTGAAATTTTTATACCCACCGATTGCAACGCCCGAAGGAGGCGTCGGAAATCCTACAAAGTATATACATTCTAAATCAGCATCAATCTAGTCATGTCAGTCCGCGTGTGTTCTGCGGAAATCAATCTCCTCAAAAGGTCGCAAAGTCGCAAAAATTAAGATATTGATCTGATCAGGTTAGTATTGGGGTTGGGAAAAATCGATCAAGCGAGCGCCCACAATGCACCACAACTGAAAGGGGAGCACTTTTACGCAAATTTTCCCTATTACTTTTAAAGAATATAAGACATCCTCGATGGTGGGTATCCAAGATCTGACGTTAGCCAAATATATTTGTATACCCTCCGCATAAAATGAGAAGTATACTAAGTGTGGAGACGTCAGATGCCCTCTAAAGTATATATATTCGTGATCAACATCAAAAACTGAGTCGATCTAGACATGTCTGTCCGCGTGTCCCCCTCTTGGTGACATTCTCAATGTCGTAAATGTTGAGATATTGAGCTGAAATTTCGTATACACATTTTTAGTTTCTGTACGCTGATCGCTTTTTTAAATAGGATAAATCGATAAATATCCACGCCCACAATCGATGAAAATCTATGTATCTATATAACTCGACTTGCAAATTGATGCGTAATACACGCACTATTAGAGGGTATAATCATATACCTGCCACAACAATGTTTGTGTGTAGATGTGGAGGGTACTTGGGATTTGGCTTAAGCAAAATTTAGTTTTCTTGTTTTGATTAAGACATGCCACATTTCAAACTGCTAGAACCGTCCTATAGTTGGTTAATTACAATCATTTCTGAATTAGTGATAAAGTAAGATAAAGCAAGCTTAATATTAGAATGCAGCAAGAACAACGCATGCTTAACTATTGAAATGTTTTTATAGAAAATTTTTAGCCTAGCAATTTATATCTACACTTATTTTTTTTTCAATCAACTACTTTCGAACTAATATTATGTGTGCACTACAAACTACAACAACCCTTGATATAATCGATAAACTTTAACAATCCCAACCAAACAAACAGATCCTTATAGTACAACATCACGTAAGAAAAAAGGTTTGTTCGTATTTTCTATGAAAATGTCATATAAAGAAGAAGAAATTAAGTTTTCTTCCAAAACATTTTGTTTTCGATGATTGGCAAGACAAAGAAATGTTGTTGTGTAATATATTTCACTTTCTGTTCAAATCACGATTTCGTGCACTACATCACAAAGCTAGCTAGACAGCTTCAGTCACAGCTTACATTCGAAATTATCATTCAGAGAAACACAAGGAATTTTCATCTCAAAATGGTAGCATTTGTACCACATATCGTATCGACTGCTTTATATTTAGGGATTGAGTACAAAACTAGAAAAGGTTAACTCTAGACATACCCTCCATATAAGAGGGACTGTGGACTAAATTTGTTCTCCCGTTTGCAACACGTCACAGAAGCTACATTGTACGTATATTCTTTACCGGTATCAAAATCTAAACCGATCTAGATATGTCGTCCGTGTGTCCGTGTGTTCGTCCATTGCAATCACTATCATTTACCCTCGTAAATTTTAAGGTATTGAGCTGAAATTTTTTACATACACTTATACATATTTTCTGCACGCAGTTTGCTATTCTAAAATTAGGTAAAATCGGTACAGAGTCGCGTCCACAGTACTGATTATATATCTACTAAAAATTTTGCAATAAAATTGAACTTTGCACACATATTAATAATTAGATCATGCATCGATGTGTCAAAAATAGACGTGCACGCCCAAAATTTACAAAAAACATAATTTGGCGTAGAATAGGACGTGGAAGTTGGTACGAGAGCTCACTGTATGTATGTAAATGTGGAGGGATTTGGCTTAAGCCAAATTTAGTTTTTTTACTTGTTCGTCATTCCATACATATATGGGAGTGCACCACTTCAACGCCATACATTCATATACAAATATCACAACTCCTCCAGCATGTAGTAGCCATAAAACTCATTCATTTGCAGCCATATTTTGGTTTTTGTGTTCTTCTTCTTTGTCCAAAACATTTTTTGTGGTTTTGCGATGATACTAACTAATTAGGTGACGAATCAGATCAGGGACCAGGACGTGGAAAATCGGCTCAAGCTACCCCACCCAACAAGGAGAAACGTAAACCATTCTTTAAAAAACAAGAGACTGCCTCACCGTATGATGTGGTGCCGTCAATGCGTCCTGTTGTGTTAGTGGGACCGAGTCTCAAGGGTTACGAGGTCACCGATATGATGCAAAAAGCTTTATTCGATTTTCTCAAGCACCGTTTCCAGGGTCGCATCATTATAACGCGCGTTATGGCCGACATATCATTGGCCAAACGCTCGATTATGAACAATCCCTCAAAACGGGCGATTATGGAGCGTTCCAGCAGCCGATCGGATTGTTTAAGTAAAGTGCAAGAGGAAATCGAACGTATATTCGAGTTAGCTCGTACGCTCCAATTAGTGGTACTCGATTGTGATACAATCAATCATCCGTCACAGTTAGCAAAAACTTCATTAGCACCAACTATAGTTTATTTAAAAATTAGTAGCAGTAAGGTAAGCCATATTTATATTTGATAATACATTATAAAAAATGTGCAACTAATGACTAGAAATAATTTTCTCTCCAGGTATTACAGCGTTTGATCAAATCACGTGGTAAATCGCAAGCTAAAAACCTTTCCGTTCAAATGGTGGCCGCAGAGAAATTAGCTTTATGTCCACCAGAAATGTTTGATGTCATCCTAGATGAGAACCAATTAGAAGATGCTTGCGAGCATATAGCCGAGTATTTAGAAGTATGTTGTCACGTTATCTTAAGAAGAGAAACAAACATTTAATAAAACTTTTACTTTATGTCGACTGTAGACATATTGGAGGGCTACACATCCTGATATTAGAACCACACCCTCATTGCCTAGACCGATGCCCCAGGAAGCCTCTCCCGCTGCCGAAGCCCACATGGGCCCTACTCCGCCCGGTGAGGAATAGTTAAATAAAAAAAAAAAACACATAAATTAAACAACACACATTTGAAGCATATTCATTTTAACTTACAATTCATAACTAACACTAAACTTATAACTGCAATTAATCAAATTCCAAACAAACAATAATTTTAATTCACTTGTGTTTTTTTCATTGAAATTTCCGTTTATTCCACTTTGTTATTTGCTCTTGATTTCTTTTTTATGAAAAAAAAAAAAAACTTGACTCTCGTGATTGAAACTCGTTCTCTTCGTTTTTAATAATCCTTATTCTAATGCTTTCTCGTTAAAAAAAAATGATTGTTGTTGTAATAAAGTGGATGGCACCGAAGAAGATCATAGAAATTACAGAATGAGTTCTAGTGAACATGAATGTAGTCGCGATAGAGAGGGTAGTAGGGAACATAATAGAGATCGAGAAATAGATTATGATCGCGATTATTGGGATCACGAATTTACTAAAGGGGGTCGGACAGCACGAGAACGACAACGCGATTTGGAATGGGAACGTGAGAGAGCACGCGAATGGGAAAGAGAACGAGACCGAGAATGGAATAGAGATAGAGATTTCCATTGGGACCAAGGTAAACACTACAAATTTTCTTGATGAAAACGAAACTTTTATTTTTAATTACAAACATAAGTATTGTATATGGAATTCATTTTAGAATTTGAGAAAACAAGAGGAATTATTGCTTAAGAGCGTTTGCCAAATTTCTTGTACGCTTTATCCATATATGATTTTAAAAGTATTTGTTTCAAAATGTAGCAATTTTGATTTCCTTACTGGGGTCTACGGAACGCAGAGAAAGCCAACTCTTTAGACGTTAGTTCAGTGAATGACATGGAATTGGAATACAAATTAAATTCATTCATTTCTAACGGTTATCAAGCAGTTTTCAATTTTTGCTATTTTAAATTTTTCTTCATTTGATTACAAAAACCGGACATTCAAGATTCCATTGTATTTAGCGCAAGTGATTCATTCGTAGGGGAAGATATTTTTTACTTTAAACTTATATTCTATACATATACTTTATCATAATTTGCATTTGTTGTAGCACATTGTTTTTTATACCCTCCACCTCAGTGATGAGAGTATACTAAGTTTGTTCTTCCGTTTGCAACACCCAGAAGGAGGCGTCAGAACCCTACAAAGTATATATATTCTTGATCAGCGTCAAAAACTGAGTCGATTTAGACATGTATGTCCGTGTGTCCGTGTGTCGGTGTGTCCGTCTGTTGTTGGCACTCTCGCGGGCGCAAATTTTAAGATATTGAGTTGAAATTTTGTACAGGCACTTTCAGTTTTTGCACGCAGATCGCTATCTAAAGTGGGCAAAATCAGTCAAGATCCACGCCCACAATCAACAAAAATCTATTTATCTGCCACAAAAATTGAGCTAAAACTTGAAATTTGGTATGTACATCTATGAATATTAGGATCATCGGTATGCCAAAAGTGGGCATATTCGGAATACAGACACGCCCACAATCGACATAAATCTATATATCTGCCACAAAAGTTGACCTAGGAATTTGAAGTTTAGTGCGCGTATACATAGTTATCCCACTGACTGACGTGCCAAAAATGGGCGGGGTCGGATAATAGACACGCCCTCAATTTTCAAAAAATCATTATCAATGTTAAAGTAGACTTGCATGCTGATACGTAAGACACACTATTACAAGGCACAATATATATATATATATTTGCCACGCCCCCCGTTGTGAAGGTGGAGGGTACTTAAGATTTGACCTAAGCCAAATTTAGTTTTCTTACTTGTTTTTTTTGTTATTTGTTAATTAGTTGTAATTCGATTGAGTTTTGATTTTTCTAAATCGTTTATATAACTCATTTTCAGCTTTTACCATACAAGACTTACCGCCAGGTACATTTACCAGACTTATTTGAACAAGCGCCATTATGAACTCTCAATCACCTATCTATCCATCTGCTATTTATACCACAACAATATTTACTCATACAAGAAAACCTACAACTAGAGCCTGTTTCCAGCCAAAAACCATCACGACACATTCCGAAAGTAGGATTTTTCTCCCTCAATTATTACAACTTTTGTTTCCTGTTTTTATTATAATTTTAATTTAATTCATGTAATACTTTAGTCGATTAATCTCGTTCGTTTACTAAGTACATATATAATTTTAATATTTATACTTGTATTTTATATGCTTTTTTTTATTTATACCCACCACCTGAAGTGAGTGCTAAGGGCGTATTACGTTTGCTATTCCACGAGGCCCTACAAAATATTTATACTTTCCCCATGACCATCAAAATATGAGTCGATCCAGACATGTCCGTCTGTATGCCTGCTAAAATTTTCTACAATTATTTGTAGGTATCTATTTAAATTGGGCAAAATCGGTCAAGGTCTCGCCCATAATCAACAAAAACCTCGCACAAAAATGTATCTATGAAGTTAAAATTTGAGACACATATTTATAATTAGAGGACGTAGATCGATGTACTAAAAGTGGCGTAGCCATTGTCCGACCACGTCCACAATTTACGGGAGCGGGAACGGGAACTTTTTTTGTGCATGTGAATGTGGGGTATCAATTTAGGATACTTACTATAGGGCGTAATCTATAATCAGGTGCTTGCCAGGTGGAGGGTGCGAAAGGTTCGTCCTAAGCCGAATTTACTGTTTTACTTGTTTCTATTGTATATTAAAGAAGTGTTTTTGTTTTTCATATTTTTTTAGTTACTCCCGGTATTGTACGCGTTTAAGTCGGCTTCTATGTTTCAGTTTGACTGTCTAGATCTGTCGCATTTGCTTTTTAGTTTCGTAGTCGAATAATTTTCTTTTAAATGTCTAATTTTCTTTATAAGCCGAGTTGTTTTGTCAAGGATTCTTATTACGATAAAAGTCAGATTCTATGTCGAAATTAATTCTTGTACATTGTTGCGTTTATAAGTACAGTACGTGTTAGTGTGAGTACTGTTATATCAAATTTTCTGTTTCTTGTGTATGATTTTCCATTTTCCTTAATTTTTAGAAATTGCGCTAATTGTCGTTTTCTTTCTAATAAAATCCTATTACTTTACGGATTGTTTTCATTCCTTCATTACTTCGTCTCCCAACAGCATTCATCTCTTAACTCGTGATACAAGTTCCATAGGTATTGAATAAAATGAAACAAAGTTCAAAAATGTGTCATTTCAAAAAAGTTTCCGGTCTCGTGTATACTTAAAATCTCCCCATTATTTTAATATTATAACTAAACAGTCCCTCAGGTCCATTGTTTGTAAGAAAAACTTGTTCCAATTATAATTCTTAAACGCTTTCTACTATTTTTATATTGTATTATTTTCCTTCTAATTATGCATTTGTTCTTGAAAAGCTTTGACGTCACTTTTATGGTTCGTTCTACCAACTTATAAGAAACTGTTTTGGATGCCAGCGTTTATAGTCCTACTTTTAAGAATTTGTGGTTACGATTAGATTGTGTTGATTATTAATTATTTGAGTTATTGTTACTTTACTTACCAATGCGTTACATTAGCATTTAGTTACCTTTTTGCCTATATGTAAATGAATGCTTGGTTTACGTTCACACTTTTGAAAACCTTAAAAATAGTACAATTAGAAGATTAACCTTGTTGGCTTGTCTTTGTACTCTTCGTACAATATATAAAAACAAGAAAGAATGTCATGGTTAATTTATTTGGTGTGGTTTGTAGGAGGTGCCGTTTATATGCACGGGCGTCGTACTACTTCCGGTCGGCATCTTGAACGTGTTGGTTATGAGAGGGATAATTTCGAACGGGAACGGGATCGCGAAAGGGACCGATTTGAGAGAGAACGATTGCATGCGCGAGAACGGGACCTTATGCAGTACGACCTCAACAGTGAAGAGTTATTAGATGAACGCAACTATGGAATGGATTATCATCCATCGGCACGTGGAATTGCCAGCGGCGCCCATGGCCATGGTCTTTTGACGCGTGGCAGTCGTCTAATGGATGATGTTGACTTATTGCATGAACGTGATGATCTGAGGGTTGGACGGTACGGCAGTCGCGGACATTACGATCCACGTGATTTGCCGCCGTCGGCACCGATCACTAGACGCGGTCCACCCGTTGTTGATCGCGATGAATACAGTCCGCACAGAGGTGGTGGGAGTAGTAGGAGAATGCTGAATGCCATGTAGGAATCGTGGATATAGGGGTGGGATCAGATCGATAAATCAGGAATGGCAACACAACCTGCCTCAAAACAAACAACAATAACAACAACAACAACTAAGGTGAGAGATTATAGAACAGAGGCATCAACCAACACAGCCAGCCATATAAGTAGTAGTAGTTATAGTAGCAATGTTGAACCACATAATTACCACCACCATCCTGATCAAGAACACGATCATCATAATATTAGTCAAAAACAATCACAATCAATATCTAAATCGCGTTATACCTCCTCCTCCTCCTCAGTTTCGAATTCAGCCTCAGCACGGGCCAATTCTTCCTCTACAAATAACAATATTACTACAACCACCACTAGCATCAACGCCCTACGCCCTACCATTCACCATCAAGGTAACAACAGTAAGAACAATATTCATAATAATTATAGAAATAGTGGTAGTAGTAGTAGTAGTAGTAGTAGTAGTACAAGGTACGGTGTCAGTCATCACCATTATGGTAATATGTCAGGGATCGCCAATAACAACAAGTCGGCATTGTCATCATCATCATTTTCCACGTCAGCCAGTTCATATGCATTACCAAGCACAAAATCATCATTGGTGCAGAATTCAATAACTGCAAATCCTACTACTACAACAACAACAACAACAATAACAACAACAACAAAAACTACCAAAACAACAGCAGCAACAACACCTCAGGAAATAATCCATCTACACCATACTGAACATTTATACCATTCGTCGTACATAAAGCAACAACAACAACAACAACAACAACATCAACAATCATCATCACATAAGTCATCGTCGGGGCTGAGGGGTCGCTATAAGGATAAAGGGATCCTAGATGGGGATCGAACCGAATATGCCACCTCTTCGTTCACCAATGTTGATACAATCACAAATGCCATTCGAAATAAGGTCATAGTGGAGGAGGACGAAGAAGATATATTAAGTAGTGAGAGTGCATCCGCAACGCATCCATATTAAAGAGATTTCATGTGCTGATGCGATTTTAATCACTTTTCTTTGAATACGCGAAATAATTTTAAAGACGCACAATTCTTCAAATTATCATCATTTCAAGTGCCAAATTATAACCGAACCTTTTCTTTCCCTGTCTTTATTACTTTATATATTACTTTCAAAACAGTACGAATACACTTACTTACATGTAGATAACATATTATGGATTCTGAAAAACTATACAGCATAGGCGAATTTCTTTATTCATTAACTAAAGTAACAAAGAAGCGAAGAAGGTATAGAATATGATGCAACCTAGTAATAATCTCTGCATATAAATAGCGTCTAAATATATGCTAACAAAAGCCCAATGTGTCTTAAATTTTAGCTATATTGCACTTTAATTATGAATTTAACTAAAATAATCAACTGAAACAAATTAATAGTAAATTATAATACTTTACGCATACGACAGATGTGCAAGCACACGTTGCAAGAGTCAGCTTTAATAGTTTACACAAAAACGTAAAATAATTATTAATAAATTATAATAACAAAAAAGAATTTATTGAACAAATTTTTAATTAAAAAATTAAAACAAAAAACCAGCGAGGAAAAAATGCATCCATTAATAAATTAAAAGAACGTAAGCGAGAAAAAAATGTCAGTTTTCAAAACTAAATCAAGTCCTCATGAAATCTCTTTAATAAACATACGCACACACAACATCACCAGTAGTTAGTTCTGTTTGAAGACATTTCATCTCGCAAACATAAATTACTTGTGCAACTACATTTTATATGGTTTTATTGAACCCACCATCACAGGTGTTGTGGGTATCATTTGCAACGCCCAGAAGCAGACATCGCAGGCCCCACAGTATATACATTTTGAATCAGCATCGACCTGGCCACATCTGTCTGTCCCGTTATTCGCGTGGGTGTGTACACCCACGCTCACTCCCATATTTTAAAATAAAATAGATCTTTATGTGACGAAAAGTCTCATTTCTGTTTAATTTCATACAAAAATTTGATAGAAAATAATTAATCAGATTGATGAGGTAATTGTGCAGAATTTGCAACTGATCACACCATTTTAGCATTCCTTTCCATATAAACGATATAGTAACTCTCACTTATTAATTAAACTAATTATTACATCAATTGTGCAACTAAGTGATGTTTTATTTGTATTTTCATTACTTTTTTTACTCTACTTAAAAGTCCGCCTCCGCTCCATTTGAGGAAAATCTAAAGATTCATTTTTTCAATATTTGTGTAATACACTTAATCTTGCGAGATTCTTTTACGCATTATCATGACTACTATTCCATAACATAACATTATTTTTGCACTATTCACACAACCAACAAACAAACTGTTACAATTGATCTGATCCATCCCGACAAGCAGTCTTTTACAATTCCAACCGCTAAAATTGCTATAAATAAGTTACAAAAACAAAAACACGTTGCTTAGGGAAAACGTGTACTGATTTCAAAGTGTTCTAGCGGGTTTTTTATTAAAAAAAATCCACTACAAAACACTGAATGCATACAATACCCATAAAGAATAATACTCTGCAGACCTTTTTAATTTAATAATAATGTTAATGTTAGCTAAAGAAATTATCCACAAGAAAAACTTTGTAAAAAGTATATAACCCACACTACAACACAAAACAACAAAAACAAAAAACAAAAAACAAAAACACATCAAAGCTTAAATATTAAATATTATGTAATTTATAAGAAGAACATATATATTGTTACGATGAATATAGAGAAAGGAACAGCAAACCTTTACCTACTTTAAATGCCAGAGAAGCGTCTCACCACCTTCCCCCTAAGTAAACAGGACAAATACAACACACAAATAAAAACAATAAATAAAATACTCAAACAACACAAGAATATATTTATGTGAACTACATTTTTATTTACTTTAAATACAAGACAATTACTTAAAAACACTTAAAAATATTATCTTGAACACTCGTACTTTATTCGTTACGATGGAAAAAACCAAAAGCAAAACGAAAAAATAGGAAAACAATTTTCAGCTATTTTCATAAAATTGCAATTATTTTTTTATTAAAGAATAAAGAAATAAATAAGCCACACGCGAAAAACAAACAAACAAGTATGTAAAAAAGTATCTTAAGTAAGAAATACAAAATGATGAGCACACAAAAAGTAATTAAAATAAATCGCAAAAACAAACTATAGATAAATTTTATCAAATTTATTATATCGTAAAACAATATGAATATTCAACAACAACAAAAATAATTAAATAATAAGGTTTTAATAATTGCTTTATATAAAAAAGGTTTAGAAAAGTAATTCAATTAAATTTCATTTTCTGGATTAAACTTGGCGTTTTTTTCCATAAAATTTTGGAATTGGGAGAAATTGGTGCCTCTTAGTGACCAGGGGTTTAACTAATTCATTTCAAATTCACTCCAAAGTTACTCCGAAACTTGTCGAGGTGGCCATCTGACAGCTTTAACGCCGCATCTACTCAGATATTAATTGAGTCATCCCATTACAACATAATATTCCTCCCATTCTACTCTGAAATGCCTCAGATAGAAGGGGCGGATACCTCTGAAATGATTATATGCAGGATCGCCATGTAATGATTATATTCTATATTTAGATGAAATAACAATTTTGGGCACTGTGCAAACCCTGACTCGTTTCATAGCGAAGTTCGAGCAGCATGACATCGTGAAATGTGAAATACGGGTAAAATTAGGTTAAATTAGTTTATATTTATATAAACAATAGCTGAAGTGTAATGTAATACTCTACTCAGATCGCCTAGCGACGAGGATGTCTTCGGTCTTCGGAAAACAACTTATTTTCATATAAAAACAGGTGAAAATATTACAGTCGGTCAAGCCCGACCATCAAATACCCTACACCACTTGATACATTATATTATTCAATTTAATTTTTTCCTTTGATGAATGAAAAGTTTTATTTTTTTGTACTGCTTTTAATTTTTTTCTTTTTTTCTTTGAAAAATGAAATTTTTTTTTTTTTATACCTACTTGTATTTTCAAAAACTTCAATATGATACATAAGTCAGAATTTTTTTTTATTCTTTGTTTGTTTATAATATCAAAAAAAAAAATTATATATGGAGGGGTTCTAAAAATAGTCCAATCTGGTCCATTTTCAAAAGGGTTTATTTTTGGGTCAATGCTTTTCCGAGTATCAAATTTCATCGAAATATCTCAAAAAATAATAGGATATCATATGAGGAGGGGTTCTAAAATTGGCCCAATCCGGTCCATTTTTAATAGGGTTCCCCTTTGGGCCAATAAATGTCCTTGTACCAAATTTCATCGAAATATCTCAAAAAATAATAGAACCTCATATGGGGATGAGTTCTAAAAATGGTCCAATCCGGTCAATTTTCAATAGGGTTCCCCTTTGATGCAGGGTATAATAAGACTAATATATTATGAAAAATACAAATTTAAGTTTAAAATATATATATTTTCCATTAAAATCTAAATTTAACTTTTATAAAATTCCGGAGAAATTGGCCATTATATAAGTTTGAAATGAGCATTACTAAAATAAAAATTTGTGAGGTAATAGTATTAGGTAATCCAGAGTGTTACAAGTTTCTTACCGTAATTGTCTTAGAAAATTGATTTTCTTACGATTCTCCGATAGATTAACGAAATGATCATCCATAAATTTGTGTGGTGACAATTCCGTTGAAGGAAAATCACTAACAGGTTTCCGATTGAATGCAGTATCCGGCGTATTTTCTACTTCCCACTTTGTTGGACATACATGCGAGAAATGCGACACAAAGTCTTGCCTGTACGAAGTTGTCCATGCAATTCTTTTATGTACGGCATCGGCATGTGAAACGACAACCCGAAGGCTGAACGAAACATTAATAATATTGTAATGTTGTAAGTGAAGCTTAGACTTACTCAGCCATAGGATAGGATTGAAAATTTAATTGTTTACGAGTGATGATACGCATTCTAGTTCCGCCAAGGCGTCCACTTTCCAACATTTCTCGTGTGGTACTTTTGGGGGTTTTGGGATTCGATTCCATGTAAAACCATTCTACCGTACTTGATTTTTTGGGCATGCTAATGCAGTTATTTATTTGATGTAATGGAAAATATTATTAAACGAATTAAAAAAGTAAAAAAAAAGTTCTACAATTTAATTGGAAATATGTTTTGAACAAATGTCAAAGCATAAAAAAAATTTAAGGTGTTTCAGTACTTTCACCGAAATTTCCTTTTTATTCTACCCATCATCACAATAAGTTGGTGGTATAATGGTTTTGTTTAAACGTTTGTATACAATCTTACTCAGCATTGAATTTTGAGTCCATTTGGCTCTTCTGTCTATGCGTGAGTCTGTGTTTTCACAATCCCACAGGCACAAAAGTAAAATATTGAGCCGAAATTTGAAATTTGAATATAATTTTCGAGTTTGTTTCCAGTTTGGTATTGAACGTGCCCAACATACCGTGGGACTTGTGACACTCTTGCGGTGGCAAAAACAGGGCATGTCGATCTGAAATTTGGCAAATCACCAACGCTTTTAGTTTGGTGTTGCGAATTGGGCCAGGTTATAAATGTCGATTCCAGTCCAAAATAATCTGATTTAAAAAAAAAATCGTAATTAATCTTCTCACTGGACTTTCTAACGGTATATGAATGAAGGAAATAGGGCAGGCTATACCAGAGTTATTTTAAATAGAATAAACATATCCTTTGATGATAAAATGTGCGCTCTAATCACGTGATGATGATGCTTTTGCCCAAATTCGTTTACATAATTTCACAACATAACATAACATAGCCTTTTTTACTTGTTTTTGTTTGAGTTTTGGGGACACTAATTTTATGTGTGGCATACGCATTTTATAACCCCAGTATAGTGGTCAATTTTGTTTATTTTCATTTGCACTAGGTGGCGCTCTAAATTAAGTAAAGTTGTTGTTATCAGAGACCGGATATCAATAACGACTAAAGTTAAAAACAAGATAGAGAAGTTCGGTTAAGACCGAAGCTTAACTACCCTCCACCTTTTATATTCATCTAAAAAAGAGGTTCCCATTGCCATATTTATGTATATGACTATTTCATGTACTTACGCAAAGAGTGTTTTTTTTTAAATATAGGCGTTTGCGTTTTTCAATCACGCCCATTTATGGCACAGTATTGGATAACGGTACCACTTAGAATTATACCAAATTTCAACTTGATGGCCATAGTATTGTGCGATATATAATTTTTTAAAGATACAATTTTTTCGAGGTATGTTGAGGTTTTTGTTTATTGTGGGCGTGTCTCTTAACCGATTGTGCTCAATTTCAAAACGAAACAGCGAAATTGAACTAAGAATATGTATGCAAAGTTTCAATCTGATATCTCAAAAATTACGACCGTGAGAGTGCCAACAACAGAGGGACACACGGACGGACATGTCTCAAACGATTTCTCTTTTCATGCTGATTAAGAATGTATATGGTTTGTGGGGTCTCCGAGGCTTCCTTCGATGTGTTGTAAACGGATGATCAAAATGAATATACCCTCTTCCCTAAGGTGGAGGGTATAATAACGCACAACGTATGTATTTAATTTCAAAGATTTTGAACTCAAGAGTAGTGACGAGCTTTTATTCAGAAAGACTATAAATCTAAATTAAAAAAAGTATTTAATCGAGATGAAATTATATCGCTCACATCTAAATTTAATGGCCTTTCCGTGAAAGTATACATGAAGGCATTGACACATCCATTCTTGATTTACGCACCTACAATGTAGACCAGGTTGTACACCACGTATTTGTGCTATCGGGTGGAGATTGCCATTTTACTATATTTCTTACAATCATGGACGTGCCTTTGTATATTTTTGAACCCAAAGTTTACGTGTACCAAATTTTGAATCAAACAGATACATATTTTACTCCCTAGTCAAACGGACGTAATAGCAACTTGACTCTGACAGTGTTTCTTTAAATCCATTCCTTTCAATTCAGTCTCTACACACACACACACACAGTTAATAATTACTCAACGATAATCACAGCTGACTTTCCACACACATTCAATTTGAAGACTTTCCTATTTTCTTTCTTTCCTATGGCACATATAGATGACTCTGTAACCAATACAAAAACCATACAAGCGTCAAAAAGACGATTTTGTAATATTTTGTTAATTTTTTTTACATTTATATTATTTTTTATAAAATTTATTTGATGGGTTTTTTAAAGAAAAATTCCAAAAATGTCAAACTCGATTCGGCTGAAGATTGGTTTTATTTGGATCGTGGTGAGGCTACACCAATATCCGAAACAAAAGAGACGCTACAAAATGGATTGAGTCAGTCTATCAGAAATACCAGAAATACCAGAACCCGCAAGCAAGTCAATTTTCAATCTTACAAGTGTCGCAAGTAAATCATTTGCTATGAAAATAAGAAATGAAAATAAGTGGAGGTTTTTTGACTGACACAGATACCGCAATGAAAGATCTGGTGAAGCTTTGAATAAAAATAAAAGCAATGACGCATTTGAATGGATCACCACCTATATGCGCGACTACTTTGACAGTCCGGTGTTGAAAAAGTGTGAAACGGAAGAGACAGTGATTCAAGTGGATCCCATTTTCAATCGAAAAACAAAAAATGCTTTTATTATGTCGCCCAGTGCAGAAACAAAATTTATGGATGATGCTCTGTTTGATGTTAATCGAGAGCGCAAAAAGATTGATTTCTTTCGCCAACTGAGGTTTACTATATGCCATGAACATAGGTGAACAAAGAAAAGTCGACTTTATCTATTTTTTTTCTTGCAGAAATATATCCTTTTTTGATTTGTTGCACGAGCCCTTGGGAAACAATCCGGATCGTTATCTATAAGGTCCATCTTTAACAATAATACCTGTAAAATTTTTATGGAGAACTTTTACTAGAAATTCTCTTACAATTAAGGGATTCAATTCATTTCATTGCTAGCTGTCTTTCGTTGAAATCTATGTAGAATTAATATTAAGAAACTGGCGGTCGATTCTAAAATGTGTGATATAAGGACACACTTTCAGGGAGGTAGGCCGATAGTATTCGATGAAGAAAAGCTTTTAGTTCCGTGTAGATTTCTACGTAAACACAGCTAGTAATAATAAAAATATCATTTTTGAATAATAAGCGTATCATTCAAAATCAACTTCACTTGCATTTATGATTAAATTGTTGCGTCCATCACCACAATGATATGTGGCTGTATTGTTATACCCTGCACCACTTGTGGAAAAGGGTATCTTAAGTTTGTGCAGATGTTTGTCACTCCAAAACGGAAAATGCCACACCCACCTACAATTATACCGATCGATTCAGAATTGAAATCTGAATCGCCATTTTGAATTTCGTGTAACATCAGCTTTTTTTAATGCAACGCACGCCACTGCGTCGGAGTAAAGATTACAAGAGACTTTAAATGAAAAAGTCATTATGCCAGATAAAGATATGCTTTCATCAGATGTTTTAGAAGGTGCATGTGCAGATGCTGCTATGCTAGCAAACGATGAAATTACGCAGTTAAAAAATAAAATAGCCCAGCTTGAGCTGGGTGATGCCAAGGAAACGGTTAGGGCATTGTTAATCCACCCAGATAATGTAAATGCAGTAATAGAGCAACTGGTATTAAAGTCAACGGCTAGAATGGACCAAGTGTGCGATATCTATAAAGCCATTCCCTACAATTAAAGAATTTAGTAGTTGGTTATCAGAAGCCGCCAGTCTCGTGTCATTAATACAAGATAATGACAAGCATGAACATAAACGCCGCACAGTGTTACACACTGCTAGTAAGGTTAATCAGCCCCCAGAGTTAAAATGGTCGTTATGCCAAGGCGCGCACAAAGTATCCAGTTGTAAAAAAATATTAGATACGAGTGTTTCGAACAGGTGGAACCTCGAAACAAAATAATTTGTGCTTTAGTTTCCTTAATAAAAGACATGGTTCACGCACATGCCGCCGCCGCAAACAGTGCAATGTTGGAGGTTGTGCTAAAATACACCATAATTTATTGCATGAATATGTAAAAACGCATAGTGTAGTACAACCCGAAAAAATTGATGGAGTCACTGAAGACACTATTCTCAATTGTTCTGTCATAAAAAATGAGAAAAAACTTCTGTTTAAAGTCTTACCCGCAACTCTATATAGCGCAAACAAACAAATTGATACATATGCCTTACTCGACGAAACCTCATCTATCACAATGATCGATCATTCTTTATCAGGAGTTCTTAATTTGAAAGGTGAAAAAAGGTAACTAAGTGTGCAATGGTTCGGCAACCGTACAACAAAAGAAGCTGCAACATTGGTGAATTTCTTTATTAGCGGTGTTGGAGTGACCAAAAGGTTCGCCCTAAGAAACGTTTGTAGCGTAGCAACTTTGGATTTACCAACACAGACTCTGTGCGAAAATAATATACAGGAACATTTGAAATTCTTGCATGTACAGACTTATGAAAACGCCAAGCCAAAATTGTTAAATGGTTTAGACAACTATAATCTCGGGTTTCCATCCGAAAATGAACCATTGAGACCTGATGGACCATATGCAGCAAACACAGAGATAGGCTGGGTTGTTTTTGGACCTTCAAACAAGTATAAACAGACAACAGCAACCTGCTTGGTAATTAGCCCGTCGACTGAAGAACAAATGAACCAAAAAAGAACTGATTATTTTAGCACTGAATCGTTTGGTGTTCGACCATTGCCACCTGTAGTTAGTGAAGAGGATATGCGTGCCAAAAATATTTTAAATGCAACTGTGAAAAAAATTAATGGCCGTTTACAGGCGGGTATGTTATGGAAAAGAGATGCTGTACAACTGCCAGATAGTTATTCCATGGCCAAATCCACATTAGTGGGTATAGAAAGAAAGATGTAGCAACGACACTGAATTTGCAAACGCATATAAAACCATAATTGCAAGCTATATATAAAATATAAAAAGGCTATGCATGTAGGCTGACGCAACAAGAAATTGCATCAGCAACTTGGTACTTACCGCACTTTGGTGTTGTCAACCCAAACAAACCCACAAAGATCTGTTAAGTTTTTGATGCCGCGGCGGAAATTGATGGCATATCGTTAAACTCGCAGTTGCTAAAAGGCCCGCAGGAATATCCATGCAACTACACAGTTGGTGCAAAGGTGCTTTTAAGAGAAATATGGAAGCGTAAGTTGAATTGGAATGAAGTATTGCCGACTGATATAATTAAGATATGGCGCCAACTCCAACAGCAGCTGATAAAAGTGGATTTATGTAAAATTCCCCGCCATTACTTCAAAAATACAAATACTGGAGGCTGGAATACGCTTCACAGGACTTTGATGTATCATTCATTTATGCAAAAACAAGGAGTGCTCCGATGAAGGCGCTTACAATTCCCCGTTTGCAGCTGTTTTGGGAACGCGCATTATGAGGACGATATTGGCGGAACACAATATCACAGTTAGCCGCAAAATACTATGGACAGATTCAGTAACTGTTATAAATTGGGTCAACAGTCAACACGGAAGGTATAAGACGTTTGTTGCGCATAGGATTGCAGAAATTCTTGAGTGTTCAAGCACAAGTTACTGGAAGTGGGTTCCGACAAATGAAAATGTAGCTGATGAAGCTACACGGTTAAACACGAACGTTAACTTTGACTTCAACTCGCGGTGGTTCAGAGACCCTGAATTCTTGTATCATGTCGACAAAACTGGGCTAGTGATGCCCGCTAACACTTGCGCACAAGTCGGTGCCAAAGAACTAAAACCAAAACCAATTCTAGTCGTGATAAGTAGCAGTGTAATGGACTTTAACCATGTTTCTTTTTATTTGAAGCTTAAGAGATGCTGGGCATGGGTGTTGCGTTTTACCAACAAAACAATATGACGGTCATTAAAATGTCAAGAATATGGGTTAACGGCAGAAGAGATAGATGCGGTAGAGGGCCATATAATACGCATGCTTCAAAGCGAAGTGTTTTATAAGGAAATCGAAGAGCTACACAAAATAGGTGTGTGAATGGCAGTAAACTCTTCCGTTTAGTGCCATACATAGATGAAGAAAAAATTGTTCGAGCCTCCGGGCGTATAGACAACGCTAGTTGGCTTCCATTTGATACCAAGAGGCCTACAATTATGCCACGTAACCATGTTGTAAAATTTGTTACTCTTCTTAGCTAAACAACACTCGTAAAAATTGAAAAATCAATAAGAAATTTTGGTACATTATCCACAAAATAAATTTTCTAAAACACATAAATTAGTTTAATGTCAGTATTTGAGTAATTCATGTAATCCTTTCCGTAAACTTTTGCGTTTTGTATTCTACTCTGACATATTTTTCCTTTGCTTTAAATAATAAGAGCGAGACAGAAGGGGGGAGGCAGAGAGAAGATATATCTCATGGATTCTTAAGCCAAATTGTAATGTAAACAATAGTTTAGGAGGAGGATGCGTTCAGTACGTACATAGGTACGTTTCTATGTGTGTTAAATTTATGTGTTGTGTGACAGATATAACGCACATTCGTATCTCATTAGGCATAAGCAGCTTAAGCTTGATGAATTTTACCGAAAAATATGGGTTGAACCAACAGATTAAGTGAAAATTTTTACCAAACAAACCCCCAACCACCTTAATGCCCAAACTGCATACATATAGGTACGTGCGACTGTTTGATATGTAATAAGTAAAAATGTTGTTTTATTGCACTGCAAACAGTACATGTTGTATCGTTTACATATCTCTGCAAAAGTTGGCCAAAACAAAGGCCACAAGCTCGGAACCATACCATCTCGCTTTTTACATTTGCTGCACAATAGTCTCATGTATCTTCGTTTATGTGTAAAGTTCAGAATAAACAAACGTCACGACGCCACACTAACAATTCGTACATATAGAGAAATAAATGTTGGGACATGATTTACGATGATATTACTTTGTATACCACAGTTAAATAGTTTTATATGAGAGTGCTACGACGAGTGCAAAAATACAATGGTCATATAAGAAAGCACACATGCATGCATTATGTTTACCATATTTGTCTATTACACCGGTCCTTACATATATGAAGAAAATTATATTTTCGAATTTATATCACGGCAAGTGCCAAAACCATTTCGTTTGGAGTCAAAAAAACACAAAAAAAATTTGAGCACGATTGGACAATTTTTAGCCGTGCCTCAAGCCACTCCTTGTTTTTATTATTAGAAATAGGACTAAAAATCGTTTTTTTTATTTCTTATTCAAAATTATTTGAAAAATGAACCTTAAACTAAAATATTTTAATGAATTGCATTTTAATATTAATTTAATTTAATAGTGAAGTCTTTTTAAAAGTGGGATAATTCATATTAAATTTTTTGATCACTTGAAAAAGGAATTATTTCTCTTCTTCATTGTGTGTTAATCTATTATTGTAATGAATTTGGCACCTCTTTCCATTTGAGAACCTTGAACGTAGTCAAATCCTTAATTCCAATTCAATGGATCGACTTGCAAAAATTCTTTGGAAATTTCTAAGTGATCAAAGAACGCGTGTGTGCTTGAATTTACAAAATCGCTTAAACTTTTTGTGAATATGTTTCAAGGATATTCGCTTGCGTTTTTCTTTATTTGCTTGAACATTAATTGCTTCAACCATTTTTCTCTTAATATCAACATTTACATTAGGATCGAAGAATGAAAGACCGATGCTCCTTCGGACAAATACCATAAGTGATTGCTAACTTGTTGTAGCAAAGCAAAAGATACTCGTATATCTCGTTCAGGATAAGCAATTATATTTTTACTTAAATTTAGGTCTTGGTTTGGTGCTTCATTTGCTTTGGTGAATCTATACCAGGCTTTTACATAAATACGAACTATGAAAAGACAGACACATATTAAACTACATCGAAGTTTTCTGCAATGTTTTGTGCTGTTCTTGCACAGTAGTTCTGATGCATGCGACGATTTAGTATAAATTCTTCGATTTGTTGGTCTAACGCGTCAGCAGTTGCACTTAGAATATGAACTGCAGCACCATCAGGGATTCTCCACTTATCCAAAGTTGAAAGCAATCTAGGTGTAAAAAAATCTGTTCTACCTCTTGGTACACCAGATGAAGTTTTGTTAGATGCATTTGCATTTACATTTTCTGCTGATGTCGATGCTTCAATTTCAATGTCGTTTATGTCGCCAAAGTCAGTCATACCTGTTTTATAACAATAATTATCATTATTAAAAATTAGCATTTTAGTAAACATACCTCTTTGAGTCTTCTATTATTTTACGCTGGCCCTTCTTGTTCTTTCTGGACTGCTTTTCGTTTTTCTTTTTGCTTAAGAATTTTACCTGTTCCTATCATACAACCTGGTCTTCCTTTTTCTCGCTGCTTTAATAAAAACTCTCTGTCTTCTTGCAGTTTTATTAACTCCAATGCGTCTGCGTGTGCGATATCGAATAAATCATCCAATTTTCCTTGAAATTCAGTTTCCTTCTTGTTTTGAGCTTCGGTTTTCCGACAATGATTCTTTGTGATAGATCTCCATTCATTGTATAATTTTTCCACTTTGTCAAAGCAGTGTTTTTCGTGGTATGTTGGAATACGTGCTTTCTGCCAAAATGTGCTAACCTCAGCAACAACTAGTCTAGTACTTTCTCTTAAACTTAACCCAACTATTCGTAAATTATAAAATAATACTTGTAGCACTTGTTTTCTTGATGGTAACTTAGCACGAGTACTTTGATGATCAATTGATCCTATTAACAAAATATCGTCATCCGATCGAAGTCTTTTGTGTGCCATCGCTTTGTATAAAAACTATCATATGCTTATGCATTAAAGTGAGATATGTATATATTCGTCTCACTTATAAAAAGACTTCACTATTAAATTAAATTAATATTAAAATGCAATTCATTAAAATATTTTAGTTTAAGGTTCATTTTTCAAATAATTTTGAATAAGAAATAAAAAAAAAACATTTTTAGTCCTATTTCTAATAATAAAAACAAGGAGTGGCTTGAGACACGACTAAAAATTGTCCAATCGTGCTCAAATTTTTTTTGTGTTTTTTTGACACCAAATGAAATGTTTTTAGTGCTTGCCGTGATGCAAATTCGAAAATATCAAAATAAGGACCGGTCTAATGTATATATGTATGCTGCAGAAGTGCATAAAGTTTTCATTGAAATTATTGTTTGTGCGGGTATACTAAGTTTGCCACGTCATTTGTAACACCCAAGACGAGGCGTCAGCGCCCCTACAAAGTGAATATATATTTGATCAGCATCAAAAACAGATTTGAAACGATCTAAGCAAACGTGTTCCTGTGTCCGCCAGTTCAAAAGTCACGCCCAGAATAAATAAAAATCTATTTAACGATGAAGTTTAAATTTGGAATACACATGTGTATTTATAATTAGCCCATTCAGCAATGTATTAAAATGGGCGTGATGTCTGTTACACGCGCACAATTTATGAAAATCCGTACTCGACGTAAAATTAGACTTGCAAGCTCATACGGAATGCATGGGGAATCGTGTAACTGTGTATACGGGCACGGTATTTAAGATTTTCTTCTTCTCCTTGTTTATATTGAAGTTATAAACGTAATGTTTGTAAAATTGATTTCCTAGATGAATTCGAATAATTCGATGAAAATGAGTGCAGGGACATGTCTTACCGCGCAAGGCAACTTCATTGAAAATTGTTCAAATTAAATCATTTCTAGCATTCTTCGCTTTAGAGCGAGTCTTTAAACAACCAAAATTCTCACTTTTTAATATTTCATACCAAAAATTTATGAAAACTAGTAAATTACTGTATAATTCACAATTAACTGCGTCAATTTCGAACCCGATCGGATCATTATCGGAAAACCTTCCGTACGAAGATTGGTATATGTCCTTCTCTTAGCCTAAAATGTCTATGTATGTACTAAATGTGCACGTTTTTCTTGGAACCTCTCGCTCCCTGTGCTTTTTGTGTTGGTGGCTCAGCTTAATGGTATTCCTCACAATGTACTAGCACTTACTCTTCTCGTCTTAGTCATGGTCTTGTACAGAATGTCAAAAATAACTTTATTTAGGTTCAACAAAAATTTGTATGGACTGACAGACATACTTAATTCAATTAATAAAATGCAAGTTGGTTTACCGTTTAGGAGTTACAAACATTCACAGTAACGTAATATAGCGGGGTGTAGGGCACACATATACAAAGCGCAAAAAAGTGTTTTACGGAGTTGAGTCAAATTAGGCATATATTTACATGTAGTATAAAAAAGATCTAGACCAACATATGTAATTATCCTTATGTCGTGTTATGCACATAAGATGTACCACAAATAGTAATTTTAATAAATATATCTTTAATAGCAATCAGGTCCATTCAACCTTACGGAAATCACATTCGATTTAATTCAGCCCGATATAGTTGATTGAATTCATGCCAATACATACTCTTCTGCAATTCTGTGTTTATCTATATGGCTGTCTTATTTGCGCTCTGCAACCCCTGCCTGCACAGTCATGCACCACGAGCAAGTTGAACACAAAATTCAATAATTTTTTATTTTCGCCATATATGTGGTTGAGGAAGAGGTAACAAGATGGAATATGAGTCTTAGTTTAGCCAAGAATCATTACTCAAAGCACGTAGTATGGACTCTTTTTCGTGTGCTGTGTGCATCATCAACATGAACTACTCGTAATAAATTGATTGAAACACTGAAAATGAAAAAAAGGGCTCTATTAAGCGTACGCCAAATCTAGGATACCCCCTACATCACCCACTTGCAAAGCAGAGAGCACCACTAATTATTTCTCTGACCAAGGAAAAACAAATCAATTGTATTTGAATAAACATGTCCACAATATAATTAATTGGGCGTGGCAGCATTAGTGTTTTCTTATCAAGTAAAGAATTCTTACTAAATCACTTTGAAAAAAATTCGATTTTTCCGTCATATAATTCGCGTTAAATACATCATGAACTGGCTCGCCCATTTAAGCTAATTTTATGCATTTTCATAATTTCATTTTACACGTGGGAAAAAAGTATCCAAGAATCAGATTTATTAACGCTGCATTTCTAAAAGTACAAAACTATTAGAAACAGTTATTCCTCACGCCTATTGTCACAAATTTGGTCCGGACCTAAAGGAGGAAAGCTCATTCTAAATTCCAGATCTTCAATAATTCTAAATAAATCTCTAAAACATATTAACATCTATGATAATAATTCCATTATAGGTGGGCGTTAATTTAAATTTTCCAAATACATAAAAAAGTCTTCTATGTTCTGGCAAAATTAAATTTTTGTAATTATTATGGTTTGCTTGTAACAAAAGCAAATCCCTAAAAACCATTTTCAATGCCAAGGCACCTGGATATAAAGAACTGATTTGTTCGAAATTTTATAGGTTCAGCAGTTCAGTAATTTAAGATTAATTTTTAAGTAGAATTTAAAGATCTCAGAAGACGCGTGGTCCATCCAACGATAATTTCGAATATAAAGAATACTAATATGAACAGATCTGTCAAATTTCAATACATTCGGCTGATTAGTTAAGGATTAATGCGAAATTTTAAAAACGTATGCAAATTTGGACAAAAGGTAGCATGCACGTAAACGTGTGCATTCTACTTAAATAATATCTTTTTCTTTTTAAATATATCTTCCGAACGGATGGCCAATTTTTATTGTTCATATTCCATTAGAATGCACAAATAAAAGACTAATATTCCTTTTTTTCGAACTCCGAATCTACTATACTGGAAATAAAATATATATAGTCTAAAGTTGTGAACCGATTTTCCCATTTTAAATAGCGTTTCTTTGACGTTGATGATAAATATGTAAAAAAAAAACTTGAAGATTGTGTGTGATCCGCATTATATTTCAATTTTTACGGCAATGAGAGTTTCAACAAAAATACGTAGAAGTTCACAAGGACACCCAGACGAACACAAGAGCTAAATCGTCAGAAAACTCGGTGCTGAGCGAGAATATGTATACTGTTGGTGGCATGGATCGCCACACCCCCCCAATGGTACTTACAAACATTTGAAAAAACAATATGCCCCCATATTATTATGGGTATAAAAACGAAAAAGAAAATAACTATATGTAAGTAATATGTTTTTCGTATACTCGTACACACACCTTCGCGTATTGCTTATAGTATAACTACCCGATTTTAACTTTCTGGTGCTAAACTACTGCCATTCAGCTAGCCAGTCAGAGGAGCTTTGGACGTTGTAGACTTTTTTTACGTATAGATTTATCTGTGTGTACTGATGTATTTATTTTGTTACAAACACTGGGATTTCCGTGTTGAGTTCAGAAAAAAAAAGGAAAATTCAGGTAAGAAATAGCTATATTAGGCGTAAGCCAAGTCTAGGCGACGCACCATCGCTGTCTTGATTCAACTTGATTAAACATTATCAGAGAATTATAGACTTATAATTCTGAAACACATTATAATGCAAATTTCACCCAATTCCATAAGTATTGTACTCGCTGGTCTGAGATATTAGGCGTAATAGAAATTATGTTTATAAGTGTACATATTTTTATAACGGCAATTGTCACGTGGTGTGAGTGCGTGTACAAGTGTTCACTGACCTTTTAGAGTTGTGGGCCAATCCGCGGACACGGAAGCATGAACTCGTTTGGGAGTGTGGCTCGTTCCCCTCTTTTACTTACAAAAGTGTGAACAAATACAATATACCCCCTACGGTAGGTATAAAACCCTAAATGGAATGCAAGAAAATACACTTCGTTGAGTTCGCTCCACTTTACCCCAATACACAATATATTGTATACGTTGATTTCTCTCAATGATAAAATTAATGCATGTACGTACATACCGCAACAACAACGAAGGCTACAACATTATATTATCGGATTTTATCAGCTTGTACGAGTATGTGTACACATAAAGTCTGATTTGATGTTGTACAATTGCTAAAGAATGATTTTTACACCGAGGCGTTTATACCAACTGCTAGCTACTGCCAGCTACTACAATTTTTTGGGAAAAGAGTTTTCGTTAAACTCAAACCAAATACGTGCTGTAAGTTTTGTTGTGTTGTGCACATCAGTAGTACCTGCATGCAAGGACACACCTACGTCATGTACAATAGATGCATGTATGCCTTAATAAAATAACTGTTGCCCCCCAAAAAAAGTATTGTCGACTAAGCATACATTCATGACATAGTTCTAATTATACTTTTGAAAAAAAGTACATGGATTTATACGAGTATGCGAACAACTTGAAACTTCTAAGGAACATATTTAGAACGCCTGCCAAAATGAGAGAATGGCACATAACAATGTCTGTGCCGAATTTGAGCCTAATATGTCAACTTTTGCAGGCATGAGAAGTTCAACGCAGCCACATACACACAGACATAGATAAATCCACTCAGATCAAGAACACAAATGCTTTATAGAGGTCCCTGAAGCCTCCGTCAAGCCTTCTGGTGGTTGCACATGAAATAATAAACTTGGTGTGGTTTAGACAACATTTGGAATTTATGTTGTCTGTGGGTGTGGCATGTATACAATTGCGCCTTTTTTAAGGACTATTAATATTTAATCCTCTAGTCGAATTCTGCACAAGGTGGCTTATTTCACAAACTGTAGGCATCATAAGTATAACGTTGTATTGCGGGGGAGAACATTTCATTGCGAGTTCTCCCTTGTCATATAAATTTTTGTATCGAGTTTCAGTTCAATATTTAAAATTCTGTGACCGTTAGCGTTTCAAAAGTAGATGCACAGCTGGACGCGGTTAAATTGATTCAAGTTTTGATGGTGATCAAGAGTATAAATGCTCTGTGGAGTACCTTAAGCCCCGCTTTGAGTAACAAGTTCAGTATATCACCCATCTATCGAGAAGAGCGCATATTTAATTACAGCGAATTCACGTTGGATGAATAAATAAAAGAACTCTTAGCATAATGAGATGCGATTAATTTTTGTTAATGCTGTAAAATAATACAAAGCCGCACAACACATATATCTCAACTTTCATTACCCATACGCACACGCACCATATATAACGATAAGGAGATATCTATGTTTGCCGTTATCACGACACCCTGCACCACTTGTGGCAAAATGTATATTAAGTTTGTGCGGATGCTTGTAATTCCTAAACACCAAAAGCAACATCCATCTTCAATCATACTGATCGATTCAAAATCGAAATCTGAATTCTTTTTACCAAGTCTCTCTGTCCGTACTTTTGTACAGCTTAATTTGTGCGCTAACTAGAGGTCGCTTTTGTTGAGATATTTCCGTGAAATTTAGTACAAGAACATATATTAAATCAAAGGGGGACCTTACTGAAAATGAACCGATTCGGATAATTTTGAGAACCCCTCCTCATATGAGGTCCTATTATAATAGAAGTGTTTATAAAGAAAGAATCGTAATTCTTTATATATTCTTACAAAATTTGGTTAATTGATTTAATAATTGGGTGCGCCAAATTCGGATCTTATATTTCACGACACAACTAAACAAAGTGTAGCATAATTTTTGGTGTAGGGTATTGAATGGTGGAGCTTGACCGACTATACCATTTTCACTTGTTTTTATGCAGTTTTCAAGTAAAGTCACTTTTTTATGCTTCTCCCTCCGTCGTCGTTTTTTATTGATTGCATTTTCTTCTTATCGTTCCCATTAATATTAAACCCTCCCACTTAAAGTCGTAATTGCTTTCGGGCCTTTCAATTACATAGTACGCGTACATAAATTTAATTTTTATTCCATATTTTGAAAACAACTTTTACACAGAAGTAAACTCTTACAGCAGACGCTGCAATAACAATGCAAAGACATGATGATCAGTGGAATATAATTATGCACAGAGAATATCAGGAAGAGTTATCGGTACGTATACACACACTCTTATAAATGAGGATAACACACACACGCGTGCATAAAGCTATTATTGTTTCGTACGTGTGATTGTCTTTGACGATGACATGCCGAGCAGATGTAATCTCATTAAAATCCAATAAGTTAAATTATTTTCATTATTATGTTGGTTGTGATGCACTATGTGAAGTTTTATATGTAAGTACAACTTATTAGGCTGGTGCCAGCAGAAAAGGCAAAGGATAGTTCAATTAAGCGAACATCCAGAGAAAGTGTCCAAAGGACGAAGAAAACTTGCTGTGGCATGTTTGTGATGCATAGACGGTTGTAAACTTTTTTTTTAAATCCATTCCGCGTACCACTCCACTGTGTGCATAATTGTCAAATTGTTTTAAATTGTATGGTCCTGAAAATTCGGTTGACGCAAATACATAAAATATATTTGCATGTGTAAAAACTTCGTGGCTTAACACATGTATCTGCGGTTATGTAATGTCACTGTTGTACTTTATTTCATTTCATATTATGTGACTGAGCTTTAAATGCATCCTCTCCATGTGATTGTAAAGCGTTCTGCGTAAGTTGTGTGACAGACCGCCACTCGACAAAACCAATTTTATTAACTGCCACAACATTTGAATAAATTAATTGAAAGCGGCGTGCTTTTTCCTTTTACTCCTTTTGTTTGTTAATTTTTATGAATTGTATTTTTTCGGGAACAATTGTTTATGCGAAAATCCTCAAGAAGCAAACAACTGAATTTGACGTAAAATATCCTACACATCTACGCACAAATTGTGGGCGTGGTAGTAAACTGATTCAGCGCAAATTGTGGCCCATTACAGTACATCGATAAAGGCGGCAATTATTTATTTATTTATTTGATAATAATCCCAGCTGGCTTAATGGCTTCAAACGCTTAATGTTCAACACAGACGATGTACCCATTACACTTAAAGGATGAAACATCTTGTAATTGGTTCGATATTGTGACAATATTATCAAAACAAAAAGCCTGCTGGTTCATAAGGGAACATTAATATTCAGTTCACCAAGTAAAACAGGTGATTCAACATCACCCTGCAACAATTTTATAAAGAAAGACACTCCCAGCCAAGTGCGTACATTCAAAAGAGAAGACACATTTATGAGTTTTAAACGATTTTCACCGGGAGGTAAGGCTCCCTGAGGATCCCAACTCAGTAAGATCAATATGTTCGTAATAATTAGGTGACCAAACTACCACCGCATACTCCAGAAGAGGTCGTACCAAAGCATATGGATCAGCGACTTTCTTGGACCAGCGCGTCAATCGCATTTTCATACATCCAGATTTGTGAGTGGTAGAGATATTTTTTAGATCAGGCAACTAGCGGCACCAATTTTCAGTTCGATATCTAAAAATTTACAATAATAGATGGACACAAGGACGTACGACAGAACACGTCTAGATGGATTCAGATCAATACTTTATATATTTTGCAAACGCAATGACCAACCAAAGACAGGGGACATGTCTTATGGGGAGGGTATATAGAAATCTAACTGGAAATTCTAAGATCGTTTCATACCTAATTGGGTACGAAATATTTTATCAAAATATTAAACGTCCTCCCTTTGTTGCGGGGGGTATTGCTGAGTTTATTGTAATGTAAATTTCAAACACATAGTCGATTGCTCTCACTTCCATGTACACAAAAGCTGAACATTTAATGGAGCTCCTGGAAAGCAAAGTACTTAAAACTTTTACACTTTTGGAAACTCCAATTGGCCCGCCGTAACAGCAATTGCCGAATGATTGCCGGTTTATAAACGTAATTAAACCAGTGCGTTTGCAACAGGTTACGAAGAGGGGCTGAAACGCCCACCCCATACGTAAGCTATACGTATAAGTAATTCTCCGGGCTTCAGTTATTTGAAGGGTCGGCAAACACATACAAAAAATACTTTTTTTTACATTTTTTTTCGGTAGAGCATGTTGATGAATTGAACTGGTTGTGTTGATACATTGAAGCGAGTGTGTGTGATGACCAAAGGTAGGTGTTGGTTTTGTATGCGTGTGTTAAAAGCTGGCCACAAAAAAGTGTGTGTTGGTTACAACGAGCAACAATCATGATGACTTTTAACATATTTACGTATAAACACTTGTATTGTGTGTAATGATGGCATGTAAGAATGAAGTGAAATGAAATGAAACCAACACTGATGTTCGGAAATGAGTATTAAAGCGTCATTACTGAGTGACAATAAAAGCTATCGCATCATTCGGTAGACAAATCATTTTGAACGTACCGTCGTTACGTATTAGTTTTAGTATTACTACATAAGGAAGTGTAAAACAAGATAGAAAAGTTCGGTTAAGACCGAAGCTTAAATACCCCCAACCTTTTATAACCCGCTAAAAAATAAGTTCCTATTGCATTAAATTGTTGCGTTTATATTATTATTATTATTATTATTATTATTCAGATCATTTTTTAACAACAAATAGTGTTTTTTAAATTAAAGGCGTTTGCGTTATTCAATCACGTCCACTTATATATATACCAAATTTCAACTTGAGAGGCATAGTATTTTGCGATATATAATTTTTTAAAGATACAATTTCTACGAGGTATGTTGAGATTTTTGTTTATTGTGGGCGTGTCTATTAACCGATTGTGCCCAATTTCAATATTAAACAGCAAAATTGAACTAAGAATACGTATGCAAAGTTTCAATTTGATATCTCAAAAATTACGACCGTGAGAGTGCCAACAACAGAGGGACACACGGACGGACATGTCTCAAACGATTTCTCTTTTCATGCTGATTAAGAATGTATATGGTTTGTGGGGTCTCCGAGGCTTCCTTCGATGTGTTGTAAACGGATGATCAAAATGAATATACCCTCTTCCCTAAGGTGGAGGATATAAAAAGGACTCTTATGAATGCCGAGGCTGGTTATTCTAATATTTTTTCATATTGAATATTTTTAATTCAATTTCATTTTCATTATTTTTTACCAAAAGCCTTTGCGGAAAATTGATTTGCATTTGTTTATACGTTGAAACCAAAAAGGTTCAAAATCTAATATATATTTAATTGAACCACAACGACTGCAACAAGACTATGTGCAAAAAGCAACAAACATAACAATATATTGCGGTGCATATTTTTCATTTTTTAACAGATAAAAAAAAAACCAAATATATGATGAGAGCGTTATGCTCAGTTCAAGTCGAAGTCAACATGTAGTGCATTTGGGGCCAAAGCAATGGGAACATATCGACTTGATCAGCTTCATCGCTGTTTGGTAAATTATTAATCAGCATAAAAAACTAAATCAATCTAGCCACACACTGTACACACGGTCCAATGTCAAGAGGAGCGCCCATAATCGACAAATATTTATATATCTAGTTCCAGGTGTGCAGTCAAATGCAAACTGGGTGGAATTGGTGAAAAGCCACGCCCCCATTTCATAGGTAGGGCATCAATGTGTCAATAATGACAGACACACCCACAATATACAAAACATTTTATTTGAAGCAGATTTGGACCACGGTCCATATGTGCGCGTAGGTATCATTCACGATTTCATCTAAGCCAATTCTTCTTTGTTTTACTCCCCATTTTCTCCTGTATGTGTGTGTGTGTGTGTGTGTGTGTTGGCAACTTGTTTAAATATTGTACAAATTTACACAATTTTAATTTAGAAACTTTTGATCGTAAACATGGCCAGGATGAAAAACAAAACACAATAACTGGTAACTAGTAAAAGAAAATAGAAATAAAAACGCAAACGAGAAACTCCACACAAAACCCAAACCCCAAAACCGTTCCAATAAGCAAGCACTAAATAAATATTCGAGTGGATTTCAATAAAGCGTTTTCCTTTTTGCCAACACCAGCACAACATTGGAATTTACAAATCTACACATGTGAACTTACATCTGCATAATATTTATACTCGGTTATGGATGCATTTGTTATAAATGGTGGGAATAGTAGATAGATATGCGTACACACACACATATATTGGCTGATTGCATTTTATGTTGGTAGAGGATGACAAGTGAAACCGGTAACCGAACAAGTGTAACCGAGTGTAACTTGCGACTGCACTAAATATGGACGCTGCTGCCGCTCCACCGCATTCACATTGGCATTGGCTACATGTATGCATGTGTGTGTGTGTGCGATGGTAACACGCGTAAATGCAAATGTAGGTATACGAGTATATGTGCAATTATAATTTTCAACTGCGTGGTTAGTATTTATTTTCTTTCTACCACAATTTTTTTTTTTTTTTTGGTGTTTGCGGGGTGTATAGAAAGAAACACATGGTCGACCACCTGAACACAAAGTTTTATTTAAGTTATTCCATATTGCACACTTTCCTCAATCCAACCAATCATTCATTTATACCCACATACATGTGTTCAGATGTAATATTTTTTTTTATACCCTCCACCTCAGTGATGAGGGTAGACTAAGTTTGTTCTACCGATTGCAACACCCAGAAGGAGGCGTCAGAGACCCTACAGCATCAAAAACTGAATCGATCTAGATATGTATGTCCGTGTGTCCGTGTATCTGTCTGTTTATGGCACTCTCACGGGCGTACATGTTGAGATATTGAGCTGAAATTTTGTACAGGCACTTTCAGTTTTTGCACGCAGATCGCTATCTAAAGTGGGCAAAATCGGCCAAGAGCCACGCCCTAAATCGACAAAAATCTATTTATCTGCCACAAAAATTGAGTTATAACCTTGAAATATATACTTTGTAGGGTCTCTGACGCCTTCTTCTGGGTGTTGTAAAAGGAAGAACAAACTTAGTATACCCTCATCACTGAGGTGGAGGATATAACTAGTGAGAACACTAAACCTGGCTTGTGGGCCGAATCTTACATATCTTCCACGTTTCATAAGCACCGAACCAAGTAAGAGCGAAAATTTTTGTTTTATATTTGTTTTCAGGGTGGTTTTTGCTTTCACTGCCAACTGCTGCGTTCGTCCGACTGTAGCCGTTTCCCTCTTACATGCACCAGTAATAAAAGCTTTGTCGAAGATTCCACTCGGAGTATATACGCAACCTATTGCCTCCACGAGTAAAGAACCAGACTCGTTTTATAAATGGTAAAGAAGCAGATCCAGAACTAAAATCCGAAATTTTGCAAAACTTGATTTTTGCAAACTAGTATTCCAGGTAACGTTCAGGAAAATACATCAAAAGTGTTGAAGAGGCTTCTCTGCCCACTTATGTCCACTGCCATTGAAAGGCTTGTTAACGTTAACGAGTCCATCGGCGGTGTGGATATTTATTGTCAATATATATTTGGTCAAGGCCTCTAACGTACGCTTCATTTTTAGTGTACATTAAGAGGGTCGACCAAATAACACCCCACCTCCTAGGACACATACTATAACGACGTTTTAATGTAGCCTTCTCATCTTGTGCATTTTTATGCCCAGCATCGTAATGATAAGGGTTTTGGGGCACATGTTTATAGCGTCCAGAAGGAGACGCGTATATATAGTTTTAATTGAGCGATTTTTGCATCAATTTTCATCTGACCAAGAATACTTATACTTTGTAATGCCTTCGGGGCTTTTCGGGGCTCTGGTTGTTGCACATGGAAGAGCAAAAAAGCGTGTGTATTAGTATATTGACTTACTCATCACTAAGGTGGAGGGTAAGAATTAAAACGCTCTTGAAATTGAAACCTGCGTGAATTTATTGCTTTTTTAAAAGTTCCTCATAAGCACTTTTTTACCATGTACTTTTTTACCTTGTACGTATATACATATGTGTGATTTGATTTAAGCGAAATTTGCTCCATAATGGAGCACTGCCCGTGGTGAACATTGGGCACAAGAAGTGGGCACCGTCCAGAACTCGGTCGTTCCGATAAAATAAATGGAAATGATCAAATGTTTTGCTTAACTTTCTCGTTAATGCCTCGCATTCGCATTAATGCTAACATGTTTTACATGTAGTTGTTTATACATCATAATGTGTTTGTGTTCGAACTCCTTAATGAAATATTTGAATGTGCGAATGAGCAAAACTCAGTCCACATAAAAATCTCAAAGCAAACTGAACTAGCTTAAACTTTTCAATGCACAACTTTTTGATTTTCCAAACTATGAAATCATACGTGAGCATACACCTAGATTCACTCAACATTGAAATCAAATTCAAGTACAAACACACAATTTTCATCAATTAAATCTACCCATGAAATAGTCGATTTTCAAATAAATTGTATTTACACAACTCTTGACGAAATCCCAATTACAAGAGATACTATTAAGAAGAGGTACAAAAAAAAAAAAAAAAATAGAAAATCATCTTTTACATTTGTGTGTAAGTTTAAGTATAACATAAAGAAAAGAAGTAAAGTAGAAGATAAATTTGATAAATGAATAAATAAATCTAGACCAAATCTTAAATACCCTCCACCTGTACATGCAAATGGGCGCGGCAGTTACCTAATTATGACCGCCCTAGTTTATGCAGTAGAAAGCAACTTCCCCGTTGGATTCTGTTCCTGACCCTTTTTTGAAACAGTTCAACTCAAAAAGTTACAATATACGATCGTGATGGAGCCACCAATAAATACACAAGAACGGACTAAATCGATTCAGATTTGTATGCCGATTAATAATTTTTGCACTTGGTAGAGTCTCTGACGCCTCCTTATGGGCGTTGCAAACGCAATATCAAACTTTGCACTCACTCCCCTCGCTAAGTGCATAGTACAAAAGAGTTCACATGCTTATGTGCGTATGTAACGACAAGTCAGTAACTATTGTTTAATAGGATTAAAATTTGTTTACATATGTTTGCATGGCATGCGGTAGGAAAACCCAGAATTCGTAGAAAACCAAAATCAAGAAAAACAAAAAGTACCAAAAATTACATTTGGCTTAGCGGGATCTTAAAAACAGTGGGCATGGCAAATACACGATTATGCCCTGCGTTCATGTGTAGTAGAATTTCACGCAGGGTACGGTTTTTTGTAAATTAAAACCGACCATGCCCATTGATGAGTGGGGCAATTATAAATTTCCAACTTCATATATAGTTCGTAGGGTCCTAGAAGCTGATCTCCGGGTGTTGCGAACGGAGCAACAAACCTATCCCACCCTCCCTCACTACTAAGGAGGAGTGTATAAAAATAAAATTTAATTTGAGTAACGACCTTAAGCCTTAAGCTAAACTTTAGGACAAATTTAAATCTTCGTAAATGTATTTATTTGAATACATTGCTTACGGTTACATGTGCGACTAGTGGGAACTTATTTTGCTTCTCGAAAAATGGTCGCTTAAGGTACATTAAGACAGTCGTCCAAAGAATGACACCAACATCAAAATCTGAATTGAACTAACACAGCTATATGTGTCCGTGCGACCTTCCATTGGAGCAAACGCTCACAATCCTAAATTTACTTTACTAACTACTACTAACTTTGCAGATGTTTCTTTGTGCATGCAGGTTCCTATTTAAATTGGAAAGCAGTGCCACGATAAGTATTCCCTGAAAATTAAAGTTTCAACTCCAACAACATTTTGTGCAAGTTGTTCTAAATAGATATAAACAAAAGAGGAGACCCACCCACATATGGGGTACTAATGAATATTTAAAAGTGTAAATTGTAATGATGACAATGCAAACATTGAAAGGGAAACCAAAGTGCATATATTGTGCGTACAACTACAGTGAAATGTATGCTTTCCCACTAAAGCATCCGTATGGTTGCAAGAATACTCCAACATGAGTGTATTGTGCCTTTACCCCATTTCCATTATACTGCCCGTATACTCTTCTGCCGCTTCTGTTACATATCATATGCAAATGTTTTGTTATATCCATCTGTTCAGGTTTTAGGGTTAGCCTTACTCTCCAAAGCATTGTATTTCTACAATAGTTTGGGTTGTTGGCTGCTTATGTGGTTTCATTGTTGCCAACGTTACAATTCAATTCCTGTACATTTCCAATGTGTTCTAATATGTGCAACATTTATGATTTAGAGCAACGTTCCCAACCGATGATGCGCAGAGAAATCTTAATGGTTCATGAACTTTTTTTAAATAAATTTTGAATTTATTACTATTTTGTTTTATACAGAGTGAGAAGGAATCGTACTAATTGTGTTCAGAAGCACTCGTATAAATGTTTTATACCCTACACCAAATGTGGTAAGAGGGTATCCAAAGCATCAGATGTCGCAACTACCTTCAATTACATCGATCCGCTCAGGATCAAAACCTGAATCGATCTAACCATGTCATTCTGTCCGCCCGTTATCTCTCCATGTATATTTGTACGCAAGTTTTTGGCCGTAGTTTTTAAGATATTCGGATGAAATTTCAATACAAGCGTGTATCTTGTCCCAAACGCGTGCACTACTGACACCCCTACACCCCTCCCCATATAACGCCCTCCTTAAAAGTAAGTCTTTATATGAAGAAAATTCGCAATTTTCAATATTTTTTTTTTTTAATAAAGCTTGGTAAAGCTAAACAATAGTTAATAGTTAATTGGATTAATAATTAACTGCGTCAAATTTGGACCCTATCGTACCATTTTTTGATCCCCGCTCAATGTAACGTTATATTGTAAAGGAAGGCATTTTATGGCGAAAATTCCCAACTAGAAGTGTAAGTAAAAAAATCCAGCTCATATATATTGTATCTCAAGATAGACTACCTCTCAATATACGGACATGTGTAAATGTATATATTTTGTGGGTTCTCTGATGCCTCCGTCTGGTGGTTGCAAAGGGAATAACAAACTTAGTATACCCTCATCTTAAAAGTTGCATTTCTTAAATTGTTTTAATAAAATTGGTACATAACACTTAGTTAGCCTAAAAATTAAATGTTGGATCACATTTGGAACCTCCCATCCTACAAAGATTTTTGCCGAGGTGACTTATACGACTTATTGAATGGTTGGGCTTGACCCACTATAACATTTCTACTTATTTTATTCCTAAAAATGGTTAAGACAGATTTTGATTTATTATCTAAAAATTACTTGCTGTCCATCTGCTAAGATTTTGTTTTTGAAAACTTTCAATGCTTGCTAGAATTTCTTTGAAGTTTTCGGGAAATTGTCAACCTTTACAATTTGTGGAATAACCGATGCGTATATTATTAAAATTTTTACCTATTAAAAATTTTATTGGTTGGCCGTAAAGAAAAAATATTTTGAATAAAATTCACTTTTTCAAATATATAAATAATTAATAATTCGTTAATACTCTGGCAATATTCTTCTTCTGATGCTGATCAAGAGTATGTAAACTTTTATTGGGGTGTGGTTGCTGGTACTTAAAAACGTCTGAAGAAAAACTTTGTGCCCGCATATCAAAACGATATTGGGTATGAAAATAAACAACTATAGGGAAGGCGTACGGGGTTTTGTGTGCACATTAACGATTAAATTCGCTTGTTTATAGTATTACCGATTTAATCTAAACGTTTTATATTAGTTATTATACAAGGCAAACTTTTTATGCTGCGCTTGTTTAACTTTAATATAAACATTAGAAAAATAAAATAAAGTCTTGCTTTTTCTTTTCCTGTACACATCACACAATTTACACTAATTTGCATAAATCTTAGCGTTCGTGTAAGACAGCATCTAGAAGACTTTGCAGCACAAGTGCCGTTTTCGCAATCATCTGCAGATGCGATCGTACTTAACTGTATGTACTCCAGTTGCGTCTTTTGTCACAACAGAGTTAATGTTGACTTGCCATTTCCTTATCATGCATTTAAGTTACGTGTATGTGCCAGCTCTACATACACCTTGTGGTGTCTGCGAGTTTTCTGTAGATTCAGTGCTCCGTTTCTTCTGTTCTGTTTTCTTTTCCTCAAATATGTTAGTTTGCCTACCACCTTTAATATCCGGTTCTTTCAATCTTATTCTCACATGACAATGCATGTCGTATGTATCTACTGTGTGCTATCAGTGTGTGTGTGTGTGTGTGTGTGTGTATGACGTATTGTTGTATATCTGGTCTTAACATGCACCAGTATACCACCAGTAATACCAAAAATGTTACATTACGTTACGTTAAGGAATCTTGTTGAAAATCAATTTCTTGCATCATTGTTTGCCTTGTGAAGTGCTCTGGAAAATATAGTTGTGTGTGATTTCATCTATATTTCTTTACTTCTACGTGCACCATTTGCCAACAGTCATGATGCCCTTGATGATGATTATAGTAATGGCGATAATGATGATAATGGTGATGATGGCGATGATGTGGTGCAAGTGGTGCTGGTGGCACTGGTGGTGCTGCTTTTACTACAATCGAAGACTAGTACAAGTGTTTGCCGCATAAAAGCCTCAGTGAGTGTGAGTATTCCATGTATGAAATGAAAGGCGGTTTTATACAATTCATGAACACTCATCAATTTTACATTTTTTTAATTACTTCATAAAGTGTATTTCCACAGTTCGTTCAAAGCATCAATTGTACAATATTAAGAATACTCACAAAATCGAAAGTTTCCCAAAGAGGCTACAGTCGAAGTCAGTCTGATGCTGATTCAGAATGAATATTATTTCAAACGCCTCCTAGGTCTGTTTGCAGTTGTTTCACACGTTCTGATTGATTGATATTAACCCTTAAACCTAGACGTAGTTGTTGAAAAAATATATATAATATATCAGACAAGAGGCAGTAGCAAAGTTATCTAGATATTATTGTTTTTGTTTTCGTTTTTTTAATAGGTATTAAATTTTCTGTGATTTTTGTCAAATTGATTTTTTCCTCTTCTACACGTACAAGCACTTGGTTTTGCTATGTGTGTGTGTGCGTGCGTGTGTGGTGTGTCTTTTTCGCTGGGATTTTGTTAAATGGCTTGATTATTAGAAAAATGTTGAAATATGTACCAAATGAGAAAATTTGATGATAGAGGGAAAACATTTTTTTTGGTTTCACTTTTAAGACAATTTGTGCTTGTCTCAACAGGGAAGTTTGCTGTGTACAAGTGGATGATTTTAGTAATTTTATGTCTATTCAACAACAGTCGCGTTGTGAGGATGCTTCAATAAGATTTAAAAAAGTTTTCTTTGCTTTAAACCAAATATATGTAATCTAGAGGCGTGGAGAGTGCTTCTTGGAAATTTCGTGCATACCCGTTACCCGATGTTTTCTATTGGTGGATATGATATATATACCCTGCACCACTTGTGAAGCAGCAATTGCCACACCCACCTTCAGTTATACCGATTGATTTAGAATCAAAATCAAAATCTGAATCGATCTTACCACGTCCGTCTGTCTCTCCATGTAAATTTGTGCACAAGCTACAGGTCGCATTTTTTGAGATATTTCGATGAAATCTGGTACAAGGACATGTATTGGCATTCTCAATCGGACCATTTATAGAACCCCTCCCCATATAAAGTCCCGATATAATGGAAGTCTTTATACGGCAGAAAGTCACAATCCTTAATATTTTTCACAATATTTGCTGAAGAATTGTTAATTCGCTTAATAATTGACTGCGTTCAGTTTGGACCCGATCGGATCACCAAATTTTTGGTGAAAAATACTTAATGGTACGTTTGATAACACAAGAAAGTATAAAAAATAAAAATTTTTCATTTTTCAAAGAAAACATTTAATTGAATAATATATCAAACGGGGCATTTGATAACGCTTGACTGACAATAATAATTTGACTTGTTTTTATTAAGAGTAAGATTGTGGAAGTAAATCAGGAAAAATAAACAGCATAACGGACCGTTCATCACGTTCGATATTTGCTAAATCATTTAATAGTTGCCTGCATTTACTTGAACTCCTCAAGAAATTGTGGCTAAATGAAATCCTCCAAGTCGCTGAATTTACTCTTCCAGGATTTAAAAGAGTTGTTGTTTTTATAAAATATATGCACCTAGAAGAAAACACATTTAAAACACATTTTCTCCCGCATTCTTTATATTAGAGTTAAAGCAGCCAGCAAAGAAAAACAAAAAAATATTAATTTACTGACAATATCAACGGCAGCTGTCGCGTTAAAAAAAGAAATTTTTCAAGCGAAATAAAAAGGAAAACGAACGCCAAATAGAAAAAGTCAACTCATAGCATATGAGGGATATTACTGCCAAAGCAAATGTGGCAAAATAAATCTTATTTAAAAACAGATAAATGACTGTAAACAACAACTAGAAGAAAGTGAAATCCCGAATACTCACTGCTGCAAAGCACTAAAACCAAATTTATAGCTAGCAATGATTCTTATAAATGATGGGCGTGGTCGGAATGCAACTTTTAAGTGGAATCTCATTTTCCACTTTTCTTTTTGAATAAGAACCGTTACAGGCGTTATTATACTAAGATGTTATTCGAGTGTTGGTTGAAGCATATCCTTTTTTGAAGGACACAAATTTCAAGGACACAGGGGAACCAAATTTCAGTTTTTTTATTTTATTACAGTAGTACAAAAAGCTTTGAAAGCAACTGTGGGAGCGCTGTTTTATCGATTTTAAGCATTTTTATATGCAGCGCCCAAAAGAAGGAATCGGTGACCCCACAAAGGATATATGCTCTGAATCAGCATCGAATACCGTGTCGATCTGCCCATATCTGTCTGTCAGACGCACATGTCCGTGTGTGTGTGTGTTTTCTGCGGTACTCACTCTCCTTGACAAATGTGTTGGTGGTTTTCATACGTTGATTGGTATTGAAGTTGATCAAAATCGGTCAAGCGACACAAACCCACAAAACAATAAACATTGAAAAAGACAGACAGGCAGATCTTATGAGAACAATTTGTTGGATCACTGCAGTGGTTACAAACGTTACAAACGTTTAATAAAGTGAGTATGCCTGCGATCTCAGAGTTGTAGGTATAAGGAACACTTCATTACACATAAGCATAAATGTTAAGTATAAAAAGTATACCTTTAAGCAGGCAAATACAAATTCTGCCAGTTGTGCACAAAAAATGGAAATTCAGTTTATTTGCGCAAAAAAAGATGGATATACATCCACAATTATATGTACCATGCAACAACATGCCATGTAATAGCATCGCACATAAGAAAGCGTCAAGGATCATTGCAAGAATTGAAGAGAAAAACTACGAGTGACTACTGTGGCTGCTGTGAGCTGCACTCCAACGTTTCCAATGTTTCTGGAGTGTATGTTTGTATGTACGCAAATATTTCAATTTTTCATTCTCGCTTTTTTTATAAACCTCCCAAACACTAAAACATAACATTACAGAAATAATACAAATCTGCATGAGCACCGTACATGTAGGGAATGAACACGTACACGCAGGCAGCACAAACAAACAATATCTGTATGAATAAAAATGAATGCAAGAATGAGTGACTGTGAATAGTAATGGTTTTGTATTTTGTAAAAATTCCAAAGAGACTGTCTCGTGCGACTCGTATTTGCACTTGTAGTGGAGTGTATGTCATGTCTCTCCAACCGTACCCTTACCCCTACTTCTCGCTTATGCTTCATATGAAAATGCATCATGTTATCGCCCATAAGCATATATAAAATTTGTAAGTGAACCACAAAAGACTGTGTGAATTCATAAATATCTAAGGGACTAACTGAAACCACAACCACATGCACACTCTTGAATACATTCATACGTGTAAATAGACGTGTGGGTCCACATATGCAAATACTTATAGTGCATACATTTATTGCTGCACACAAATAACGTAACAAGGGAGGAGGGACTTTCGCAAAGTCCTGCGAGAGGACGAAGGAAGAGATATTAGTTTTATTTTGCAAAGGACATTGGCAGGACACTGTATGTACACGCATATGATTTAGCTTCAGCTTGGCAATTCCTTATTATGATATATGTTCATCTACAATATATAACAAAAACAAAATACTCGAGTTGCAACCACTTATCACAAAAACCAATAGTTATGATATGAAAGTAAATTTATCGCATTTTTAGTCAAGTTACAAATTATAGCCAAATAGACAAGATTTTGTATAAATGTGTTTATAGAGAAATTAAGAAAGAACTACATGTCATCCTACCGTGGGGATATTCACATGGTGAAGCTGAGCAATGCCACATTAATCCATACAGAGGGATTGCAGCGACTTTAATCATGATCCTGATGCCTCTCAAGGGGTAACCTTTTTCATTAGTCAAATGAAGATAACTATTAGGGGAAAGGAGGTCTATCGTTTGTCTATCGTTTGTACGGTGGATGATATAAAACTGTTTGGACTAATTTTTTTATTTTAGTTTTAGAGAAAAATTCCATCTATTTTATCAACGACTGTTTGACCAGAGAGCAGTGCATTTCTAATCGCAAAATGTTCAGAGTGAAGCAAAACTTTTAAAAAATAGAAAAAGTAACTTGGGTTGTTGGGTTTAAAGATCTTGATCTTCCCTCTTCGAAACCGACAACTTCTGTGTATGAAGTTTCTTCGAAAAATTTCATCCTATGCCATTATTCGAGAGTTTCCATCATTTTCCCTCACCCTATATACAATTCGGGTGCATGTCAGGGATCTGCTTGTCTTGTATCTCGACTTTTGACATTCTGACCGGATTTTCTGCCATGTATAGTTTTTTGTAAATTGGAAGCGTGTCTGTTATCCAATCGATTTGTGGACAAAATTTCCACTACGTAACTACATTTTTGTGGCTAATAAAGAATTTTTTGTCGATTGTGGGCGTGTCCAATTTTAGTAGTGTACCTTTGAAATTTCAGCTTAATACCTCAAAATTTACGAGAGTGGCAACAACAGGCGGACGTACATGCCTGAACCCATTTAGATATTGATGCTGATCAAGAACATACACGTTGGCACAAAACCAACCGGCACCCATATCATTGCAGAGGTTAGTATAAAAAGGAGAGCAAATTCAAAGACGTGGGCAAACATAAGAGATGTACTGAATAAATTTCAATTTTTTCCCCATATCTTCACAGAGCTTAGCATAAGTTTCCTACACATGCGAATAGTTCGGTACGATTATAAAATTATATTCCATTCTCACGTAAGATACAAAACATATGTAAATGGATATATAACTGTAAACATGAAACTGTTTATACTGTATGATGGTTTTTCGTGCTCGTTCTCGTTCTCGTTCCAAGCTCAATGTTCATTTTGTTTTTGTTTTTGTTTTTGTTTTTTTTTTGTCTTTTTGTTTTTTCCTGTTTTGCCTGGAAACATGTAAAAGTACATCACAAGGGTTGGTACTGAAATTATGTAAATTTTATGGCCAAGTCTAGCTAGCGGCCACGATACTTTTTCATTGCCGCTTCCGCACATCCCCACATATGCACATACGCTCGGGTTGTATGTGTTATGCGCATAGTGTGTGTCAGTATAATATTTGTTAGTGTACAGAAAATTGTTTAGAATTTTTCATAAATTCATAGCTGTACAAATAAATTTGATTAAGTAGCAAACACTTTTACAGTTTTGTAAAATATTATTGTAATAGTAATAGCTGCTGGAGTTTGCCAACAGGGTTCATACCCGCTTCCTGTCTACACTCTGCACGGCCCCTGCATGTGTTTAATATGCTTGCCATTGTATGCGTACGCGTGCTTGTGTGCATATTTGAAATATTATAAAATATGTTAAATAAATTTGCAAAGTTTTACACTAAATTTACATTTTGACATTACACATAAATGTACGAAAAATTGAAAATTCGTTTTTAATAACTTTTTATGTCGTTTGTGTTTTTTGCATTTATTTCTCTGCCGCAATAAAAGTTACATGTTAACGAGCAAGAAAACGAAATTCGGCTTAGGCCGAACTTAAAACACCCACCACCTTAGTATGCAACTTGCAGGCCTAACTGCTTAAATGAAGTAAGTTTTTGTAATAATTAAATTGCGATCTGGGTGTAAAATTAAAGTCTACTCGTATTAATAGATGTACATACGGGCGGAACGAACGACTCAGTTATATATGTATTTTGTGCTGTCGTTGGGCCGACATTTTTGCGTTGCAAACGGAACAGCAAAATTAGTATACTGCCATCATTAAAATTAAACTGCTTGTAAATTGTTGCAAATTTACATTCACATGCTATAACAGCAACAACAACGATAACGATGATAATGTTTTATTGTTGTTAAATTTTAAATGATATTTACATCATGTGCTAAAACTTTTGTTGAGACATAAATTGAAGATGATGCGTAAACTGTAAACTAAACTTAACTCTATGCTCCGCTCTTCCCATCTAATTTGCACTCCTTACCTGTTTCCAATTGCCTTGAATTTACTGCCTCTTTGTTGTTGTTGCATTGCTACATAAAATTATTATTATCTTATTAGGGGCGTACGTGTGTAGGTTCAAATAAAACAGCGGATATTAGATAACAATAATTTATTGCATTTTCGAAAGTAATCTTGAGAAAATACCGCACAATTGTAATTTCCTGTTACAGATGAAATTTCATTATACACATTTTTTCTCTGCACCTATCATTAGAAGCGGATATATGAGCATTATCACAGTCTCAGTCTCAGTCTCTAAAATATAATATATGTTAACTAAGCAGATGCATAAAGTGACGCTTTTACAATCATTTCAATAGTTGCATAATTTCGTTGCAATCATGCAATTAGGCAGAAGATTAGAAAAAGGAAAAGCAGCAGATTCGGTCCAATCGCATGAACATTTAATACGCACAACAACATATTTAAATAGCATTAGAAAACTCGATCAAGTGAATGTATTTCATCAGAAGCTGGAATTTCATTTAGAGCAATTGTTGGCTACGCTGGCTCAAGGGCCGCATTATGATGCGAGATATTATAATATGTACACAAGGAAGCCTCTTGTCGTGACTATTGTTTACGCACTCTTATGTACCCACAACCATGATGCAAGTGTGTGTCAATAGTTTTTGTAGTCCTTGTGCATGTCCTTTACTTGATCGTAAGCAAACTTTTTGCAATTTTAATGACAAAATCAGTTGTAAGTGATTACTCCCCACCACTCACGCAAACTTGAAATTCTTGGCGCATACACTTCATTCGACTTACGCGCTTAATTATTTTCGTTTGAATTTTGTATTGCACTGATTGACATAAATATTTGGTTTAGCCCCTTTCGCATCCAGCACACAACGTGTTCATTTTCCTCCTACTCTATTTATATTCGTACCCTACACGATTTATACTCGATACAACCACAAAGTGGTGCAAGGTGCGGGGAACGTTTGCAATTTCTAAGCGGCAATTCTACAGGCACCTTTAATTATACAAAAGGGGTCCACATCAAATCGTTTTAAGCGTCCTTCCCTCAGTCCGTCTATGTATTTCTTGTAATCACCCTAAAAGTTGTAATTTTTGACATATTTTGAAAAAATTTAGCACGATGTCTTTTGGGTCTTTGGCCTATTAAAAATGGACCTGATAGGACTATTTTTAGGATTTAAGGAAGTACATTTATTTATTTATTTATTTTTTACTGTGTTTAAAAAAATTTATAACCATCACCATCATATATATGGGGGCGTACATTACTCTGTGAAAGCGCCCAAAAGCGTCTGTCCGTCCGTCCGTCCGTCTGTGCGTGTGTCCGTGTGTTTTCTGGTAATCACTCTCCTGATTGTAAAAACTGAAATATCAATTCCAAACTTGGCAGAAGTGTTGGTTTTCAAATTGGGCAAAATCGGTCAAGAGGCGCGCCTCCTTCTGCATGTTTCAAACGTTTTGACAAAGTGACATGTAGCTGTTACTGTTACTGTTACTGTCACTATTTGATCCAATTCTTGTCGTTTCGCAATACATTTGATGATCGTTTCCTAAAACTTGTGAAGTACTTATGATAACAATTGTATGCAGTTGCAACACCATTTACAGTTATAAATAGTCGGCCTTGAGCGACTACAATATTTTTACTTGTTTTCCAACAGATTTAATGAGTGCCTTGACAACTCACAAATATTCGTGACTGGTATGTATGTACATACGTATGAAGATTTATAAGGCAACGATGGAAATACGAAAAAAAAATTAATTGTTTCGTTTATTATACAAGAATTGCACAACGTTTTGTTGATTGTGTCATCAAAGGACTTTTTCGCTTAATGAATAAATTCCTCTAATAACGAATTAAAACAATCTAACGAACAATGCTGCGAGGCTAACAACGACACTGCAATCCTTTAATGCAATTAAGGCTTGGAAGTTTGGGCTTGCATGCTTTAAATAAATTAGAGACTTATTATGATTTAAACAACAAATTGTTATGTGAAATATTATTTCAAATTTGATTTTGTACCTTACGGCTGAAGTGACACCGCAATATCACAGACATGGGCAGTGAGCATTTTTAATTTCACAAACGTTCCCTTCAACTAAGTATACTTCTTGATCCATAGATATATGAACCACTCTGTAAAAGAAAATTCAAATAAAATAGAATGAAATAAAATGAAATAAAATGAAATGAAATGAAATGAAATATAATAAAAATAACTAAGCACTAATGTTATTTGAATTTATTTTCGTTCCGATGCCAGCACAAGTATACGCACATGATACTTATGGTGGATGGAAGTAGTCGCAGTGTTCAAAGAGAAACTATTTCACTAATTTGTAATTGAATTTAAGATAACTTTGTTTAAGTTTTGTATTTTTTTTTTCCAGTTGTACTCTTGTGATAGAACGGTGCCAGCGGTTGCAAAATGAGATGAATTTTGTCCCTTTTCCGGCTGAAGAAGGTACAAAACAAAGGACAAGCACGAATTGGAAAGTAATCCTTAATAATGCAATACAGTCAACGCACACACTTCATGTGTATATTAATTAATCTACGTAGGTGCTCTAAAGGGCCTGCACCTTCCCAATACTCCCAACTTTTCATTCATTTCATCTAATTGACGTTTTATTCTGACGTGTATATATTGAAAGATCGTTATATGGAAGAAATCCCCACTTCTGGATATTTCCTAGTTAAATTTGGTACATTCATGCCTTCTACTATAATAAATAAACTGATGTCAAGTTTGAGTGAAATCGGTTGATTTTTAGGTTTTTGTCAATTGCTTTGCAAAGGCAAGGTAAAAATTAATGAATTCCTTGAAACATTTTCATATCGAATTTTCAAAGTCATTCGACTGTGTATGCTAACATAAAATACATGGAAAACCCATTTTGAACTATCTTCCAGAATGTAGGGCGTAAGCGTTACCTTTCATAAGATGTAAATTATTTTCTATCTCCACCCTTTTATCATAATTAAAGTGGAACAGAAGGGTAGGTAGATGGATTATTGGAAACTCTTTATAGGAATCATCATAAACATATGAGGGTATATTGGTTTTGTTCAAACATTTGTAAACCCAAGACAGGGGCGAGCCACACCCCCAAAACTATATGTATATTCTTGATCAGCACCAATGAAAAAGTCAATTTTGTCCGCCTGTCTGGGCGCGTGAATTTCTATACATTTTTGTTGGAGCTCTCGCGGCCACAACAATTGAGATATCGCGCTGATATTCGGCACACGCACTCTTCGAATTTGTCTATGGTTTCCTATTGCAATTGAACAAAATCGGACCAAGGCTTTCAGCACTTCCATAGTCTCATCTTTTTATGATCCAATCATATACTGTGACGAGGAAAGTCGTCCCCCGTTTTCCCCGTCACCTATATTAAAATAAGTAATAAGTGCTAAGGTAATAGTGTAGATCTGGCTACCACTCGCTGCGACGTCATCGTGTACCGACCGACGACTGTAGGGACGCGATTTCGATTTCGCTATGAAAGGTATACCCTGTTGAGAGAGGGGCGAAACGATTCTGACTCTTCTGTTGCTAACCGTCATGGTGATCGGATCGATAATCTTTGATTGTGAACCATCGCGCGGATTGAATCGATAGTTAAATGAATATATGGTGTAAGCCTTATTATACGAAGTGGTATATTGAATATTAATACAAGGCGTAAAGTCTGTACGGTCCGGTACGAGATATATATAACATAGAGATGCTTTAAACAGGGCGTGAAGCTTGTAATTCCGCGTTAAGTGGCGTACAGCCGGTAACGAAGCAGCGAGTATGGCCAGCGTAATAGGGAATCGGAGTGTGTGTAAAAGGAAAAGGAACTTATATAATAAAGCCAAGGAAAAGTAAATCTAAAGAAATAATAAAGCGACATTTGTTTCCCTAATTACACTAAGAAAACGTTTCTGTTTCATTTAAAAATAAATGGGCGAGATACCCTACGCCGACGGCTTAACCCCGGCATAAGAAATACCAATTTGAAGGTTGGTATACATATTCATCACCAACGTCTATAGCGTTTCAATGGGTAAAATATATATATTTCGATTCCAATAAAGTAAATTCCGCTACCAAAGAAAAGGGAAAGGGAAAAACTCCATATAAACGAACACGTTTTTAACTATTTGGAAAAATCAAATTAACCACGCCCCCCCTCCACTCCTGAACTTATATATATAGACGTTAGTATGTTTTAAAAATTTATTTAGAATACTGGACACAGGTGACCCTATGAATATCTGAAAAGTGGAAAGAGGATTCCCACCCTACTTCCGGAACAAACTTGTTAAAATGGCTGCTTGGAACCGCGTGCACAGTGGTAGAAGTAGTGTGAATTTTTTTTCCACCTTCGACACTGATTTAAATTTATTAGAACCCGAGGTACGTTTACCACAGATAGGACATACTGACAGACAGCCAGACACCCACACAGACATGAATACATCAAAAATGAAAAATTCATACTTTTTAGTATCACCGAAGCTTCCGTATACTAAAACAATCACGTTCACCAGTACAAAGTTATAGAGGTTACCAAAAAAAAAAAAAAAAAAAAAATAGGAAAAAAATGGTGATTATAGATATACAATATATAGAGAAATATCCTCTATCACTTTTACATGAGGGAGTACAACAAAAACAAAGCAAACAAATAAAAAAGGAGGAGAAATAAAAAAAACGAATAATCCAAAAGCACAAAACAAATGAACATAGAAAACGAACGAATGATATTTACAGTGATAACCAGCAAACTTAACAAGGTTACTTCATCTCTGTCATCAGCTTAAAATGCAGGAAACGACGACTAAGCCCGCACTAGTGCGCTAGCTAGCAGTGCAAGAAAGAGATTCTTCACTTCTTTTGATTCAGTGTGTGTGTGTTTGAAGGTCTGCAAGAGGAAAGTATATACTCGTATATATATATATATATGTAGGTGTGTGTGTGTGTAAGTGTGTCGGGTTTGTTTTACAGGACATTTTTGACTGTGAGCTTTGAGTTGATGCAATCAGTTGCCATTTTGTACGTATATATGTATGTGTGTGTGTGTGTGCATTCGTGTGTCATTATTACTGCAATACGCCAGGATTTACAAGATTTATGCAGATATAGTTTTGTTTTATATTTTTTTGGGTACATTTTTTCTTCTTCTTACTGCAGTATAACTAACTACACGCAACTATAGTCATCAGTTATTATTTGAAGACAAGATGAAATCCTTTTTCCTGACAGGGTATTTAGCAGGAGACAATGCGATAAGATAATGAAACGACGAAGATTCCGCTTAAAGTGAAATTTAAATATACGTACTCATCAACATTAAGATGGCGGATTATACGGCTGTATCTTATAATTAAATATTGATTGGTGGAAGGAAATCTCTGCACTCTGCCGAAATGCTTTATTACACAGTCCCGATATTTTCACTGCTCCTATACTGCTTCTTTAATCGCATTTAAACGAACACTTAACTTATTATTCATAAAAATGGATAAGTGCGAAATTAAATTCTTACGAGAGAAGCCAAAGCAGAGCAGCAAGTAGAGCAACGAGCATCATGAACTGCATTGAATACAAGTTTCTTGGAATTTGCCCTTAAACATATATTTTTGGAATTCAATTTAAGAGTTGGGAGACTTTTCCACAACACTTGTAAACGGCACACTCATGCTCTTGCATAAAAAGTTAACAATTGCAGAGAGAAAGGAGTAAACGCAATGCAACCGAACCACCAGCCACCAAACCGAACCATTCATTTAAATAATTTTGCGTTATTGGAGCGCAAGAACTTATGTTATAAAACATTATTTCTAGGGCTTAATGCTTAACGCGTGGTTTTATAATGGTATGGCCGCACACAATGCCCACCCATACGCACACGCCCATTGACCCACCTAATGCATGAGTTGGGTGCCATTTATTATGATGCAGCAATGCCCCTAGCACTGTAAGGCAAGACTGACTGTAGTCCAGCAAACCATATTATGCTTAATGAACTAAAGAAGCCCTTAATGGCCAGCACTAATAATCGCTTATGCAAGTCCTTATATTACAAGCGTTAGCGATATGAATAAAGAGCACATTTGCGTAGAGGTTGCGTGGTGTGTGTCAGTGTGTGTAACTTTGTTTTTTGCTCCTTGCAAAGTATGGCTTTTATTGGCACATATGCTGTTAATAGTAAAAGTTTTTTAAATTTTCACGAAAACAATGAAAATGTTTACTCAACTACTTTGGTATACGTTGCAGCATAATAAAGATGTTTGGAAACTCGAGCTGTTTGCACCATTTCCCGGTTGCTTCGCTTAAGCCAATTACCACAGTGTTATGTCAGGGTTGTAGCGCAATGTGTTAAAATATGAAATCATGCAATTTGAACAGAAATGTTTTGTTTGTTTTGTCATAAAGTGAACTAACTCGGTTCTCCAAAAAGCATAGAAATTTCAATTGATTACAAAGTGACGTGTCCAATACAATGCACAAATGAATTGGTTTGGAAAAGAGACTTGCGTCACTTTGCAAAAAATTACCAAATAATTTTGCAATCAACTTATTACACGTTGTAAACCTCTTTCATATTATACTTCCATGCTTATAAACGTTAAGTGCGTTGTTTAAAGAAAAAATCCTAAATACTAAGCACACCTACAATGCATGCAGAGAGTGGCCGTGGCTGCTGCATGCTTTGGCCTTCGACTAGTGTGTTTGTAAATTGTGGGCGTATCTATTTGTTGCACATCGATGAGTTCGATTTTTGTGGCAGATAAACTAATTTTCTTTCCGATTTTGCCAGCGTATAAAATTTTAACTGACAGACGGCTAGGCTGACCCGGATTTTGATGCTAACCAACAGCACATGTGTTTTGTAAGGTCTGTGGCGCTTCCTTCCGGGCGTTGCAAACGGAATAGCAAACTCACTACACCGCCCATCCTAAGCGGAGGGTACAAAAGTAAATAAATTTTCACAGAATTCCTGCAATAATTATAGCAATGCATTAAATACTCAAATATTTATATTAAATGCTTCTGTATGTAAACAAGTCAAGAATTTGCTTTTATTTGTCTATTTGTATGCTGTTTCACTCCCGCATGCAGCACGCTGCACCTGTGTATGTGCATGCTTTCCTATAAATTATTACAATTATTTAATGTATTCCATTAAAAATACGAACATTAACATTAATTAAAATAGATATGAAGCAACGCGTGTTTGTGCAACTTTACACCAACGGATACAATTTATGGACATTCCTGCATATGGTATGTGAGCATGTGTACATCCCATTGGTTAAACACGTACATAGATAACGACAATTCTATTAATTTATTTGTGTAACTGCAGTGCACACAGGTATCTACACATTCATTTAATAAATTTCTCGCTTAAATACTTGCATACAAATGAGTTGGAACGAGCGCGCATGGACACGTTTAACACGTATTGTCCGTATTGTACCTGGGGGACGGTTTAAGGGGAATTTAGAAAGAACGAACAATGTTAATGTCAATTTTAAATCAAAATAAAGGCGAGCAAAGACTGGCTTACAAGAAATATTATTTTATTTAAAATTAAACATTTTCATGGTTTTTGCATTTATTCTTGCACAGATGACCAAACGCAAGCGTATGGGTTAAACGATTGTGGAACGTTATGAACGATTTTTAGTTTGCTGTACAATTTTTTGTATTCCTTTTTAGTTCCACTCTTATTGTCGTTGGTACCGTCGTTTTTTCGCATTTTTACCCTCCCCATATAAAAATAAAATTTTTCATTTTTCAAAGAAAAAAATTTAATTGAAAAATATATCAAGTGGTGTAGGGTATTTGATGGTCGGACTTGACCGACTATAGTATTTTCACTTGTTTTGGTGTTATTTTAACTTTAAACCGGTTCAAATTTTTTTTCTTTTATTTAAAAAAATAAAACACAATTTCTTCTGTATGGAAAACACTTCTTCTTCTTATTCTGACAAAAACTGTAAATCAGAGCAATTATAAGCAAAGATAATGCAGTGTACTCGAACGAATGTTATAATACCATTTTCAGCGAATGCGAATCGAGTGCGTTTGAGACTCACTCGATCCGCACGAATGTTATGATAAGGGCGATTATTTCTTTACCATTTGGAAGAGGTTTATGACGATGGGTGTGCTAGATTTGGCATACACCAAATGTAGCCCTTTTTTATAAGTTTTTTAATTGCATTTCATCATTGTTGTTGTTCTTGGTGTTGGTGTTTTAATTTTTATGTCCCGCACCTTTCGTAGCAAGGGGTATTTTAAGTTTATGCGGACGTTTGTAACTCCTAAACGGCAAATGCCACATTCACCTTTAATTATGTCCCTCTGTCTGCCTTTGTATTAATACACAACGTGTATTGAAAATGTACCGAATTGAAGCTTTCCTTTCTTTGTAAGGGACATCTTTATATTCCTTACATTCGCAATCCTTAATATTCTTCGACACAAGTTGGTGAACAATAATTAGTTGGATTACTAAATTTGAACCCGATCGGCCAATTCCTTATAATGATATTTCACGAGGCGGCATTAATTTGCAACACAACTCAACTAACTACAGCGGGACTTGATATAATCGACTAAAATATTTAAACTTGTTTATTATTTAATTTTCAGTAAATATAATGAAACATTTTTTTTGCTTGCTTACGGTTCAGTTTTGTAATACCTTTTGAAATTGAATTCTAGGCAGAATTGTAATTGATTTGTAAATTATGACATTTAAGCCACAAATGTTAACTATGAACAGGTAGGAAAACTAAATTTGTTTATGAGTTTTGCACTTAGTGCGATGTTTTGTAAGTGGTGGGCCACGCCTTTTTTAGCATATCGATGAATGGAATAATTTGAAATGTATGTAAATTTTAACTTCCAGATTCAATTTTTGGACGATTGCGGGCGTGGCTTTGAACTGATTATGTCCAATTTTATTAGCAGAAACTAAAAGTGTGTTTGTACAGATCGAGGCAGTTTTTGATGCTGATCAAGACAAACTTAGCCTCCTTTACACACCCCCAATTTATGAATAGGGTATAAATGTAGTGTTAAAGCAAAAAAAATATATATATCTTCTTAAGATTTCATTCAAGTTAGTAAGAGTTTTAAATCTCGTGCCACGTTGCGTATGAGTGACGTTTCTTCTATTGAACGCAATGCCGTTTCCTTAACTTCCATTAAAGTTGAGCACAAAAATAAAATAGAATGCAAATAAACTAAAATGGAAAAGAGAACTTTTACTTCTTTCTTCTTCTCTATGCCTAAGAAATTACGTATGTATGTGTCATGTGTAATGTGTTTAATGATGTGAGAGACCCACGTACATATATATTGTATAAATACACATGTATAGCTAGTCATGTATGTAAACAGATTTAAAAAATATGCAAACAATGTAGTCAAATATCAATAAATTGTTGTGTGTTTCTGTTTCATTAAATTGAAAACAAAATGCATTGAAAAGTAATTGAAAATAAATTCAAAATTTATTACAGTTATGAAATCTAGAAAATTGTTATACACAAGAATACGTATGTATGCATGAACACATACACAGGAATTTAAAGAGCAACTTGTTTACTACAATATAACATTATGACCAGTTTGCCTCGGTCTGTATGGGTTTACATGTCCGCCCGAATAAGTCTTTAGTCATTCATGGTGTGACAATTGCTCTTTCAGCTTTTCCAAGCAAATGAACAAAAAACATGTGCAAATTGCAACACACACACGCACGCACATTATTTGTAAGCTACATACTCACCATTCATGCCAACCACATTAAATTCGGCTCAGTGAATTTTAATGGTCACCATCTTTTCATATATGCTGTTAACCACTTCAAATGTGTGCACATTTACAGACTGCTAATTATAGCACCTGGCAACGTAAATGATTTGATATCCGTCCCTCCCCCTCACCACACTAAACGCGCCGTCCTTTGACGCTCTTTACTTTACACTGCTTTACCCATAAATGGTTGGTCATAGTCAGTGTACATGTACCATAAAAAAAAACCTTTGTAATAATTTCATTTACATGTTCAAGTAGAAAGAAATAAAAGAAAAGAAAATGAGCAGAAATGATGAAAATTAGCCATATTAACAACTTCCTCTTACAATATTAGCTTCGCCCTCCCAGCTACACCCAACTCACGCTCTCTCTCTCTCTTGCTTATTCTCCTTCAATCGTGCCACGTCTATGGCTTTTTATCATTTTTGTAAATGAGTCTGTGTCCGGGTTTTGAAATCGTTTTGGCGATTTGCAGCATGTTCAGCAGCTATTAAAACGCTATCAGACATAAGGGATGTTAATTAAAATGCTTTAGTAAAACGTTTATTGTTTAATTTTTATAGTTTTTGTTTTCTCCATTTTCATATTTTACATAATATTTTCCTTCACTATCTCGCTCGATCTCTCTCACCATTTCGTTATAAACTGCTGTCAAATTATTAACGTTTCTTTGCAACTTTTATCGTTATATCCTGTTCATACTGCAATTAGCAGCAGACAACTTTAGGGTTTTCTTCAATGAAGTGTAAAAGTGATTAGTTTTACTAGAACGGAAAAAAGAAGACGGTGCTGGTTTTTTCAGTTTCTTTTATTGAGGCGAGAGAATAAAACACTCCTTTACAAATGATTTTATTTTAATTGTTGCTGTCATTGTGTAATATGGCCACTAATTGGCAACCATACAACCATACACAGTCAAAGAGTTCAACAGATTAGTTTGCATGATCAAGTGGATACTTGGACACCAGTTAATATGAAATGACTCTCGAGCACAGTCACTTTATGAATGTATATGGTATAGTGAGGATAGAAAAGAAGAAGAGTTGTTTGGTTAATTTTTTATTAAGTCCAGTTAAGCCCGAAATTTAATTTAATCCCACTCCAATTACAGTTCCCCAACCTTACGAGCTAAAAATTGGCTCACGGGGATAATTATATGTTGGGCCACAATGGAAAATTGTTTCACATCAAAAAGGGAGTAGGGTGCAAATGCTTCAATATCACACTTTAAATAATCCATTCTGTGAGCATGGCTGCTATTCGACTACCGAAGTGTTTGTTCCATTTTACCGCAACGGTCAAAGTACAATTTTTGCCGCATTGTTGTCGTGTCTATTGTCCAACCCCACCCATTTTTTTACACATGGATGTAAGTGATTGTAAAAAGTTTAACGAAAATTCGTGAGAGATTTTTGTCGCCTGTAACTGATTTTGTTGTGAGATTTCAATAGGAAAGTAAACCCCACCCCAAAAAATGATCAAATGTTGCGAAACGTGCATCTTTGCAATCCAAAACTTTTCAATTCTAAATTTTTTAAAATTGCAAAACACCCTACACCCTAAAACAGCTGGGTCCATAAAAGCTTATTTAATTACCAGACCACCACTGAAAATAATAATCACATCATTGCACAAAATTTACTAAACTAATAGCACCTCTTACACCTACACTGCTACAGGACTTGTTTCATACAATTCACTTCATATTTCATTTTGGCATGAAAGGTTTTAGAATTTTTATTCCTCGAGTGTGTATTCAATGACCACCTTCAAACCCACAGGCTTATGACTTGTGTATGTATATGTGACATCGCATACATGCAATAGTTCATACGAATGCAGGGGACAGAAAAGAAGGTATTACAAAAAATGGGCATAATTTAGTAATATATTTCAGAGATTGCGGCCTGAAGGTTTCTCCAGTGACACTTCAACTATATATGTGTGTAAAGCAGATTTCAGTTATCCAACTATTCTATGTATCTACCCATTATGCAATATGGTGACTAGAAGGAATACTGTGAGCCAGGGGAACTGAATTGATCAAGTTGACTGTCATACGACGAAAAGTTTAGAAAAAAAATTTCATTAATTCAGTAACAAGCGCAATAAATGTGTAAGAATTCCTGATGCATATAAAAATTTTGTGCACACCCTCGCACACTTGTACACTAAATTTATTGTCAACAGCTCGGGCGTCCATTCCTATGTGAGATGCATTCTTTTGCACTTAACAGAAAGCACATGAAATTCCTCGAAATTTAACTGAAACCCATGAAAGCCATTGCAATATAATAAGTGACTTAAGTCCCTAGAGTCATTCACAGTTTTTGGTGTGCTTCTGACGCTTTACTTTCCTTATTACCAGAAGGATGTGGTTTCGGCTCTTGGGGCCTAAGGAGGAATTAATGAAACCGCAAAAGGCGTTGGTGCCTTTTCTTCGAACCCTCGCCTACCCGTTATTCATCTCTTTGAGATTTCTAATTAAGACAGCACGTCATCCGCAATTCGGTCTTGATCAAATATACTTTTGCCCTGTTTTGTCCCCTGTTCGTTTTCCCATATATAAGAAAAAATCTAAAATTTGAAAATTATTCATGAGGTTGTGCGAAATTTAATTGAGGTTCAGTGATTTATGTGGTTAAAGAAAAAAGCAACGAAAACACCATAAAGCCATAAAAAGAATGAAATTTTGATTTAAAACATTACCCACCCAGCATACGTACATACCCACATGACATATAAACAATGCCTTACAAAATAACGTACAACTGCATTCTAACTGCAATGCTTACTGTCCAAACAAAATAAATTGAAAAGAAGCAAGTAAGAACACAACAGACAGACACACGCACACACGAACGCACGGACGTACATGTCTAGATCGACTCAGTTTTTGATGCTGATCAATAATATATATGCTTTGTAGGGTCTCTGATGTGTCTTCTAAGTTTTGCAAACGGAAGAACAAATTTAGTATACTTATGTGAAGGGTATAAAAATAAAAATGTAAACCTTGACTCTTTTAGCAAACTGAAAAATGAAATTCTGAATAGTTCTTGTAATCGCTTCAGCTGACCTATACTATAGCATTTATAACAGCATCTTAGAACGAGAAGGAAGGAATATTAAACAAGATAGAGAAGTTCGGTTAAGACCGAAGCTTAAATACCGCCATATTTATGCATATGACTATTTCATGTACTTACGCACATAGTGTTTTTTTTAAACTATAAGCGTTTGCGTTTTTAAATCACGCTCATTTTCGGCACAGTGTTGGATAACGATACCACTTATATTTATACGAAAATTCAACTTGATAGGCATAGTATTGTACGATATATAATTTTTTTAAGATACAATTTTTTCGAGGTTTGTTGAGATTTTTGCTTATTGTGGGCGTGTCTCTTAACCGATTTTGTCCAATTTCAATACGGAACAGCGAAATTGAACTAAGAATACGTATGCAAAGTTTCAATTTGATATCTCTAAAATTACGACCGTGAGAGTGCCAACAACGGACGGACACACGGACACACGGACACCCAGACGGACAAGTCTCAAAAGATTTCTCTTTTCATGCTGATTAAGAATATATATGGTTTATGGCGTCTCCGAGGCTTCCAGAAGGATGTGTTGTAAACGGATGATCAAAATGAATATACCCTCTTCCCTAAGGTGGAGGCTATAAAAATGCAAATTTTGCAGATATTCTAAGCCATCCTTTTTCAACAAGGAAAATATATTTTAAAACTTACTACTAAGTTTGTCATTTCGTTAGCAACATCCAGAAGGTAGCGTCAGAAGTATATATATTCTTGATGAGTACGTATGTCTGTCTGTTATTGGCATTCTCACGGTCGTAAATTTTGAGATATTGGGCTAAAATATTGGACAGGCACCTTTTGTACAGTTTATGCATGCAGATCGCTATTTAAAATGGGCAAAATTGGTTTTAACCCATGCCCACAATCCACAATACCTGTCAGCTTTGGAATTATCCATAGATGTGCCAAAAGTGGTCGTAATCGGAAACGCTCACAATTTACAGAAAAAAAAAATCCGATGTGTAGGGTACTTAAGATTTGCCCTAAGCCTAATTAAGTTTTTTTATGCATTATTTTACTTGCATTTAATAACAAATGCTGCCGCTCCGTGCTTACCTATATAATCATTTTATTAAGTTGATTTTTCAAGAAGAGAAAAAAATACATTCCTTCACCAATTGTTATTTGTATGACTTGGCCATTTTTCCATTTCTACAAAAGAATTCGATTCTGCTACTTTTCCCTTTTTTTGTCGATTTTCATATAAAGTAAATATTTTCCTTTCTATTCTGTTTGCTAAAAATAATATCGCATTTTAACATTTTATTATTGTAAAAATGCTACATATTATGGGTAATATAAAAAAGTGGGGTTTGTGTGCGTGGCTGTGTGTGTGTGTGCAATAAACTATGAAAACCACTTATGTATGCGAAAAGAGCCGTTTCGAATGAAATTATATCAAAACTGAAAAAAAGGAGAAATTGCATTGATTGTGGAATTTTCAACGTATGTGCACATTCTGTGTGCATAGGTATGAAAAGTGGAATGTAAAGGAGGGGGGGAAAGAGACGGAGGTGAACAATGACAGGCCATTATACATAAATTTTAGGAAAATGTCTTTTCAAAGTTGAATGGCTATCATAACTCTGGCTAGAACTAAGCATTGTAGCTGTAGAGTAGCTCTCAATACTTTGTACATTTATAAAAAGTGTGAAGGACTCTAGGATTATTATACGTGAAGTTAGCTACTTTTTAGAACTGAACATCTGCATTCAATTTTTGTATGATTTCGTTACAACAATGCAAACCTTATGGCACACCAATAGAAGATCATTATATGGCAAAAATATATCAATGAAAGTAGTTAACTTCACGCCCATTAGACCACATTAATATTGTGCTAATACTTTTATTGAAAATACGGTGAATTATTTAAGCTAATTTATTTCATTTACTGACGTTTTCGTTGATTAACGTTTAACATTAACGGTGTTAGATGTGAGCATGTTTGTGATCAAATTTGTCACTCCATCTCGAAATACTGTGATCCTTTGCTGAAAGGTTTAACGAATTATGTCAATTGCGTCGGAAGCTTGATGAGAGCTTGGCTGAAATAAAAAATTTTACGGATTTTTCGAATGCTTTGAATGCCAAAAATAATAATGTGTAGAATAGTCTTAATAATGATAATGGGATTATTTTGTTACTCTCTTTTTACGTTCGTGGATATAGAGAACAACACTCGTTCTCTACCAAGAACGCAACTATATGTGATGGATCATTTTTTGCTTTCTCTCTATATTATACTATTGGATGGATCATACTTTTTTGATTTAGGAGTAGGCGAGAAACAGCGAAGAAGAACAGACGTGCAAAAGAAATCTGTCTTAAAAAAAACAAGTAAGAAAACTAAATTTGGCTTAAACCAAATCTTAAATACCCTCCACCTCTACAACAAAGGGCATGGCAAATATATATGTATAGCGCGCCTTCTAATAGTGTACATATTACGTATCAGCATACAAGTCTACTTTTACGTCAAATATGGTTTTTTGAAAATTGTGGGCGTGTCTGTTATCCCACCGTCATTATGTTATCCATGTCAATTTTCGCTAAAGCTAATGGTCATATTTTTGGAGATATTTCGATGAAATTCTGTACAAAGATATTTTGCGGCTAAAGGAAGAATCCTAATGGACAAAATCACACCATTTTTAGAACCCCTCCCCATATCCTATTAAAATGGGAATATTTATATGGCAAATAATCACAATTCTTACTATTTTTTGACAACATTTTGAGAGAATAGTTAATTGGTTTAATAAATGGCCATTCCAATGGAACTAATTGGACCAATATTAGAAGTCCTTCCCATATAATGATATTTCACGAAACTTATATGGCAGTATCTCGCGTTTACTGATATAACTGTAAAAACAGAATATGATCAAGAATATATATCCTGTCTCAGCACCAATAGATGCTGTTTAAGAATATATACTATTGGGGGTGTGGCTTGCTCTCTTCTGGTACTTACAAACGTTTGAACAAATCATATATCACTCTTATCATTACGACGATGGGTATAAAATTAAATATTGCCAGAATATTAGCGAAGACTTATTTCTTTTTTTGTATTTAGTTTAATAGTTAACGTAGGTGACCCTATAAAGATCTTAAATGTGGAAGGAGGACTCCTCCTTTGTGTCCGGAACAAACGGATGAAAATGGGTATAAAAGGGCAATGATGGCGGTTGTCCTAGACTTGGAATGTGCCCTTTTTTACTTGATTAAGTAATTAAAACTAAAAATTGTAATTATCTGAATGAATTCTAGCATAAAAGTAAATTTATAAATGTCTGTATGTCCGTCCGTCCGTATGTGAAAATTCTCCTCGTTGTAAAAAGCGATTCCAAACTTTACCGAAGTGTAGGTTCTCTGAGTACATTATGAGGTGATATTAAAATTGGGCAAAATTGGAAACGCCTCGTGCAACGCTTTTACTTTTACTTACACGTGATGTCCTTTTATTTGAAATTAAAGTCGGGTGTTAAGTGATTGACGCCACTAACACGTGTTCTGTCATCAGTCATGAATTAATTCACTTGAGACAAACAATGGATTCGCAAAACTCTGTCACGGTTAATAAAATATTAAATAAGTTCATTTAAATAAATATTTTCCGGTAAAGCGTGCATACGCGCATGTAGAAAAACACACAATAAAAGAAGAAAATCAATTTTTACATAAAAACAAATCAAGGAAAAATTCAATAAAATTTCTTCAGCCAAATGAATGCAAATGTATTCAGATCTATACTCGGATGCGAGTATAACATAACTGCAATTAAGTTGAAAAGGAACTGCGAAGAAAAAACCACCTCTGCACTCAAAACACACTATTTTTGTAGACGAAAAGCACTTAAGAACTCCTTTGACCCACCACAAATTCATCATTCATTTATACGTATTCCAAGATATACATATATACCAACATGTAGAAGTGCGTGTGTGCTAAGAACTATAGTTCATGCTAGTATGTGCACCATAGTGGCCTTTTCACTTTACAGAGCACGCCAAAGAAACCGAAAAAATTACAGTCATTTATCAAATTTCACTTTTGCCATCTCTCTTCTCGTTACAGTTGCGCGCTTTCCACCTTCCACCATGCACCAATCGTCGTACACCACTTTAATAACACTCCAAATGAATAGTGTACAACATACAAATTACACACAAAAACGAGAGCAATCAAACTCAATGCCACGTTACATTATGACCGTCACAGCACCACCAACGTCATTAATTACGGCATCAAGTCGGCATTGAAATGCAGCTAATTACTTTCATTGGTATTCATTACGCCAGTCAGTGCCGCTGGAAGCATTCTTCTCTCTCCACCTCTATCTCTCTCTCTTTTTAGCTTTTTTGAAGTACGTATACACACATGCGATGCATGAAAACATAAAGGCCATTCTATCATCTCCTTCCCCTAAAAATCAATTATAACCATTGAACGTTTTATTGAATTTTAATCGCCAATGACTAAATGAAGGAGACAGCATAATACAGGATAACAAAGTGATGAGCCGAATCAATTATTATTAAAGGCAATACTTAATGACTTTTGTGTGATTACGGTACGTGATAAAACGATCGATATGAGGAGAGACCTTTCTAAAATACTTTCGAAAAATGTGTGAATATTTCTTCTGTTGCTTTCCAAGCATACGAGTATGTAACAAGTGAGTACTGAACATTTACCTCTGGCATATGTAGCGTAATGTTCCCATTTGTAAATTAACTGTGTATGGGACACACCCACTAGGAGTGAAGTTTAACTGCTCCATATCGCACGCGTAATTCAAACCCACGGCCCAACCCATTGTGCACCTCCAATGCAATTTTTCAAAATCAAATTTATTTATGCCATTATTGTTTAATTTATATTGGCAGCGTTTTAATGGGGGTCATAAAACTTTATTTAAGGAGAGTTGTTAAGTAGTTGTTAAATTTATTTTATTACCTCAGCTATTAACAGTCTTGCGTGATTATAAATAATGGCGAAAATTCACTTTATTTGCAGTTAATTAATATTGTTTTACGATCTTTGTTTTAATTTTTTTAATCTATTTGGAATACCGCACTATGTGATTCCTCACGAGGTAATTACAGAGCATTAAAGTTTGTCAAAATTTATGCATTTTGTGCACGTGAGAATATTTATGTGCGCTGCTGCTAAACTACTGATTGTTTTAATTAGTCATGTAAAGGCTGCTCTTTAAATTTTGTGTTACGAAATAGACTGCTAATATATATATGTGCACATAGCCGGATTCCGGACACCTCAAGTATTTCATATTCTACTGTTTTATTTCTGTACATCCGCAAGTTTAACTATTGGGTTGGCAACTATGTGATTGCGGATTTGGCTGACAGATGGATTTTACCTTGTCTTTTGTTTCGTTAACGTGTGCAAAGCACCTAACCTGTTTCTATACCCTCCACCTTAGTGATGAGGGTACACTAAGTTTGTTGTTCCATTTGCAACACCCAGAAGAAGGCGTCAGAGACGCTACAAAGTATTCTTGATCAGCGTCAAAAACTGAGTCGATCTAAACATGTATTTCGGCTGTCTGCCTGTTATTGGCATTTTTACGGTCGATGATATTGAGCTGAAATTTTGCACACACTCTTTTACTTTATGCAAAATCGGTTCTAAGCCTCGCCCATAATTGACAAAAATCTATTCATCTATTACAAAAATTGATAAATTGGAATTTTTTTTTTATTTCGTACTATTTCAGAAGTACTGAGCCGAATGTTGTAAAATTTGGCAGATCTAAGCACAACAGTCCAGATTTTAGGTAATAATGTCTTTGGTTGGACCACGCCTCTTTTTAAGACTTTAAATTCTACTTGATAATTAATTATACTTCTGAATCATTAGATCCTCAACTGGAAGACCTGTAGACATGATATCGTACAAATCAATCCTTTATATTGAAGTACCTTGGTATTGAACATGGGTTACATCGGTTCATGGGCCTTCCTATAATTTTACAAAACGTTTAGCTTTTTTATTACATAGAAATCTGAGTTGTTATGGTATCATTCATAAAGGTAGGAAAAACTGCTTCTAAAAGTTTTGTACTTTTGGATAAAATACGCCCCACCGAAACCTGATTCTTAGATATGTGTAAAATGAAATTATGAAGACGTATATAATTAGTTCAAGTGGGCATGTCTGTCCACGTTGTAGTTATTGCGAATTATATGAGTGAAAAATTTGAAACTTTTTTAAAGTGTCAAAGTTAATAGGAATTCTGTACTTTGGAAAAAATATACTAATTTTGCCACGCCCGAAAATGAATTATATTGTGGTCATGTTTATTCAAATACATTTGGTGGTTGTTTCTTTGTTTAAGGGAAAAATATGGTGGTGCTTTGTTTTACAAGTGGGTAATGATGGTAGGTATCCTAGATTTGGTTTACGCCTAATATAGTCTTTCTGTACTTTTTTTGCTTGACGGGGTGAGCTGTGGTTTCACGATGGCGCTATGTATCATACAATGAACATCTACTTATTGAATCGAAATCAATATTTCGCCAAAAGTTGATTTCGAAAAATGGCCCTGACGATGGACCTCAAAGACCGCCCGTTTCGACACCTCTCGATTATTATTTCGATTATGGGGTTCCGTGGAGTCATTTTTAGTATTATTTGTTACATATATAGGGACCTAAAAATACTACTCGTATGAAATAAAATTACACTCTATGCAGAATAACGGAGAGGCGCCTCATGTTTAACAATGGGCGTTCAAAATTTCACTGAAACAAATTAAATATTACCTTGAATAAACAGATTGCCGCAACTGGTTATAATAATATAATGAAGAGGTGTGAACCGTGCGTTATGTTCCAACAGTCTCCAACAGTTCAGTTTTTTTACAAAATTTTTTATAAATGTTTGCGAGGATATATGCGGATATGTATGTGTTTATTTTCCATTAAGTAGAGTGCAGATTTTGATGTTGTTGTTGGCGCACATACCCTTTACGTGAATATCCTATTTTATTTGAAGACTACCTGCACCCCACCTGCACATTCACTCAATTATATAGTAACAAATACTGCGGAAATTGTTTACATTTAATAGAATAACGTCATAACACATGTGCACACGCGAGTATGTATAAATGCATTATGTAATATGTACTTGCACGTCCCACACACACTTAATGATGTCCAAATATTTATTGCTTTATAAGCAACGATTTCAAATGCACGGTATTGTACAAAATACTTAAACTCGGTTTTTCGCAAATAAGACAACTGATAGGTTGTTGTTTATATGCGTATCTACTTGTACGTATCTTTTGTGGGCGCTTGTGGCAAACGGCATCAGTTTGTGAGGGCTCAAGAGAGCTGCACCTTTTTTATTATCAACGACTTATTCTATTTTTAAAACCTAAACACTCGGTAGCCTGCCGTAAACTTGATAAGATTGTTTCGCGTAACTTGAAAAGAGTTTAATGAATTTAAAGTTCACAAACCTACTCCGATGGTTTTAAGCATCAGAGGCAGGTATACAATATGTCATCATAATCATCATCACTGCCGACCGATTGTAATCTACTTAGGTGGTCTGCGGCAGGGTATGCAGGGTCCCTTCAACCGGGGTCGGTTCTACGCAATGGTCCATACCAATATCAGCGAAGGCCGGAACTTATAGCAACTTCCTTGCTACGAGTTCCATTTAGAGATTCTTTAAATCATTCTCTTTTACGTGGGGCACGCGAGGATTTATTTTAATTTTACACATCATACATATTCTCAAACCGTTTATAATATTTCTAGAAACTCATCCGGCAGAGTTCTTGCAGATGAAATATTTGTGTGTCAGTTAAATTTACGATTTGGCGTTGTTTTCACTTTGCACGCTAATGCATTTTAAGTAATGAATTGCAAGGTTGGAATGAAACTGTGTATGTTTTGATTATTTTCATAAAAAAATAATGAAAACTTATTTTGGAATGTCGCAGCTTCTCGTACAATAGTTTGTGAGTTGAGTGGACAAGCTGCTAAACATTAATTATTTTATTTTGAACCGCAATAGTCGGAATGTGCGTGTTTCATTCTAATAACCCATTGATTCAATTATTTACATTAATTAAAGGAAAACCGAACTATTCAATTAAATCGAAACAGAACCACTTCACAAATTGTTATTTGCTCTTAGATTACTAGACCGTAGCACACAGCACACAACAAACATTGGACATAAAATTTAGGTTGATATCAAGCACTGCTACAGCTGGTTGAAGGGGACCAAATGCTACCAATAGAACAGATCTGACCCGATGTCAACCAGCTACATACAGCGTTGCTGAATGTTCAGTTTTTTTTTGTTTTGTTTGTTATTTGTGTGGTTTACAAACAATTTTACAAATTTTCGTTATTAATGCCGCATGTACAATAAATATAAATAAAAAGTGAAAACTGAACGATTTATGGTGATGCTTTTTTTGCGGTTTTTATAGTAACATGTGGCCAAACTGTAAGGACAGCACGAGCCAAATGACTTTCACTTAATAAAAGATTTACTTTAAAGTATTTTTTATTTGCATTTATGGTCTGCACTGTAGTAGAACCTTTTTATATTTAGTGCACGAATTATGTGCGTGTGTCATGTAATAAGTGCGATTTTGAGAAAAAAATGTATTCTACGACCTTGGTCGTTTCCGGCACATCGATGGGTGGGGTAATTCTAAATATGTGTCCCAAATTTCAATTTATTAGCTCAATATTTGCGGCAGATAAATGAACTTGTGCTGGTTGTAGGTGTGGCTCTTGACCGATTTTATCCAATTGGAAAATTACAAGTATCTGGACAAAATGTCATCTCAATTTTTAAGATTCGCGACCGTGAGAGTGCTAACAATAGAGAGGCACACAGACACACGGATGGGTATGTCTGGATGGACTTCAGATTTTGATACTCATCAAGAATATATAGACCTTGAAAGGTGCCTAGCGCTTCCTTCTGGGTGTTGCAAATGGAATAGCCAACTTAGTATACCCACCATCTTATGTGCGTGTGATATTAAAAAAAAAAACTGCCTCCTTCGGGAGGAATCTCTTATTTGACTTTTAACGACAGTGTGGCGAAAAAGTCTGTTGATTTTAAAGTGGTTCATGAAAGAGTACCAACAAGTGCACTACAGGATTCGAGAATTTTATTTAACTTTTACGAAACCGTCAAGGAGGAATCCTGAATGCATGTTTGCCTATCCGTCCCTCTGCTTTTGTGCTCTGGACTAACATAACATTAACATAAGATCGATTTATCGATTTCATATTTGTCAGAATTGTAGGTAGCCTTCATGGAATTGAATAAAATGGGTATAAAGGCACGTCAACACTTCAAAAAAAAAAAAAACACTAAACGGAATCGGATTTTTAATCTTTTCACCGCGCCGACACTTTGAACGGATTGAAACCATTTCTGAACTTATCTTAGCAGAAGCTAAAGAAACCTAAGGTGGTGCTAGTGCCCAACTGTTGTACTTGTTGTAGGCACTGTGCACTATGCACTCACACAGCATGTACACTATTTATCAGTTTGGTTCGGTTATGTTTTTCTAATATTTTCACTCACTTTATCTTATTTATTATATTTTTCTTATTTTGCTGTCTTGTAGAAAATTAGAATTGTTCACTGTTTCACAACATTTCCGCTGAGTTTTGAAACGAACCGAAGCAATTATTGTACGTTGGGCTTGATCTATTATTTACATTTCTCCTGAGAGCTCTTTTGATTTGCGTTATTTTCTTTAATTAAACAAATTTTTTTCGAATAACAGCAACAAAAACAACAATCAGATATTTACAGCACTTTGTTCTCTTTTTTGCGCTTGTGTGTGCGCTTAATTGCAAATTAAACACTTTGCACACTACTCGTCAAGCAAAGTACGTGGAAAAATTGCGCAGAAATTATTTAGCCAAGTTTGGTTTTTTTTCTCCATTGGCTGCCCTGGAAAACCGTATTCGGTAATTAAGCACAGAGTAACTTAACAACAACAACAACAACAACAACAACAACGAAAAGGTTCGAAAGTTATTGCAAATTGTGTTTAACAACAATCATAAATTAGTAAAACAATTAAATAACAACAACAATAACAACAACAACAACAACAACTACTACCACTAACAATAAACAAACAAAAAATTGCTTTACACTGTTAATACTTTATTTTCTTTACTTTTCATATCGTATCGTTTCATTCATTTAACACCGCACATGGAACAACTAAACAACTAAACAACAACAACTACAGTAACAACAACAACAACAACAACAACAACAAGAAAATGCTTACATAAAGTTATTATTATTTTGTTGGAATTACTGTTGTTTCAGTTTTTCAGGTTCTCGGCGACTCCGAAGAATAAGTGGGTGTTTATATATGTGTATATATTGTGCGCGTGGTGGGTGGCTGAGTAGTGGGTGAATAGGTATAGGGATACTCCTCTGATGAATGGCTTTTGTGTAAAGCTAAACTAACGCAACTAAAAACCCAACTGTAAAATTTTAACACTAAAATAATATTGTTAGAGACCAGAGAAGCATTATAAAAGGGAGAGACCGCTCCAAGGCATACCTAGAACAAACCAGTCACCCAGTCAGCCAGTCAACCAGCCAGACAGACATAACAGTAGCAAGCAATTCAACCGAAAAACAAAATGCAACAAAGTAAAACTTTCTTACCGATTATTTCAAAATGAAATACGAGCACTGTACAAAAAACTAATATACACACATACGCGCACACAACAAGCAATTAGATGTGCCTAAAAAAGGCAGGATAAGTGCAAATGAAACAATGAGTCGAGACATACAAATGAACTACAACAAAACCAAACATTAATGTTTAGTTAAAAGCTACGGAGGTTGAGTGGAAAGAGAAAGAGAGGTAGCCATACACACATACATACATACATACATACATACATATATATGGAGTTAAACATTTAATAGCTTGAGAGGATTTCCAATTTATCACAGTGTGAAATAAAGAAAGAGGAAGACCAGCAAAAATTCAAAAGAAACTTTAGATGAACACCAGCTTTATTAAATCTGTTCATTTTTATTTCATATATGTGTAGTGGATTCTGTGGTTTCAAACGTAAGTGAGAGTCCAAAATATTAAATATTTTATAACATTTTTTGTGATATATTGTCAGCCATTACGCTGCCTCGAGATCTATTGAGTAACCACTTTTCACACACTGTTCAGTTTTCTAAAGTTTGAGATTTACAGATGTGTAGCGATATTTTCCACAGAGCGTACTTTACGATGATTTGCTACCCGTGACGCTTCCAATTGCTTGCATGCTAAAACGATGATAACTGCCGCAAACTCACATTAAAGTGCGCAAAACGTAACAATTTTAACGCGCCGTCGTAGGCTTAAAGGGCCTAGATTCGTAAAGATGGCACAAGGGATCAATAAAATGAAAATCGCAATGACAGGCAATTGCCAGAAACATCAGAGATGCCAACACTGTGGTGTGCAACCACGGAATGGATAGCCCTATATAATAGGTTTAGTGTTTGTTTGTCCACTAGAAAGGCTGGGGTCGGGTCACATCATACATACTCTCCGCACCCATACATAGTGGCGCGGCAGGGGCATGATTGCGGCCGTTAATAGTGTATGTACGTAATCAATCAGGGTGCAAACAATTTAATAAACAGACAAAGTAAGCAAAGTAAAGCAAAGAACTGAAAAAGAAACCTGCTTGGTTCTCTTTTCAACAACTTTATTTATTTTCGGCCGAGGCGGCTTGTGTCCTTATAAATTTGTGACGCTTCTGTGAAGCTGGCAGGTGCGGCCTTATCAACACATCAACTTGTCAACAAATAATCATTAATCACTTGTTGTCCTACGAGCAATTATTTTAGATTGACCTTTACACACCACACCTTGTGTTCGGACATTAACGTGATTGGGAAGTGAATAAATGTCCCGTCAATTGTTTTTCTTTTTATTGCTATTGTTGTTCGATGGCGACTCACACTCGACCTTTTAACAAAGTAAAAATTCAAGCTTTGAAGGGGCAAAAGCCACAGGGAATGTAGTTAACAAGTGAACCTTGTTTTTGCCACCACTTTGCATGACAACGCACCGTTATTCAATCACGAACAATGTTAACGCCTAGTTAGAAAATACTACAGCGAAGCATGTTCTTTTTTTTTGTTCCTTTATTAATAGATTCCCCGTTTTCTTATTATCAGAAAGTGACACTTTTTTAATCTACTACGCCAGCGACAACTTGATCATATTCATTACGTTGCAGGTGTTAGGCGTTTCGTTTTCAAAAAAACATATGGCCTTGTATGAGCACACAAGCATTCTATTCTATTATGTGTCAAGTAACTAACCATCACTCTCCAGATAAATGATTCAATCGTTTGTGTGGTCATACATAAAAAAATACAAATAATGGGATAAAAATTGACATCACAGAGACGGACAGGCGGACATGTTAAAAGACATTTTGGAACTGATTCAAACAGTCTCGTACGAGGCGTAGAGAATAATCAAACTTTAATCAAACTCTTGAAAATATTGGTGACAAGTATTTGTGTACAAAGGAACTGGCGGGGGTAAGGAATGGATTCGATTTCATTATTCATCTACAACTCCTTTGCTCTTTTCCTGCAAAGCTATGTGCGGCTAAGACTGAGTGGAAGATGAAATTTTTTCCGATTCCGCTATTTTCAATATATCGACGGCCTGGACTATAGAACTGTAGATTTTTCAGCAAAGTTAATCGATTTTGCTCCTTTTTAATATAATTTGTGTGATGTGTGTGTTTCAGCAACATTTCCATGAACAAAGGTTTCGCGTTACGCTCATGAAGTTAGATGTAGGTACTAATTAAGAATATGTGCTCTTAAGGAATGCTTGACATATTGAAGGGAAATACTTGCAGTGAATAGAATGATCAACGTAGCACACCCTTCGTTATAACGCGAAGAGTACAAAAACAAACTTTTTCATAACTTCTTATGCATGGTGGTGAACATTCATGCCGTTTCACGGCGAGTTACCATTCTTTGCCATTAGTCGGCTTTAGTGTAAATTCAAATTGTGAAAGCTCAAGTACACACTGCTGCACTGTCCTACACGCGACATCATGTGCAGGTAGTGCTGGTATGAATGCACTCTGGCTGCTTGCTGAATAAACATTTATTTATACCCTCAATGTAAATTTTCCTTCTTCACGGCTTGTATCAAAAAGCAGGTGAGAGTGTTGAAAATTTTAGTACGGGAGGTTTGCAGACGGAAAAAATAAATTTTAAATTTTTTTATAAAGAGCAATAAAACTTGCAGTTATACGTTACGTTACGTTACGTTACGTATAAGTAAATATTTTTCAGCCTTATTGCTCAAAGTGTAGCCTTAGATTGTAGCCTTAGACATTGTAGTCATTGTGTCATATTTTGCGTCTACTGAACTCATTATATGCTTCTCTTATGTACTTACCTCCAAGGATGATCTCATTAAACTGTCTGCCTTGCAGAAACAACACGCATACAGATGAACGCTGTGTCTAACATTAGCCAAGACTTTGGATGCCATTCGCATTTGTGTGTGTGTGGCGCATAGTTTATTGTGTCTGGTGTCCCTTGTTAAGTGACACTTCTCATGTGAATATAATTCAAGAGAAAACCTAAACCGTACTCCGTAGTATACACGCACCCATACGCATGTGTTGTCTGTGCATGCAAGTGTTTGTTAAAAAAATAAAATAATATTTCCAAGGAAAACTGTAAAGCGTTTAAAGACGCCACAGGGTAGCAGCGTATGCAGAAGAGTGCTCCATACCGAAAACATCGACAATGGAAAGAAGTGTTTAATGTTTAAAAATATTTTACAACACCAATGTTCTGCAGTGAATAGAAATGCTGGCAATTTCACGATAATGAAATTATTTTATATTTAGGTGAAAACATACACATCTCCATATCATCCACGATAGCATAGTTAATGTAAACGGAGATAATTTTACTTTCGATAGCCGGCAAACGCAAGTGAGCGCAAAGTGAATTTCACTTCGTCCTAAACCAAATGGTAGCTTTCAAGATTATTACTACACATGGTGTGCCACACGCACATGATATGTCATAGTCCTTAAGGAGTATATGTTCAACAAAAATGTTATTTCGATTGTTCTTAAGACTGATGCATGTTGTCACATGGATTGCTCGTAAGCATACATATATTTGCATGAGTGCGTTCGGGCACACGTTTGTAAAATGTGTCAAATCCTCCTCTCTCGCATGTCTCAAAAGGTATCGAGTATGACTATATTTGTTATCTTTGTAACAATGTAAATAGAATTCGAATATTGCTACACCGAATAATAAGCTTTCCGTTCAGAGTGGCATCTATGGTATGTTGGCTCACACACCTTTTTTCTTAATTCCAAATTCATATATATATATAAGGGAAATTAGTTAAAAGCCACGCCCATAATTGACAAAACGGATGCTGCCAAGCCTACAACTGACAAGACCGTGACTGAGTCTACGGAATTGAAATTTTATATAAATTTACGTTATGATCATATGTTTGAAAATGGGCGTGAACATATAGTAGATACACCCACAATTTACAAAAATGTCTTTGGCACAGAAATCGATTTTCAAGTTGATATATAACACGTTCTCGTCATTAAAGGAGCACTTACCTGTTAGTTAAGCCTCGCCCATAGGTTGCACATAAATGTAAAGGGTATCCAAGAGTTGGCATCAGCCAAACACTTTTCTACTTATTTAATTTGTCTCCTTGTCACCACTGCAATTGCTTTAATGCATTATTGTTGTTGTTGTTATTGTTGTTGTTGTTTATTACATTTTATTTACAATAATTATTTGCTTATTCGTAAGTGATGTTTTGTTTTAATTTTCTCTCAGTCTCTTTCACTCTCTCACTCTGTCCTCTTTTTCATCTGCTTTTTTTCAAATTTCATGCTTTTACAGAAATTTTAATTGCTTTATAAATAATGCATTATATGTGGAAACGAGACGAATGTTCCGTATAATGTGAAATGTACATTGTTTTGTGTATTGGATGTGGGGTGTGCTACGGTATTTACGCACATTGTTAAAAAACAACACACAATGGATACGTATGTAGAAGAGTGTGACAGTACTGAAATAAATTTATTTTATTTATACACACACATGTATTTGTATATTTAAATACAACACAATAAATAACAATAACACGGAATACTTAAATATTTAAAAAATTAGAAGCGGACGTACATACACTGCATACACTTCAAATTTAGATCTGGGATGACAAATAGAGGGAACAAGTAAACAGTTGTATTTTGTTTAAACGCAATTTCATATATCTTATACATTTATGTGTTGTTTTGTGGGCGTGGCATATACACAATTGCGCCTCATTTTGACGAGCAAGACATCATGTGTGACACGCGAATTCTATGTAAAATAAGTTTTTCATAAATTGTGGGCGCATATTGTTTATGACCACGCCCATTTCAGCTCACAGATAGATAATATAATTAAGCCATTCAACTTTATTGATTAATTTTTGTGATTAATCGCGGACGTGGCACTTGTGTTGCGACTGAGAATAAATTGATAAAACTCTTCCAAGGTAACGAAAGCAAAGATACGAACAAAGTGTTCGATATGTTGGAAGTGGGCGGTAGAAGGTACCAGACACGTGCACAATTAGAAAACTTTTTGGGCGAGAAATTCACTTTTCAAAGGAAAGGGCAACACAGTTATTTTATGGCATTATGGGCGTGACAAGTATATAATTGAAATGTAGAAAAATAATTACAAATATGGAATCAAGTATCTTCTGCAAAGTTGTCTTCTGCCTCAAAGGGGATTTTTGTGGGTATGTGTGGTTTCAATCATGCAACTGTTGCTGCTGTGGGCGTGATGGCGTTTTTATCAATTTTACATAATTCAAGAACAAATCCGTTGATTTTGTCAAAAATATTTATATGTGTAATTTTGTTAGACCTTTAGCAAAAATTTAAGTATTGCACCAACACTGAGTAAGGTTAAGTTTTTATTTTATTTGCTCCATGGCCATATTCCTGCACACGTTTTGTTTTCTTGTGAATGTCATGGAAACTGTAAGTGTTTAAATCATGTTCAATGTTAACTTTTTAAAAACCACGTTAAGCTGATTAGAAAATCTCTTTACAGAAGCTTTAAGGTTATTTCCTGCTTCGGTGTGCTTCAATCTCAAATCCTTTTCAAATGGACATCTATTGTGATATATAAACAAGTGAAAAAGTTACAGTATATTGGTAAGCCCAACCATTTAATACCTACAGCACTTAGTTATACAAATTATGCTACAATATCTGTAGTTCAGTGTCAGTAAACGCCAGGCATTGCCGCATAAGTCACTTCGTGAAGTACCATTATATGGAAAGCGGTTCTACAAATGATCCGATCGGGTCCAAATCGGGCACAGCCAATTATTAGGCCAATTAACTATTCTTCACCAAATTTTGCCAAAAAAAATTAAAAACGCTTTTTTAAAATAAGGGCGTTATATGGGGAGGTGGCCTAAAAATGGTCCAACTTAAACTATTCTCAATAGTGCACGTCCTTGGGTCAAGGAGCGCCTTTGTACCAAATGTCATCGAAATATCCTAAAACCTGTGGCCAAATTTAAATTGACATTCAACAGACAGACAGATTGACGGACATGGTTTATCCGTTTAGGGATTACAAATATCCGTACAAACTTAAAATAACCTTTGCCACAAGTGGTGCAGGGCATAAAAAGATTGTGAAAATTAATAGCACAGAGATAAATTTAACCTTTTTTGTGACAGAGAGCTAAAGACAAGATAACACATTTGTATCCTCTTACTTTATGATCACAATTCTACACACACACACACACACTTGCTCACGTATGTACGTATTTTATAAGCATTTGAAACATACTCACTCGCATTAATTAAAAGAGTAATCAGAGAAAAACTTCTTTACTATGTTATGTGTGAGTCCTTAGTATCCATTCAATTTCCTTTTACTGACATTTTTACAGCTTTTTTTATACCAGTTAAAGGTCCAAGTGCACAACCTTAAATGCATTTACCATAGATACACTTTATGTATGAATATCCAGGTAAGAGCAATGGTTCATATGTCCTGCTTGATTATATGACAATGAACGTAATACGATGCGTGAAAGCTTACTTAGCGACTTGCCGTCATGGTTAAATTTTTTGCGAAAAACTAATTAGCGGATATGGGATTCCAGTGTTTTTGTTACTTTGTTATAAACAATAGACGGAACGTATCCATAAACGCCGTTTCCTCCGGTGACTTTCCTTTCCTTGCGGTTTAAGTCCTATGTAGTCTTTGTTGTTATAAATGAAAGCAATTGTACGTTAAGTATAAATCGTTATAGAAGCTGCCAGAGTGTCCTGATCAAGCACAACCTTGCACCATTGCATTCACTTACTCAATTGCTGTAGAATGGCATCAAAATGATGATATAAAAAATATTTCAACAATTTAGCAAACGTTTGCAACAACAACAGTTTTACTAAATCAATCGATTTATTATTTAGCTGAAATGAAGTGACTTTCTAACAGTTAAGAATGCAGTTAATGTACAACGAACGTCATCAAAGTTTTATATAAAAAAAAATAAATTTAAACAATTTTACTAATTCCTGCCTTGTCATATAAAGGACTTGGTAAAAACCAATTTCACTCAAACTTGGCTGATGGAACTTTATAATGAATAGAATTTAAACGTATGCATCAAGTATCAGATATGTTCTACTAGCTGCATAAAGCGATCTTTCTATTGTGCGCTCATAATGTTGCATAACACAAATTGTTGTTGCATGTATTACAAAAATTTCAATGTTTAGAGCTTACTCACGATCATCATCATTATTGGCCAATTACAATTTAGGACTTTGGCCTGCTGCAAGAGAGACCGTCACGCCCTTCAGTCTTCTGCACGTCTTTTCCTGTTGGTGTGCTTGGTGTACAAGTGCTTGTATGGCATCAAACATTTCCTCCTTCCACCATCATCATAATTTATTTTAAGCCGAAACTCATCATCAACACTTATAGGACCAAAGTTGTTTCACCTCGAACACACCTAGAAAATTCTCATCACTCAGCCTCGATACTAGTAAGTAGCATGGGATAATGAGAAATTTATAGAGTGTAACCTTTGTCGACCGAAAGAGGGCTTCGCTGTTAAATTGCTTACTTAGCCCATAGTAATATCAGCGAGCAATCATAATTCTCCATATTATCCCTATGCTGCATATTATTTACAGCTGTACCCACCTAAGTGCACCCATTTTCGTCCTGCAAAGTTATAACGGTCACAACATGCAAGAGATTCGATGACGTTCCAACATTCCAAGTGCATCATCCTTTAGCCAAAGGCCAGTCCGTTTAATTCTTTCTTTCCTAGCTTTCATAGAAAAATTAAAATCATCGGTGGATTGCCGGACCAACGCGATGGTATAGTCGCTGCGCACGTAAGACGGCTTGAGGCGAGCAGGGGCCAGGATAGTTCCACACTTCGTCTGGTTAAAACCGGTCAGGGACGTTATCTGGCGTACTCACTCTCATACCTCCCAAGCGATTACTACAATCCAATAAAAGCTCTGTTTTCCCACTTACCCTACGTGTTGCTGCTGCTGCTGCTGTGTGGGGTTTGCTTTACTTTAATATTCCTTATGCGTTTCTCCTACTCTCCGATCTCGAGCTTTTGGAGGGTTTTTCGGTTATATGCATATAATATTTGATGTGAGAACAACACCAATTGTGCGAAGACAATGATATTTCCCGCCGCAAGTACATAAATAAACATTTCGTTTCCTTTCCATTTCTACCTTTTTTTGGTTGGTTTCTTTAGATTGTACGTAATGTTGGTGTTGGTGTTGGTACTATTCAGTTCACTTCAGATAGAGAATGAATAATTTATGGTTAACACCAGTAACCCAAACATCAAAAGCACATAAAAATTTACAGGTTTTTTTTGTGTGAAAAGGAATAAAGACAAATAAATATTTTCTGGAAATAAAAAAATGAAACCCTACTCTAACAGATAATACAGAAAGGAAAAAGAAAAAGAAGCAATTTTTGACGCCGACCACAAGGCAACAGGGTACGTGTATTCATATACCTAGAGAACGCTATAAGTGTAGTCAGACGGACATGCAACGAAGTGGTTTTTTACTTTATTTATTTTCTACTTACTTCCTTGGCATGAATTGTAAATTTTTTTAGCAAAATAAACTTACAAAAAAGCAGCAAAATTGTGTTCGTTAGGTGGCGGTTAAAGCCAAAACAGCTTTTAAAAGTAATACCGCAAGTATGCAGTCAAGATAACCAACAAGCAAGCAACTGATATAAGAAAACTAGGTCGGGGGAAACATGTACAAGCAGCGTAAAAGAACGCGGAAAAATACAAAAACCAAGACTCCAAAATAGCAGCCAGGAACAACAAAACAAACGAACGGTTCAACCGGTCTCTAATATAACAAAATATGCAAAAAGGCAAGAAAAACAAATTATATATGAAAGTAAATAAAAAATTGCATTGTAGTGGGAGTTATTATGGCGCAGGGAACGCCAGTCAATTTTGCAATATTGCGGAGGAAGAGAAAGTAATAAAAAACAACAACAACAACAACAAATAAAAACAAGGGAACATGTTCGCCGCCCATTCAATACCCTACACCACTTGGTGCCACAAGTTACGTTAATTAATTATAGCTGAGTGCTGAGTTGAGTCAGTAACCGTGAGGCATTGCCGCATAAATCACTTCGTGAAACATCTTTATGTGAAAAGCGTTTGTACGATCGAATCTAAATTTTGCACAGCCAATTAAATATATTTTCCACGAAATATTTTTCAAAAATGTACTGACAACCGGACGGATGGACGGACATGGTTAAATCGGTTCAGATTTTGATTCTGAATCGATCATTATAATTATTGAGTGGGGCCCTTGCGTTTAAGAGTTACAAACATTCGCACGAAATTAATGTACTCTTTGCCACAAGTGCTGCAGCGTATAAAAAGCGGAAACTCAAAAAAAAAAAAAAAAAAAAAAAATTAAGAAAAAACCTTTTTCCGACTTCAAGAAAAACCACACGAAATGGAGGTGTTTCTATTTTGCATTTGTGGCAGCATTGCCTGCACTCTCTCGCTTACTTTTTTATGTTCTCTACCTTTACTATTTCCATCATCGCTTTTTTACACTTGTGGCTTTTGTAATGGAAATCGACATGTAAACGAAACGAAACGAAAAGTGGGGTTTCACATAAAACTTATTAAATTTGTTGGCAGATTAAATTAAAACCAAACCAGGCAGCCAGTCAGCAACCAGGAAAAGCAAAATGAGTTTGTGGTTTAAACTACTACAACACATAGAAAAACAAAATGATGCGCACCGAGTAAACGTTTCATGAAAATTAAATATTATTATGTGATCCAGTTAAATAAACTGGAAATGTATTAAGGTATCATGGTACATTTTATACAATTAAAGAGAATTAAAAGAAGAAAAAAGAAAAGTTCGGTTAAGACGAGGTATGTTGAGATTTTTGTTTATTGTGGGCGTGTCTCTTAACCGATTTTGCCCAATTTCAATACAGAACAGCGAAATTGAACTAAGAATACGTACGCAAAGTTTCAATTTGATATCTCAAAAATTACGACCGTGAGAGTGGCAACAACATACGGATACACGGAAACACGGACGGACATGTTTCAAACAATTTCTTTTTTCATGCTGATTAAGAATGTATATGGTTTGTGGGGTCTCCGAGGCTTTTGTCGATGTGTTGTAAACGGATGATCAAAATGAATATACCCTCTTCCCTAAGGTGGAGGGTATAATGATAGGGCAACGCTGAAACGCTGTCCGAAAGAGAACTATGAAACTTCTTAAGGATAACAACAACAAAAAAACAGTGTCATTTCATTGTGTCGACCGCTACGATTGATTATCATTTCCTATAGATTATAAAGAAATGGGCAATCGGCCTTCCTCTGGCAGCCCCCTTAATTATATGTACTAATGTACTACACATTTTTTAGGTAACATGTATTTTGTACAACCAACGCTTGGTACAATAATCAATGTCGTAACTGGATCAACTCGTTACATGAAGAATGTAAAAAAGTTACCGGAAATCACGTCCCACTTTAATAAGCATAGCAATCGGAATGGCAGACCTTCTATATTCGTCTTGTTAACCTGTAAGCAAAAGCGAAGGATAAAAATTCAATTCAAATGATGCAATGCGTTCAGGAATAAATGTAATAGATTTGTGTACCATGCACTTGTATGTGTATTGTGGCTTGTCTTTTTTTTTGGCTCGGAACTGATTGTAATATAAATAAAATGAAAATGTTCCTTCAGTGTTTGATTGTTGATTTCTTTTGAACTCAATTGAAGTTTTACCGCTTTTTATTCATTTCAATTGATTGCAATAAAATCAAGAGGCAGAGAGTGAGAACGGTAGACGCGTGTAATGCGGGAAATCGATTGTGATTGCAAGGATTAAAATTCAGGATAAGTTTCAAACAGACAAGCTGCTCAAAAAAGAAGCAAAAAAACTAAATTCAGCTTAGGCCCAATCTTAAATACCCTTCACATGCACGAACGTAGAGTGGGCGTGGCAGGTCCATGATTACACCCCCTAATAGTAAAAGTGTATGTGTTACGTATTAGCTTGCGGGTCGAGTATAAGACCGAGTACGGTTTCTTGTAAATTTTGTTGATTGTGGGCGTGGATTTTGAGCGATTTTTTCAATATAACTGCAACTAGAGGTGTCTGTGGAAAATTTCAATTCAAAATCTTAAAATTGACGACTGTAAACAGACAGACATACGAACACATGTCTAGATCGCTACAGTTTTTGATGCAGATCAGGAATACATATACGTCTGGGTGTTGCAAATCAAATAACAAACTCAGCATGCCCCCATATTTTGTGGAGGATATGTACCAAAACCACATACTCAATGGGTGTAAAGCACACATACATAGATGTGTGTAATTGGTAGGGAAAGATTATTACCGCAGCTTATAGCCAGGATAATTATCATATATGGTGAGTGTTGTTTACTGTATTGCGAACATGATTTTACATTAATTTATTGCTAGCGACTTTACATGTGCATATACGCAGTGTGTGTACATTCAGTTGGTCTCTTGCATTTAATAAATTAAACAAACAAGAAAACTATAAATGTGGTTTACAACAAAGCTGCGCTGGTGGTCATTATCAATCAAATTTTATTAAAATTTCTTCTGAGGTTACTCATAATCCCGTTGGTGATTATAAACTTAATATACAGTACAATTGCATACTACTTGTAAAGGATTTATAAATGAAATTTCCACTTAACCGTTGCATGACCGGGCAATGCCTACACTCGTCTTTAATTTAAAAAATTTGTAATTCTTTAATGCTATAAATAATTCTAATAGGCATCATACACCTAAATAAAGTTAGTTGGTTAATTAATTCTGAAATTACTTGAAATATATTTGCATTGAAATCTGAATCCATCGCTGTGTCCTTGTTAATGCCTGAGTTGATAGTGGATTTAGTAATAGTGGATTTTTTCGGCTTCCTTAATAACCATTCTTCGCAATAATTTCAGAGTAACGCCACTTGATTTTACAAGAGATCCTGAATATCCTGGCACTATCGTGGTCGTAAATTTTGAGAATTCCATTTCTACTTAAGTTTGGTAAAATCAGTTGAGAGCAACACCCACAATCTACAAAAATCCATTTGTTTGCCAAAAAAGTTGAACTGCGGCAAACGTATTATTATTGGACTCTTCCATTAGAGTGCCAAAAACGGGAATATGGTTCGGAATAAACTCGGAGTGGGGATTATTTTCTATCAGATAATAGACTAAATGCGGAGTTAATTGGAATCATTTTCCCAAATAAATGCAAGCAAAAAACAAACATCGGTCACTATATTATTTTTCCTCGAAATGATGCGTTTGTGTGAGTTAGGTTACGTAGGTTTAAACAATACTTCTCTTAAATGGTTGCAATTTATAACATTTTTTCCTACTACATGTTACATGTTGTGGTGTGGTGTATAGTTATTTGCATTTCAGAGAGAGAATGAAGGGTGGGAGGGCAGTCAGGACTTGCACCCGTACGTCATTCTCTTCCGATATTCCCATAATGTATTACAATGCCTTCCAACACGTTCACTAATGCCCGGGTTTCTGTTGCACTATACTGCTTTACAATTACAATGTACTTTCCGTTGGCCCGATTTGCATTGGTGGCCTTTGCGTGGCATTCCAGCGTCAGCTTTTGCTGAAAGCGTGATTATTTACAATTTATTTGTCTAAGATAAAACGTAAAAGTTTCTGCATCTATTTAACTTTAAATTGTAATTTCGCTTCAAACAAATCGTTTCCGTTTCGTTTTATTTGCCATTGGACGAAAATCGAGTAATTTTCGGTTTGTTTCGTTACTCAAGCTATGCACACGTCTGCAAAGTGTACAAAATAACTTTTAGCTGGATTATATACCAAAGAACGCCAACTTGTACTTTCGAAGACGTGTATCATGAGGCCTTAATGCAAAACTGGGTCTTCTTTGTTTTGTTTGTGCACGAAAAGGACACAGAAAGAAAAACAAAAGAAAACTTAATTGAGTGCTGTGCATGTTTTGACGGATGTAAGTGAGTATTAAAGACATGCATGGCTGCATGCATGTACATACTTCGATGCTTACAAATGCACGCCTATGCACACACAACGATCTTGGCAGTATGGCTGAATTCAAATGAGCTCATGATGTATTGCAACTGAAGTAGCTACATTTTCACAAAAACGGAAAACCTAAAACTCCTTGTACTGTACATGAAATGTATGCAAAAAACGAGTAAAAAGGGCTATATTGGGCGCACGCCAAATCTAGGACACCCATCACCATTGACCTTATCCAAATAGTAGAGAAATGGTATCTCAAATTTCTTTGAACAAATACGCCACTGTCGCTTGGGTGTTGAATCGAGATATATAGCCCACTTTAGCAAGTTGAACAAAAATTGTGAGGCAGTGCGGGGATTGAACTTTCAGATCGATACCTAAAAAGTTGCGACTATGACAGCGCTGAAAGCTCCGGACGCAATGCTTAAGATGCCGTTGCGGGCATGTCCTTCGCCCGAGTTTGCCCAATAGCCATAGAAAACGCTAGAATATCTCGAAGATTGCGTTCAACACAAAGGTGTAATTCTCACGGACGGACAGATGGGCTAACTCCACTTTTCTATTGATGTCTCGCCCGCTTCTAGTATTCACATACGTATGAACGAAAAACAAGATACCTCCATATCATTATTGATGATGGATATAAAAACTAAATTTAGCTTAGAACGCACATTAAAAATCCTACACATCTATATATGGTGGGCGTGGCGCTCGAATAGAGTGTGTATTACGTTTCAACTCGCACGTCGAGTTTTACGCTGAAGAAAGGTTTTTTGTAAATGTGAAATGGGCGTGTCTGATATGTTTGTATTGTAAACAATTTTACAATATTTTAACTTCACAGCTCAATAGATTTCTTGATCCAAAGGTTGAAAGTGAAGCTTCTTTTGGGACCTCTTCTCCTATAAAACCTTTTGATGCAAACCTTATTCTCGCATCGCAATTCTAAGCAGCTTAATATGCGGTTGTACTAAATTCGGACCGGATCGCAGCGTTGTTGGTGCTGGCGGGTGCTTAATAAATTATAAAATAAACTGAATTGAAACTAATGAATGTAAGGTCCTAAATGGTAGGGCTGGACCGATTACAACTCTTTTATAAATATTTGGTAAATTATAATCAATTTTTGAAACCTATTCCCTATGTAAGCAACTTAACTGGAAACTCTTCACATGAGATATAGAAGAAAATTATTGTGAAAAGTATAAAGCAGAAAAGCAGGAGATCTACAATATCCCGTAATGACACAATCAACACGACCTAAATCAAAGTTACACCGTACCTACGAGGAATAAATTGTACTTATATGGAGCATAGAATATATAAGTAAAAGTGTACAATGGGTGCATGTACCTAGATTCACAATTGTGTATTATTGCTTAGTTACACACACACACGCACTGAAGAAAAGCTGAAAAAAGCGAGGTCACGAGATAGAATAAATACAAAACTAACAAAAACGCAACTAAAATAATAATAATAATAACAATAATAATGCACAGCATACATACACGGCACGGTACAGCACCGCTAAAATGCGAAATGGAGCGCAGTGAAGTATAAGAATATGCAAGCAATGGAGTTTTAATGTAAATGTATTTGCACACGGAGAGTACGTGCCCACATTTATGCTCGTTGCGGATTTGTATGTTCTACTTGTTGTTGTTGTTGTTTTTGTTCTTCTTCGACTTTTGTTAAAGACAAAAAAAAAAACAATTCTCGAAATATATATAAAGAGTCACCGGAGGTCCCAAGAAACCAATATGCAAAGAACTGGAGGGAAAGGGTAGCTGAAGTATGGTAGAGATGATAAAGCATGATAATGATAATAATAATAGGCAACGACCGACGGACATACGGACATACGGACCTGCGGACGTACTAACGTTGGTGATGATGGTGGTTAGTGACGAATATGACTGAGGCACATATTGTAAATGTCTGTAGTATTTATGTATCAGTGTCAGTTGCAGTGATTTTTTACTTTATACGTCCAGATAATGCAAGTAAACGATAACTACACGAGTGTGGAATTTTCAGTTTTCTGTTTTTTGTCTACATTTATACTTTGTACTCAGTGATGAAAAAGAAAATCTTATTAAAATATTGTGTGTGCGTGTGTTGTGCTGTTTTGTTGCATCATTCTTAGCAGCCGCTGAGTTGCAAGTTTTTCCTTTCAAACGCACAAACAAACAAGTGATTTTATACTTATCTACTTATTCCTATAATAAGTATAAGTAATATTGTTGCTGGAGAGTGCCGCTGCTGCTGCTGCTGCCGAAGGCTATTACTCTTAGTATCGTATACCTATTGTCCATAATGATATACTTTAATAAGATTGCAGCTTCATTTTTAAAGACCCTCTTCATTCAATTCATTATTATAACGATTGTTCTTATTTCCAGTGGAGAGTCACCTGCAAAGTATTCTCCGACTTTCCAAGGGAAAGTATACTAAGATGCTTAAGTCTTATGTTCTAGTTTCTTCGCAGTAAAAGAAAGAGAAAAGAGAATGTCAGTTTCGTTGCGAATTTCATTTCAACAATCTCCGCTTCTGGTTAATCACCAAGCTAAAACTAAAGTTATTCAGTAAATGTTCTGAGTGAGGTGGCTAGAGAGAGCGTTTAAATGTTCACTATCTGGATAAAATGTGAAATGCAAAAGGAGCTTGTTAAAAGTTATTTGTACACAATAGTAATGAGCTTAAAAAGGAACTGTTTAGCACTTAGTATCAAAGAAGCAAAGCCAGTGTAATGATTGCTTTGTGAAGACGTAGAAAAGTAGTCCTTTCAATTAAATTAATGAGACCCTCTTGCTAGCTAGTGCAATAATACCCGTCACTGTAATCGGGAACCTTGCATGGTACATATGTGGCATAAAAAATTAATATACTCGTACATGTTCATACAGTTTAGCAGCAGCAACAGCAGCGAGCGACTGTGCTTGTGGAAAAGGCTGTGATTTAGGAAAAGAACTGAAACTGAAAAAAGACGAGTTGTCGTACTTCACTCTTCACTGCATTTTCAATAACGCCTTTGCCTGGCTTGGTTGTACATGTGTACACATATGCAGGCATACGAGTAAACGTTTAATAAAGACGAGCAAAGTGATGATGAATTCGTGCCGTATTTATGCTGATCCAACACTAACTTTATATCAGGCTTCGTTGGTATGTGTATGCTCCTGCCATACATCCAACTTACTGGGGGTAGAGTGTTGCAAATGTATAAAAGAATGTTCATATTCATCAGCAGGATAATCGAAAAGTTTATGCAGAACAGGAATTTCAAATGTTCTAGAAATGTTTGAACCAAACAGAGCAAAATACTCGAATATATAATTTAATAAATTTTACAAGTTTCCCAACCGTCATCATCAGTCATAGTCGTGCTCATAGACATATGCTGTTAAGTTAACTGCAATAAATACGTTCCTACATGCAAAAGAAACACCCGCCGTACGTACCAAAAACCAAGCATCGAATTAATACCGTCTTGAATGTAGCTTGGAATGAACTTAACATTTCCTTATACTCACCATCACCATCGTAGTGATATGGCTGTATATTGGTTTTGCTCGAATGTTTCCAAGTACCCAAAAGGGGCGAGCCACACCCCTAAAAGTATATATATTCTCGATCAGTATAATAAACTGAGTCGAGCTAGACATGGGTTCCCGTGTATCCGTGTGTTGTTAGCACACTCACCTATAAGGTTTGGCCAAAGTTTGATGAGCTTCACCTCCTTCACCTAGTATACCTTCATCACTAAGGTGGAGTGTATAATAATTGATCAGAAGGGAAACCTAAGTTGTAACCCGACCTATTTTCGATCCAGCACTTACATGCAAATATTTTTTATGTCGCATATTAAAATACCTTCTCACTTACATCAACATATGTATATAACATTGAAAGAAGTCTTAGGTTCATGAAGAAATATAAATTTTTCGTGAACTCAACTGTCAAGAAATTCTTCTCTAATATTTTAAACACTGACATGTTAACAGAACATGTCTCTCATCCATCACATGGAGTTGAAACATTAGTCTATTCATTACAGCCATGCTTTGATGTGGAATTTGTTATTATTATTGTATATCCAATATCATAAGGATCTGGAAGCATATTGGTTTCGTGTACACGTTTATAAATGCCAGACGGGGGCAAGCCACACCCCAAAAAGTATGTATATTCTTGCATTTGCAATCTATTTAGCCCTTCTGTCCGTCCGTGTGTCTGTGTGAATATTTGATTTTTGATTTTGATCCAGCACTCTAACGGCCGCAAGCAATGATATATCGACTTGAAATTTGGCACCCATAATATTTGACGTTGCCCAGAGTTTGATACTAAAAATGGGCAAAATCGGTCTAAGGACCGTACAAAGCGCATTTGTACATGCGCGCACCGCACGTGATGGTGGCTTATGTACTTTTTTAAATATTTTGTATTACTCCCGAACTATTCACGCGTAGGTTCGGATATGACAGACTGATCTGGCTGGCTGTTTGCAATTTGCATTATAATACGTTCTAAAATAATAAGCGTGACTGGTCTATGCTTGTCTGGTCAGGTTCAATCAAGTTTAAACAGAACGCAGACAACATAATGTGTCTGCAAGATTTGGCGTACGCCCAATATAGCTTTTTACACGTTTTTTTTCACAAGTATAAATTTCATTAAGTCAACTACGTTACCGACAATAACTGACTCTATAACTCTAACTAACCCTGTGTATAATATGCTGAAAATGCTTGTTTTGCAAATTTATTCGAACAGTATTTCATGTTTTCGTTTTTGTCGCCCCGATCTCATCAACGTAATACGAAATGTGTCAGTTCTAATCAATGTTAGTTAACAAAATCAATGTAATGTTTTTTTCTATTTTCCTTTTCCTCTTTGTTGTGTTGTGTTGTGTTTCGTTTCGTTTCGTTTCTGTTCTTATTTGGAAACCGTATTGAAAAATTAATGGATTTGCATTAAAGCTGCACCAAAGTGTTGTAACAAGTTAATGGAAATTCATTGGAAAGACAGATAGAGAACCTTTTTTGCAATCTGATTCATTTTTGTTTATTTTTTTTATTTTTATTTTGTTTTTGCATACAAACATGATGTATGGAGAATAAAACAAAAACAATCAAGTGAAAGAACAATATTTGGCTTAGGCCGAACCTTGAATACCCACCGTCGTCTGCATTTTATGTAAAAGAGGGATAAAATCTTACAAAATTGCACGGTGGGCGTGACCTTGTCTCATTTCAATGCCAACAAGCGTGCAAACGCCACCAACTCTTCTGCCAAGTTTAGAAACGTTATTTTGTGTGGCCTAGGACACCGCTTTCGGGGCGTTGCAAAACTCTTGACAAAGTGATATATGCCCCCATATACAATATGTATGGTATGATGGTGGTTATAAAAAGAGCAGACGTGGTTTGCCATTACGAACATGTTGTTCTCTTTTTTAGAGAATATTTTTGTATATTTTGCCACACGGTTGTAGATGCTTGAGTGTACGTGTGGCTCTGGTGCAGAGTGTTGATGATGGATACACTCTGTTAACTCAATGTGAACACAATCATTGAATTCGGTTTAGTATTGGGTTAGCACAACCCGAAACCGCATCTGCACCCGCACCAGTACCCTTGCCCGGCATTCTCAGTAGCGCTATAGTTGTATTCTATTTGTTTGGGGATTTGTACAACAGCACACAATACAATTTGTTTAGCTAAATTTAAGTACAAATATATTTTTTATTGTATTTGTACGCTGAACACGGTGACACTTCATTTTCTTGTGACACCGCCATTGTCTGTACAATGCTCGAGTGTTCAGTTTCAATGCGTTTGGTATCAGGAGAACTGTTTACAAAAACAAAAACACAAAAACAAAAACAACAACAACAAGGACTGCTACTACTACACTATTAAACAATACAATGAAATAAATATTCGAGTGTGAGAAATGTTTCTGACTGTCATTGAAAGCAACAAGCCCCATTTTATATGGAGCACGTGTGTGTGTGTGCAATATTTATTAACTAGCGCACCAGTAGTTGTGGTAATTTTTACAGCTTGTCCCTACAAAATTGCGATATAATCAGTTTGTCGCCAAATACTAAAGTTCACATAACTTAACACAAAGTAATTTCATGGCATCACTTGGTATGTTTTTGAGGGACCACTTATCCATTTGATGTCTTTATAGATATTCTTGTGATTTGCAATCTGAAGTTATTATCGCAATATCATTATCGTAAATCTATCGAGAGTAACCAGGAAAGGAAGGGTGCTGCAGATACGTGAACTTTGCCACTCGCTCGTCTTGGGTTAAAAGGGTTTAGTGGGGAAAATCAATTTCCCTTGCGCTTGTAAAGCTTACGTAAAGTTCATTGCCTTTGTTGTTAGATGAGCTGTGTTGGATTAATGCTAACTCGCTTTCCTGTTGTTAATATCTCCACCAGTGATTGCTTTGTATGATTAATAATATACCTCTTCCTCCAAATGTGTACACAAATAATTTTTAACACGTAACAGTTGTCTGAAGCGACTTGTATTATTCCTGTCACTAAAAACGTAACAAATTTTCTTGAATACAAGAAATGAATGGTAGTTAAGGACAAATTGACATTAAAACTAATTTGTTTATATTTTTTGTAAAATTTATTATAATTGCATGAAATTTTAAGATGACGTTAATTAAATCCTAGACTATATATTTAATAAAGTTACTTAATAAAGTCCCTGTTCAGGTCAGTCGATGCAGCGTGTGCAGCTTGGCTGCACTTTTTTTGTTATCAACTGCACACCTGTAATCACTCAATTTATCATCGCTTTTTATACCCTCCACCTCAGTGATGAGGGTATACTAAGTTTGTTCTTCCCTTTGCAACACCCAGAAGGAGGCGTCAGAGACCCTACAAAGTATATATATTCTTGATCGGCGTCAAAAACTGAGTCGATTTAGACATGTATGTCCGTGTGTCCGTGTGTCGGTTTGTTGTTGGCACTCTCACGGGCATAAATTTTGAGATATTGTTGTGGAGGTGGAGGGTATTTAAGATTTGGCCTAAGCCAAATTTAGTTTTCTTACTTGTTTTTTTGTTTATTGGGCAGAAAGGTATTCAACAATCCTTTAAAAAACATATAAAACAAGTAAACACAAGCTAAATTTGATAACAGAAGTCAGCGTAACAAATAACATATTTGATATTTGTGTATACACTTGCCTGTATTCATTGTATACAGTGAATATGTAAAATATAATGGGCCTCGAAATAAATCTTGAGATTCTCTTAACAAATTTTAAAGAGAATGACACTCCGTCTCTGATTTATAATTCTCTGACAATACTTAATAATCCAAAGAATTAAGGTCTGCGGAGCTACGTGGCCATAACTAATGGGGTATTGTTGTCATAGAAATTTTTGTACATCCAATCCTGTGTCGTCATGGCTTTGTGTGAAGGAGCAGAGTTTTGCTGGAATATGTATGGTTTGTCCCCACGTACACTAACAATCCAGGGTTTCACAACTGTTTCTAAAACGTCAATGCAGGTGGCAGCATTTATCCGAAGCCTCTGGCGAAAGAAGTGCGGTAGCATCACTTGTCCTTTGTTGCTCACAACTGCTAAAACCATGACAGTTTCTGAAACTTCGTGTCCATAACACGGGAACTAGTACGTATAGTATGTGAGCAGAATATAATTATCTTTACTCCGATTGATTTTTTGGTATTTTTCTTTCTTCAGAAAAAACCGCAATATCTTAAAACCTTCAGGGTACTTAAGCTTGTACAAAAGACGTTTTCCTCAGATAAATCTCTGTCCCCGAAAAAAACTGTCCAATGGCCCTTATGAACTTTGAAGGGCTTTCGTCAACGATCTCTTGCAGTATAAGTGCGGTTTTTCGTGAAGAGGGGGCGTATCTGTAGTGGGATCGCGCCCATTTTGGTACATAAATGGATGGCATTTGACCCATTAATCAATTTTGTGGCAGATAATTATGTGGATTTTTGTCGATTGTGGGCGGGGCTTTTGACCGATTTTTAATATTTTTAATATTTTAATATTTAAATATTTACGACCATGAGAGTGCCAACAACAGACATACATACGGGCAGACACAGTGCTGATGCTGAGCAAGAACACATATACGCTGTAGGGTCTCTGACGGCTACTTTTATGTGCTGCAAATAGAGTGACAAACTTAGTAAACCACCCCCTTATACGGATGGTGTGGTGAGCATCTAAACAAACCAAAAATAATATAGCCAAGCCTTATAATTGTCAACCATTATTTGCTGTTTACAATAGTTCAGCCGACAGTGGGAAAGCAAAACTGTTCTGTTCAATTTTTAATGGTTCTCTCACAAATAATACACAACCATAAAATGATCACTGCGAAAACAATAAAAGGCACTCATCCGAACGCACTATATGTATGCGTAACACTGTTACCGTTACCGTTAGCGTTACATATTCATATACATGGAATAGCAGTCATATTGTTGGCAACCAGCAACTGGTAAGCCAGGTCGTAAAATGCAATTCAACCAGCAACATGTACCACATACAAGTGTACAGAGTATAACGTGTAAGAGGAAGGAAAATATTGTGTGTGAATGGACAGGAAAATCGAGGCCGTTCAGGTACATTTAATACAAAACGTTTTTCAAGTGTCATAAACCAACTACCTAACTAACTAACCAAAGAACAGAGCAACCAACCAACCAACCAAGCAACCAACATTGCCATGTGTAGAGCACACAATGAAACACACATTTTCCACATGGTGTTTTGGTATTTCGAAGGCATGACGCGGGGCGTACAAATGATGCATGTTTTCATATTTGATGCGGCATAAAGTACATCTGATAATGTATGGTATACCGCTGTACACAATCACACTTTTAAATACAATGAATACATGCGGCATTGAAATACTTTGAATATGCGTGGTTCCTATAATGTTGAATTAAGAGTGCGACTGCCATTCACCCATCTGCCGATTAATTTCAATTTCACTCCGAAATTAGTTAAAGCGCCCTTGGGACTGCATTACCTGAGAACCCTCCTGCGTGCTCCCAATTGACTCCAACTGTGGTCCGGTTTCAATGCGAATAAACTGCGAAATTGGATCAGGCTCTCAGGCTTGTAACAAATTACTTCATTTCATTCATTTGCTTTAATTTAAAATGCACCACAAATATTTTCCATTCCACCTATGCACGGTTAGTGAACAACTTTGGCAAGCCATTGACCGGAGAAGCAGAAAATTAGGTTAACAAACTAAATAATCAATGACGAGCAAATATGCTCGGTTAGAAAAAAACTGGAGCAAATGCTTTAATTAAAAAACTCTACTTAGTGCCTCCCGCTTGCCCTCCAACTACTACAACCTAAAAATTACAAAACCAAACCAGGACATTATGAAGTAAAAAAAAAAAACAAAATTAAATGAAAAAAAAATTAATTTTTCTCTAACAACGCCAACAAGGCAGTCAGAAAAGAACAAGAGGACAAAAAACTTTTCTATAAAATTTTTCAAACATTTTCGTACACTAATGAAAATGTATGCCAATGACAACCAAAGTCTGAAAGTATTGTGCACACTTGTATATACGAGTATAAACAATCACGACCGTTGCCGCCGCAATGCACGCTTGCCATCATCATTTAATGTATTGTGCCCTTAAAAGCTAGTAAAAATTCCTTTTATAACACTTTTAACGAAACGATGTGTTATGAGCACTTTTATAGAGTTGAAGACACCAACCAACCAACCAACCAACCAACCAGACACCCATACCATTACATTTACCAAGCATTTAATAAGCAGCTAAAAATGTGTCATTCTATGGTTCATAGAATGACTGCGTTGATGAGATGTTGTGACGTTATAAAATTCCACTAGTTGCTTGAGTACAAAGTGCAAGAATACTGCCCGCATTCTCGTCTGTGGGTACGTGCTACGTGTGTGTGTCCTTCCTTGTGAGTGTGCTTTTAACTGTCAGTCTTTATACACCAGTTAAAGTGAAGACCACGCCAGCAAATTTATTATATTCTGTTGAAATTGTCATAATAAAATTTATTCGGTAGCATAAAGTATAAAAAATAACGTGTTGAGTGTCCTCTGAAACGGCAATTGAAAATTTATGTAAAAAAGATTTACATGGAGAACGGCAAAGGTCGGCCCAGCCTGCCTATTGCAATATCATACATTAGAGAAACGTTAAAGTTATCGAACTTAGCACAAGTCGGTGCATTCTGCGGGCAATCATATGGGAGGCAAATTAATGATGCAGATTTGAGCTTCACCCCCTCAATAATAATCTAAACCTCTTAGCAATACGGTGAATCTGTATTCTATGATTTTTCGAATTCTTCAAGTACGCGAAAAGTCAATTTTATAACTACATACACAACTGTGCCAAATCATCCGATAGTGTAAAGGAGTTTGGCTAGACCCTTAAAAACTCACATCTATTGGAAATAATCGAGTACGCTTTAAAAAATTCATAAAACTTTAAACAGATACCTTCTGAGTCCTTATTGTGGCCGTTTAGGTTACATAATAACATTACAAATAAAGCTTTATAAAATAATATGTGTCAAATAGGTTTCCATAAATTCTCTCTATTATTACGTAAAATTATTATCAAAAGCCCTACTGGTCCTTGATACCTATCTGCCACTTTATGGTACTTTGTGGGCTTGAAGTTATTGTTTAAAGAAGAAGGAAGCGGAGAACATAGGAACATAGGATGGAGGTTTGTGCAGTCCATTTATATTTTTTCAGAGTTACTTTGATAGGAGTTTTAGTAGGAGCTAAAAATTGTATTTTGAAGCACATTTTCCAAGCAATAAGCGACTCCATCTCATCCAATAGAATAAGTGAAAACTGCACGACCTAGTGGCACTTAAATGCTCCCATGGGGTCCATATTAAACCAATATAATAAGTTCTGTTAAAAAATATTAAAGATTGCCAATTTTCCTCATGTGAAGGCTCATTTCAAACGAGGGTGTTATTTGGGGAGGGTTTCTGGAAATGGTCCAATAGTGCACTTCTTTGGATTAGGGCACCGCCTTGTATCAAATTTCGTTGAAGTATTTTCCCTGCAAACACAGGCCTGTCCACGCCATGTTTGAATCGTTTCAGTAAGTGATTTTGAATCGCTGGGCTTAGCTTCATTGAGTAATAAAATGTTTCCTTCTATTTATATGTTTCGTCTTCTGTCATAGATTATTACATTAAACCACCCATTCATGTTTCCTTCATTTTTAAGACCTATAAACATAGTGAAACCTTGTCAGTAGCACCTGTCAAATGAAACATTTTCATGTTCATACAAAACTAAAAGTGACATATTAATCGCATTTGTTTGAATTTTTTATTCACCCACACACACACACACTCGTTTATGTTTATATACATGTTGGATGCATTGTTTATATTGTACACATACACATAAATTGACTCGACCACAAACATGAGAATGTTTGTTTGGTCTAGTTCCCGAATGAAGTGCATGGTAAGGTAAGAGTGCGACTGTGCGCTGGTGGCGAACAAGCACAACTTGGTACATGAGTTAGAGTCTTCCTGGTAGAAAAAGTACATTTTGGCCTTATGCATAAACACACAAAATACAAACTAATTTCCACTGACATGTCGGCAGTGACAAGAAGTAAAAATATTTGACTGACAGCATAGATAGATTTTTGCACATTGTGGGTGTGGCTGCTAACCGATGTTATCCAATTTAAAACTAACCAACGGGCAACGGACAGAAACTAGATCTACCTCAATGTCTTAAATTCCAGACAGTCATAGGACGTCTACATGTCCTCATCGACTCAGATATTTTCTTTGTTATATATATTTTGTTCCTCGTTGAAAATTGCTTTTCAATGTTTAGTACGTTTGTGTGTAGAATACACACACAGGAATTGAAAATGTGTCGAAATTTTTATTAACATGAAAAATATTGTTACAACTCTTGTAAGCAAAATTTTTCTGTTATTCTGCTGTCCTGCTTGTTAATTTAATATGCAAACAACCACAACAACAACAACAACAACAATTCCATATGCATACATCTAGCTATACATACATACCAAACAACTCACGCATTACTGAAATCCACACATGAGCAACACGTGGTTCAGGCTGCAGCATTATCTTTCATTCTTGTCCATGTATTTGTGTGTATGTGTGTGTATGAAGATATTTCGGTTATGCTTGCTTAAGAGACTTTATATATTTACACATTGTTGTTGTTTGTGTTTATGTTGTGTTGTGTTGTGTTGTTTTAGAAAAATCTTCTGCTTAAGCTGCATTCATGTACACTGAAGCCAATCAAAGATTGCATTGCACCGTAGTCACTTTTCTTGTCTTCTTTCGCACGGCACCGCCCACACCACCCGGTTACACTATGTATATTCATTGCGCCCTTTCATACACACTTTCTTTCTTTCTTTCTTTCTATTGTTTGCCTGTATGTCCGTCCGGTTCTATTGTTTTTCTTATATTGTGTGTAACTACTCTGTACAAACATGTTTCTCAAGTTCTTACGGATACAAAAAGATCCTTTTGTCTTCCTACACACACACACACACACACACACACACACACACACACACACAACATGGGGAGGTAAATTTCTATCTAACCCAGTTATTAAGTGGCCACGGGTGCTTCAAAGCATATTTCCATCGATTCAGGCATGCTGAGGACCCCTACTGTCCACAATGTGATGTAATAGAAGACGCAGAGCATGTGTTCTTCATGTGCCCAAGATTTGCCAGACAGCGTTTGGAGGCTGAGCGGATGATAGGTGACAATTTGTCGCCATATAACACTATTAGTCTTATGCTACAATGCCCCCAAAAGTGGGACATCATTAGTAAATTTGCTAACAGCGTAGTCAGCTGTCTTAGGACCCTAGAAAGGGAAAGGAACCACGTAGAGGCCCTGTGAAGCCCTGATTTCAAGTGTAGGTAGGACTGGGCCTTTTTTCCTCCCTGTGAAGTAATACTGTAAGGTGGTACCGCAGGGAGGATAGGGGTTTATAGTGGGTATGCCAGACATCCACATAACCACGTGTAACAACGTGGTACCCATAAAGGGTTTTCACCCTTCGTTATATATATATATATGTATTTATCCGTATCTCTGCAAATACATTTACACATATGCATATGTGCCATTCCACGTCACACCATACCAACTTACTGTAAATATATGTACGTACACATCCTCCATAATTTACAACAATTTTCGGAATATTGTATAAATATTTTCTTGTGAATTATTTAAATGAATCGTGTGATAGAAAAATTTTCTTATTTATCTTAAAAAGAATCTCTCATAAAAATGCGGAAAACTTGCTAGAGATTCATAAAATATGAAAATGAAACGAATTGTTGCTTTGATTTATTTCCCACTCCAACTAGGTGAGAAGAAATTATCAAAAAGGAACATTATTCATATTAGACATTTCTAAAATGACTAAACTTCATGCCTTCTTCTTTAAGGATCCATATTTCCCCTATTGAACTCCGAGAATGCATCGGAATCCTCACATTGAATATAATTTATAATTTTAATACTAAAAATTCTTCTGTACTTTGGCAGTAACTGTAGTTGCAAAGGAGTTAAATCGATTTAGTAGACTTTGTCTCAATTTTATGGAACCATACTCGATGCTATTAAGTTTGCGTATTCCTGAACCGGATCAAAATTCAGTTGTTAGGGTCGCAGAAGCCTATAAAGGTTGTTTCCTTCCCAATATATTTTAGAAGTCGCAATTCAGAAAAATCTCTCTCCTTTTAACTGAAATTCGTGTATATACAGAATTTCACAAGTCGTGACGAATTCCGTTTTTCTGAAATGATTCCATAAATAGCATGATATTACGGGGGAGCTTATAAGAAACAAGTAAAAAACCATGACCTAATTTCTCTAACGTATGACTTTCAATTCCTATTAACTGAAGGAAACATCACTTTCCCAGATTTTAACAAGTAAGAAAACCAAATGTGGCTTAGGCCAAATCTTAATTACCCTTCATATTCATAACGGTGGGCATTGCAAATATATATATAATGCACCCTCTAATGTATGTAGTACTATCAGCTTGCAAGTCTAGATTTATTGTGAATGTGGTTTTTTGTAAATTGTAGGCGGGTCTATGCCAATTTTTGGCATATTGATGGATGGGATAACTATGGATACGCATACCAAGTTTCACGTTCATAGGCCAATTTTTGTGACAGATATATAGATTTGTGTTCATTATGGGCGCGACTCTTAACCGATTTTGTCCACTTTAAATAGCGATCTGCCTACAAAATTAAGTGTCTGTGCCAAATATATATGCTAAATATCTCAAAATTTACGCCCGTGAGAATGCCAACAACAGACGGACACACGGACATACATGTCTAAATCAATTCAGGGTATAAAGAAGAGTTATCCCTGGTACTTTTGGATCAGACTAAAGCCTTCGATTCGGAAGATCTACTTTTCGTCACATAGCAGAAATTATTTAATTTTTCATCCTGATCAGCGAATCTCATTTTGTTGCACCTTTTAAAGCGTTCGCAAAGAGTTTATGTAAAGAATGTTTTCTCTGATACGTTACGTATTAAGCGAAGCGTGCACCCAGGACCCATTCTAGGTCCGCTGCTTCTTTCACTTTATATAAACCATCTTCTTCAGTGTTAGAAGTGGTGCAATATTCAAATATATGCTGATAACGTATAGCTTTATGTGAGGAGTCCACCTAATGACATACAACGTTGTGTTGCATTGCTCAATTATAAACTTGATGATGTAGTCATGTGGACCCATACCAATGGCCTATCTATTAATCCGCATAAAACCAAATGTATTGCAATTCATAAATGCTTCATTTTAAACAACGTAAATATTATTTTAAGGCGATCTACTCTTGAAATTGTTGATACTGCAAAAAATCTTGGAGTTATATTTAATAGCTCCTTGACATAGAATAATCACATCAATATTAACATTGTTAAGGCGTTTAGCATGCTGCGTACTCTTTGGCATGTTCAGTGGTTCACCGCCCTTCGTATACGTATACTGTTAGTAAGAATTTACTTAATTCCTACCCTTCTCCATGGCTATGCGATTTTTGCAAATTGCGACTATTCCACACACAAACTTCAATAAACGTCTAATAGTAGTACGTTTACTGTTTAAGCAGGTATGATAGTTTCACCTCCCTCACCAAGAGCCCATTTGGCATTTGATGATTTACTGAAATATAGAACATTGTGTCTGCTGCGGAAAATTATTACATATAGAGAACCGAATTATCTTTTTGACAGGCTCATATTCACTGGGTCAAAGTGGAATCATAACCATAACCCTGTAAGACATGTCACGTTAACGTCTGAACGTCAATTTTGTATATGTGTATATGCTGTACGTCTTTGGAACTCCATCCCCCATAATATTCAATCAAGACGCAATATGACACATTTTAAAAAAGAACTTTTATCTTTGTATAAATAATCATTCTTCTTAAACTTTTTAGTAACAATTTTTCAAGCCTTCTCTATTATTTTTACACATATACCGTAATATTATCTATATATTGTGTTTTTTTTTTATTTTATTTACTTAGTAATATTTTGTTATGTATTATTATTTTTTTTCTACATTATCTTGATTGATTGTTGTTCACTCATTTTAAACTCATTGCGACGTGCTGGTATTATAAGATATTTGAATTTTATGAATAAATTTAGCGTAGTTCAAATCTCAAATGCCGCCCACATTTATAGACAAGCGGTGGGCCTGGCAGGTACATGATTACGCTTTCTAATAAAGTATATAGTACGTATGAACTTGCAAGTCGACTTTTACGCTGCGAACGTTTTTTTATGAATTGTGAACGTATCTGTTAAGCGACCACGCCCATTTTCGGCGTATTGACCTATTAATCAATTTTGTGGCAGATAAATAGATTTTTGTCGATTGCGGGTGTGGAAAAGAGAAATCTTTTGAGACATGTCCAACCGTGTGTCCGTCTGTTGTTGGCACTCTCACGGTCGTAATTTTTGAGATATCAAATTGAAACTTTGCATACGTATTTTTAGTTCAATTTCGCTGTTTCGTGTTGAAATTGGACAAAATCGTTTAAGAGACACGCCCACAATAAGCAAAAATCTCAACATACCTCGAAAAAATTGTATCTTTAAAAAATTATATATCGCACAATACTATGGCCATCAAGTTGAAATTTGGTATATATGTAAGTGATTATAAAAGGTGGGTATTTAAGCTTCGGTCTTAACCGAACTTCTCTATCTTGTTTTAATTATTTTTAAGATTCTATATTGATAAATACTGTTGAACTATAATTTATTTTATATTTTAATCAATTTTTTGTTTTTTGTTTCTTTGGTTTTTGCTTATAATAATATTTAACATTATAGCTAATGAAATGAAATAAATAAAGTTAGTGTGTCTCCCATCTTGTAGGGTAGGTATAATCATGTTGCAGGGTTTGAAATTTGACACTTTGAAGACTTTATGGAATCTTGAGTTTAATCTGTATGGTTTAGTGGACTAAATTTTTCCGGTAGGTTTTCAAAGGATGTTTTTTACGTATTTACAGAGGATATAATGCCACAATTTTACTCACTATAGTGTGCCCACACTCTGGACGCAAGAGAGAGGGTATATGTGCTTGGCGAAAACGTAAGCAAATAAAACAATCTCTTAGTAAAAATATGCAACTGACCTCTTACTAATCCGTACAATTTTTTGCATATTCATGCGTTTCAGTCGTCACTTGACAGCTGCTCTATGAATTGTACATTTACTTTAAATGTGTATCTGTCGTTCTTTGTCCTTTTGTGTTACGTGTACAATATATTTTCTTTACTAGAAATAGTTTACTTTGCTGTTCACAAATTCACAGTTTGTTTACTTTTTTGAATGCTAAAACACTTAAGAATATATGCTCCGAGAAGGAACACACATTTCTGTCTGTGCCAACTTCTGTGACTTCTATCAAAGTCCTCTTATTCCTGACGGTAAAATGTCTCGCCACTTGGCTTGTTTAGAACGAAACTAATAAAATTCCTGTTTCTGTCTCTGTTTTTTCTTACTTGCTATTTGTTGCATTTTCCTTTTAGTTTACAATATCCTCGTTCTTATTCTATGCACATTAAGGTGGGAGGCATAATAAGTTGGTCACTTCGTTAGCAACTCGTACAGAGATGCTACAGCCAGTAGTATAAAGTATATATTCTTGATCAGCGAGAATTTTGAATAAATATTAAGATATCACCTGTAGGTTGGAAGGGACATTGTTAGGTTATGCGAGAACTTGGCCGGTAATCGACAAACACTTCACTTAGAAACAACACCAGTTATAAAACTGAAGTGGGTTTAAAACATGCCCACTGCGTTCGACAAGTCCTCTTATAATATTTCGACTTTTCAGGAGATTAAATCGCTTATGTGCCACCCACTCTTTCCTCCGCACTACTATACATGCATGCAAAATTTAGGTGTGAAGGGTATTCCAGTTGTGCCTTGTGCCAAATGTAGCTTTTTTTCTCGTCCATATTTTACTATATTCACATAGAGATAAATAGATTTATTTATGTACCCATCCATGTCCCGTGTGTGTGTGCATTTATGTATATTTTGTGTGCTGAGACTGTCATTATCATCTTTTAGAAATGTTGTTTATATTTTTCAACTTTTGTGGAATTTTGTTTTTGCTATCTGCTAGTTGCTAGTGTGGTACCACAATAGCTTCTCGGTTTGGAAAATTGCTGTTGTCATTGAAACATATTTGCAGATTTCATATATTTGTTTATGTAATAGTCCGATTACGTAACATGTTCGCAACCCAGTTATGTCGGGCCGGCTACATGCACCTTTACTTACGACACCATGTCACTAATATGTCAATTCCTTTTAATTTAAAAAGCTGGCAGAATATTATTTCAATACCTATTAAATATTTAATATTGATAACAGCCGTCCGTGTGTACGTGTGTGCGCCTGTCGTTGACACTCTCATGGTCGTAAATTTTAATTGAAACCGTGAATGGTAATGAGCCACGCCCACAATCGACATATATGTTCCATAAAAATTGGGTTACAAAGTCAAAACATAACAGACACGCTTACAATTTAACAAAAACTTAGCTTGGGTAAGATTCTATTTGTATGTTATCGCATGATTCATATGGGTGGAGGATTCAGTGGAGGGTGTATAAAGTTTGGCTTTTTGTTGCTTGTTAAGTTTAAAATTCTTGCCATTGTTTAGAAAAAGACGAAATGTCAGCCCTTGTCACAGTAAGTATTTCGTATATGTACGGTTATATGGACAGACTGACGGACATAAATTTGATTTCAATGAACTCAAACCATACCATTACTTGCTACACCTACTCTTAAAGAAAAGGCATGCTTTTGTTTTGTGTTTTTTTCTCTTGAGCAAATTAATTTAGGCGAATCCGTCTGTGCGTCCGTGTTGAACAAATGTACATATTTTGCTGAAAGTTGATGTAGACTTACTCAGACCATGTAAATATTGTAGTTTCTTATTTAAAATGGGTAAAAAATGTTAATAGTCACACCCACAATTGAAAAAACTTCTTACAGGCATAAAACTAACAAGGTTAGGTTAGTTTCTTATGAAAGCGCTTCACCTAGGCCAACAAGTAGGCCCATTGCGTTACCCGACGAAACATAACACAGAGTTCAGTTTAGCCACCCGGAGGCGACTGTAAATCGTTTAAGGTCGAAAATGTTAGCATCCGCTAGTGACCGTAGACCCTCTGGGAATCTGTGTTTTGTGTCGTTTTCCCTGTAGGGCCTTCACACAGCAGGTGCTCCGCAGTTTCCACCTCTTCCTCGTCTCCGCAGCTTCTACAGAGGAATTCACCTGTTGAACGGATTTATAACCCATGTTTCCGCAGTTGTCCAAAAACAACACTTCTTTATACACGAGACGGCCATTTCAGATTCTCCACTTATACTTGTATACCCTCCACACAAGATGGGGGGTATACTAAATTTGTCATTTTATTTCAAACACCGAGAAGAAGGCACAGAGTGTATATATATTCGATCATTCTTTAAATCTGAATCGACCGTATTTGTCCGAATTTGATTTTTTTTTACTTGTTTTGTTGAACTTTTGCAGCAGCAGCGATTTGCATATGTCCATTCCTGTTATATATGCAAAAGTGCGCGCACGTGTGTGTGTGTGGAAGTTTCCCCATTTAAAACTATTAAGCACACAAGCACATGCACTTGGAGATGTACTTTTATTTAACTTTACTTAAGCATGCACGATGCCAGAGATTCATTAAGAAAATCAACAGATTGCAATAAGTGTTTGTATTTAATTTTTATTGCAGCAACAGCAGCAGCAGCAGTGCACACATGCACAGAGCCTGCCTCATTAAATATGTTATAAAAACAAACAGGCAAAAAATTGAAATTAAAATTAAAAGTAACTGACTCAAAAGATTAACAACAACAACAACAAAAATAAAACAAAAACAAATAATTTCTATACACTGCAGATGAGCATAAAAATGAATGTACAAAGCTATCTATGTGTGTATTGGAAAAAACAAAACAATTTATGTATACGTGTGTGTGTGTGTGTAAATAGGAATAAACAAAAACGTACAATCTTGGCCACTCTCTAGGGCAACCAAAGCCATTAATGTAAATGTACAATATGTCCAATCCAGTACCAATCTAACAGATAGATGTTTTTGTTGTTACTTTTTGACATATCATATACAAAAGACATTGTTGTAGGCCAACAAGAAATTTAGTAGATGACCACGTACAAAGAACAAAAATGGAATCAAATAAATGTATGTATGTATGTATGTATGTATGTATGTGTGTGTGTGTGTGTCTTTTTTTAGAGAAAATCTCTAAATATTATGAAATTGCAGATTCTTGTGTAAAATATTTTGCATTCGTACGCACTCTCATGCATGTTTACTTGGTTTAGTGTTCGTGCCCTTTTAAGGTGTGTAAGTATGAAAAGAAAAATGTACAACAATAGCAATGCCGTTCTTCAAATATAATGTTGAAGTTATTACTGTTGTTAGTGTTTCTTTATCCATAAAGGAAACAATACATTAAGTTTCTGCAACAGGCGAGTGAGTCAAAGGGCAAAATGCTTTTTTGTTGAAAATGTTTGACATTGAAAATTTTTAAACTGAAATTCTCTCATACACCAAAAAGCATTTTTTATTGTTACAAATGTATAAAAAGGACTTTAATTTTCTTAGAAATCCTCAAGCATCACGAAAATCGTTCAATTATAAAGTCAAAAGCTACAGTCACGATACATCAAGTAACAGACAAATTTTAGAAAAATTAATTTATTAACAAACAAGTAAGAAAACTAAATTTGGCTTAGGCCAAATCTTAAATACCCTCCACCTCCACAATGGTGGGCGTGGCAAATATATATATATATATATATTGCGCCCTCTAATAGTGTATGTCCTACGTATCAGCGTGCAAGTCTGCTTTTACGTTAAATATGGTTTTTTAAAAATTGTGAGCGTGTCTGTTATCCGACCGCATTCATTTTTGGCACATCAGTAGATGGGATATCTATATATACGCGTACCAAATTTCAGGTTCCTAGGTCAACTTTTGTGGCAGATATAAAGATTTTTATTAATTGTGGGCGTGTCTGTAATCCGACCATGCCCATTTTTGGCATGTATATCAATGGGATAACTATGTATACGCGTACCAAATTTCAAGTTCATAGGTCAACTTTTGGGGCAGATATAAAGATTTTTATTAATTTTAGGCGTGTCTGTAATCTGAATACGCCAATTTTGGCATGTTGATGAAGATAATATTTACACATGTACATACCAAATTTCAAGTTTATAGCTCAATTTTTGTGACAGATAAATAGATTTTTATCCATTGTGGGCGTGGCTCTGGTCCGATTTAAATAGCGGGCAAAAATAAAAGTGTCTGTAAAAAATTTCAGCTCAATATCTCAAAATTTACGCCCGTGAGAGTGCCAACAACAGACAGACACACGGACGTACATGTCTAAATCGACTCAGTTTTTGACGCTGATCAAGAATATATATACTTTGTAGGGTCTCTGACGCCTCCTTATGGGTGTTGCAAACGGGAGAACAAACTTAGTATACCCTCATCACTGAGGGGGAGGGTATAAAAAAAAAAATCTGACTAACCTGAAAAAAACACATTGTGACATATTCAGAATAAGCGGAAGAGCGCGGTGTCAACGGTAATATTAAGCAGGTCAAATATTTCATATCCACCTTAGTCCAAATCTTGGACAACAGCCGCCTTAGGGAATTAATATTAAAATTGTGATTATACCTAAGGTTCTTATATATTGAGTAAGCGGGGTTTCAACGCAAACTGTTGAGTGAGAATCGTATTAAACCCGATTTTGTGTAATTTGAGTGTCAACCTGTGTACGAAAGCCACTAATATTTCTGTAAAGTTTGGAGCCGATACCTTGATTTTTGCGACCGGAAGAATGTTTACACATCCGGCAGACAGACATGATTGAATATTCTCCGAAAAGTTTAGTGTTGTTATGATTTTTGACTCCCTTTTCCCCAATAAATACTTAGAAGCATTCACCTGAGCAGAAAATGGAAAAAGTGGAAAGAAGTAAATAAAATTAATTTACTGTCACATCAGATTTGCTTGTTTTTCCCCATCTGTCCTATTAAGGTTATATTTTTTTTAAAACGCTCACCCATACAAGACTACACACTGCATATGAACTCGAGATGAATATATAGGCACCTTCACAAAGGGAAGGGTCCTTGATATTGGGTTGTTCATTATTTTGTATATGAATAAGATAAGGTGTACGTATAATGCATGTTATGTGCTGGAGATGACCTTAATGAATGTTGGCAAAACATCTAAGCAAGGGAAAATAAATGTTTTTCTTTTTTTTTTTTTTTTCGTTATCCCGGATGAGAGAGATTTATTAGTCGTTTGCATGCAAAATATTGAATAATTAATAGCGTAAAAGTGTAAATAAGCGTGAAGCATAAGTTAGTCTTTCTCAAAACTAAAACTGAAACCGTTCTTGTGCGACACTCGGACCCACCACTGCAGCAGTGCATACTGCTGCTATTGACTCAAGCTGCGCTCACAACTAAAACTCTTATCTCCTTATACTTGTTTTCTCTTTTCGTTTTGTATTTAAAACAAAAACGGGGCACTGGGTGTGGTCAGAGAAAACTACATAAAAAAGCCTGGTGAGATTGGTTGGAGGGTGAACCGCCTAACAAGCTATTATGGGATTACAAATAATAAACATTTCAACAGTCTGCGATAATAAAACGCAGCACAGCATGTGAAACTACTGAAAATCCTTAAAACTACTTCAAAATCGCAACATATCAACTTTATGCAGGTACCCACCTCGCAGCACCTAATCTGATTAATGATTCACTCAAATTTATCGCATTACTCTTGATTGAATTTAGAAAAACATACACAACAATTTTAAAATTATATTGCGTAAGGGTTAAGGGCTGTGCATGTACCTCCACCCGGAAAATGAAACCTTTTCTTTTCTTTTCTTTTTCCATTATTGTACAACTTGTATCAATAGCATCAAACGAAATACTGTTTGATGTCTTCGATGTCTTCCTTTATGTAAAATATATTAATATATGCAAATCGAATGTAAACTCGGAGGAATTTAGTCCATGTTGCAACGGAGGAGGAGAAGAGCCATATTCAACATTTGAAACTTTCTCACGGAATTACAATATTCAAATGACAATCAACACAACCATTGAGTGCTGGAAGAATTCTCTGATGTTACGTTTTTTGTACTATTGTGTGTCTTTGAAGTGGATCTTCAATGGCAGCAACTAAATATTCTTATCTATGTATACGTAGTTAGTTTGGTTTTAAGAAGATTCCTTTGATGCGACGTTTTTATTTATTTTTTGTTTATTTCTCTCTCTTTCTCAGTCTTTTCCTATACCGTCTACATCAGATGGAGTGTACGTTAAGAAGGAGACAAATTTCTGGCATCTGTACGTAGGTCCCTACTGAAATGGATTGAAATTGTTTAAGTGCCACGACCACAATCCACAAAAATCTCTCGCAGCTACGTACTTGAAATTTGCTATCCACTTATAATTAGTCCTCTCATCGATGTAGGAAAAATATCTACAATTGGAACGCTCGCGCTTATCAATTGAAATTGCATTTCAAATAAATTTCAATTTTTTATTTGAAATAAGCCAATCGGTCATTTTGCAATTTTTAGCACATATTTTTACAATTAGACCCTAATGCCCTTAATGATCATTCACAAAAGAAAGCCATACTAAATTTAGCTTTCGCAACATGTACCTTCATTCTATTTTTATCTGTGTCTAAAATATGTGAAAATGGCGCAAATTTGTTTGAAATTCTTGTGAAGATTGAAATTGTTTAGTAAGAGAAGCTTATCCCAACAGGGGATTGCTTTGACCCATATGAGGTATATTTGTAGCAAATGCTATGAAAAAGAAAGAATGAGAGCGTGATATATACAAACTTGACCCATTTATATGAAAAGAGTAGCGTATGATGGCACAATTTGTTTCCACATGGACTAAGCCAAAGCTGAGATACTCCGCGTATATACAGGTAGCCACTGTGGGATCTCAGATCGATTAAAAACAAAATCTTCTTTTGGCATGTCTGTCATCCAATTACGCTCATTTCTACGTAGATAGAGTTTGTGGAAATTTTTCTTTCAAATATAAATTTTGTGGTTCAGTTTTTGGAGCCGTGACATATTTTCGCTAATCTAATAATTTCGTGGCTGTGAACCAATTTTGCAAATTTTAAATAGGAAACTAACTGTAGGAGAATGTCTGAATGAAATTTCAGATCGGTATCTCAATTTTTGCCAACAATATTCTAATAACAATCAACACAACCATTGAGTGCCGGAAGAATTTTCTGATGTTACGTTTTTTGTACTATTGTGGAAGTTCAATGGCAGCAACTAAATATTCTTATTTATGTATACGTAGATAGTTTGGTTTTAAAAAGGTTCCTTTGACGCACGGACATCATTGAATTGACTTGGATTTTGTTGCTGATATAGGCGGTAAGAATTTTGGCACCTCCCTTTGAAATTTCCGTGAAAAGACCTGGTGTTTAATGTTTTGCAGGCGCTTGGTGCAAAGAACTAGAAAAGTCGCTCCGAAGACCGAACCAAACTGATGATGATGATGGTTAATGTATGTACTGTTTCAACTTTTCATGGTAAATTTTAAGCAAATGGACGGCAGTTAAGTTGCTAAATTCCACTTCTTTATTGCTGTGTAAAATAGTAAACATATCAAGTTAAGAGGATTTCTTTCCTTCTCTTAAACATGTTTCTGTTTTTTCTTTCAATATTTATTATTAGACCGAAATGCTTGACTGCAATTAACATGAAATTTCAATTTACGTGAATACACATAAGGATGCATCATGCAAGGCTTAAACAAACAGGTGCTTCATATATGAGTACATGCACAAAGAAGAAGCGTATTGCACAAGAAAAGGAAAAGGATGGAGATGGTAACAGAGAGAGAGAGAGAGAGAGAGAGAGAGAGAGAGAGAGAGACAGAGGAAACATGGCGAAACATAAGCGCTTTACGCATTATGTACATACAAGACCATGTTAACCTTTAATCCAAATGAAATGTTTGTTAAGATGTACCATAATGCTTCAAATGCTAGTACATACATACGAGTACATGTATATTAAGCTCTCAAAGTAAACTTGCTTTATGCGAATTTTTAGCAATCATTTGTGAAAAGAACGTTTAAGGCAAACTTTAATCCATGAGGAAAACGAATAAAAAATAATACAATAATAAAAAAATGCAACAGAACGGAAAAGTGCATGTGTGATAATAGAAAATGGGATGCGCCGGAAGACGTGGGATGCATCACTTTAAGTTACCATGTAACCGATGTGACAAAATATAAAAATGATTTTCAATTTTGACAATTTTACAATTATCTCTAACCTACCTAACCCGTCCATCTATATAAAAAATATGATCGCGGCCTGTTGAAAGTGCAACATACGTATTATATGTCAACGTAAAGATCGGGTTCTCTATCAGATTTGGGCACATAGCATTCATAACTTTGTGCACCAAATTTCAACTTCATAGCTTAATTTTTATGGCTAATGGATAGATAGCAACCTGTTTGCAGAAACTAAAGATTCAGATTTTAATTATGGTCAAGAAGATACAGGGGGCTCAACAAAATAATATGAACACCATGAAATAAAGTGCATCTTGTTGTATGTTGTATTATACGATTTATTCTGCGACAGTTAAAACAACCCATCGGTGAAATGTGTAATCAATCAATCAGCCTCTGTGCGTCTTTCTCAGAGCGTCTGTGATGAAAACAGCTGAATTGTTTAACGTGTCACGAGTGTCAGTATCCACGGTAGGCGAAACTCAAAGTGAATCGACAGAGAGCGGCGAACATTAAGAAGAATTGTGGCCGGACAACATAAAACTACCGCGGCAAAAGAACTTTTCGTACATGCTACGAATTTCAGTTGTTCTGAAAGCAAACGGTGGCCCAACACCTTATTAATAAATAAATATTGTGTATATGTCAGGTGTTCATATTAAGGTCTATGACGCCTCCTCCTGAGTGTTGCAAACGGAATAACAAACTAAGCATAAACTCCATATTATGTGGAGGGTATATAAAAACTAGTATCTGCCTGAAGGATTTTCTGCCAGAGGCGAAATTTGTTAAACAAATACGTTAGTGAGGTTGCTTATGCACAATAGCTTGACTTTAAATTTATGCACATATGACTAAACGAAATTTAAAATAATATTTATTGCTGCCATCTACATTATCATCATATACGCATAAGTTAATAAATATTTTTTTGCAGTACTTACAAGTTTACATATGAAAGTTCCCCAGAGAAATGAACTCGGTGACTGCATTGCAAATGTTATGCTCACACATAATTTATGCAGAAAAAAAAGAAAAGAATTTGCATGCATCTATATAAGCCGACAAGTTTATCTTACTACTATATAACCTCTCCCGTACAATTTTTAGACATCTGTCGAGGGGACATGCAAATGGACACACACACACACGCGCACACACACAATTACCCTAGCAGCATCTAAGATATTGGACTCTAAAGGGTTATGGTACATACATGAGGCCACAACATCACAATCAACATCACAACAACAACAACAACAACAATACCAACAACAACAATAACATTCATTTGCAATACATGTCTAGTGAGAGAGTGCGATAACCATAAAAACCATATTTACTTGAAAAAAGCACAAACACCAAGGTTATAACATGTCACACATAAAATTTCCATTTTTATCTGGATAACTAAATTTTCTTTATAACCCCCACCCTTACCGTCATTTCACCTTTCGGTTTAATACTGACTTTTGCATATAAGAGGAAGTCGTAACAATTCTTTACTTATAGCATTTGGGATTGGACCGGGTTATGCGTCTCCTTTCAAATCTAATAATTTCTGCTCAGAGCGCACAAAAAAGTCCAAACTACACGGGAGTGCATGCGGAACAAACAAGTGGCAATAAAGTAGAAAACAGCTTCACAACATATCGACATATAGTAAATTGGCAGACATATCACTTGTCATCTCCATGCCAGCAGCTATTTAAATATAAATAACCGATAATCGCAATTCGTGTAGGGAGATAGACATGTATGCATGCATAAGCACGTTACATACACACCGTTACTATATAAAAACTCCCAAAAGCCAGACTGTCTGTTCAAATTTTTATTGACTTGATTTGATCAGATTCCTAAAAGCCATGGCGAACGACTATGTTGGTCAGTGGTTTACGGATCAACTATCGTTACGTTGCGGTGACAAATGCATAAATCGTTATAAATTGCTGTCCTATGCAGCGTACAAAAAATCTTCATTTTATTGTTTATACCCACATAATGGCCCCCAAACAATGCTGCTTAGTGTGTAGTGCTTGTGGGCATAAATTGCTTTTAATACATTTTTGGGAGATGCATGTTCGACGAAAAGTTCTTTGCATTGATTAGATTTTATTCGACTTTTTATGTCGATAAGTTCAAGCACAAATGTATGACACGTTATAAGGATACAAGGATAGGTATGACAAAGAATGAGTAGAAAACAAACGAAAATATTGTAGTCGGTTTAATACCCGATCTGACTCGGATTCACAGATTATATTATAATTAGTTGTTCAGTTGTTCAGTTGTTCAATTGTGACACAGTCCAATATTCTTTACTCATTTTTGTCAAAAAATATTAAGAATTGCATTTTTTGCCATATAAAGACTTCCATTAAAATAGGACTGTATATGATGTATGGTGGGGTGGGGTACAAATGGTCCAATTCCGTCCAATTCCTACAGGGTTCCAGTACATGTCTTTGTAGCAAATTTCGTCGGAATATCTAAAAAAAATTGGAACTGAACCTCGCGCAAAAATTTACATCGACGTGCAGACGGATAGACGAACATTCATAGGGGTGTAGTCCATATATGTACATAATATTAACACGGTAACTATGCTAAGGGTGTAATTGTCGGACAAGCGACTCTTTATAATTATAAATAATTAGGATTAAGCAACAGCACGTAGTTTTCACTCCAAAAGCAAATTTTATAGCAATTTTCTTTTAAAAAAGGAAAAACCAATCTGGATATCTGCCCACCTATATCTTGTAATCAACCTACATCAATCGACATTTAGCTCTAAAGTTGAAGTTGATTATAAATTTTTAGACATTTAGTACGTGTATCGATGGGACAAAAATGAGCGGCATCGGATAACGGACATGCCCACAATGAGCTACAAACTACACTTGGTACACTCTACACTCTGACTGGTAGTGTAGTTTGTATGTGATGAAGAAACAACTTTTCAACTTTTAACCCCGCCTGTTTTATGTTTCATTGTAGAAAGTTCTTATGACTGAGAAAAGTATTTTTTTTTTGCAATAATTATTTACAACTCTTGCAGTGCTTCAGAGGTTAATATTGTGGAAAAACTTTGCAAAAATCTTGTGCGACATATTCCAAATATTCCATTAAACCATCATAAGTTACGAACCCCAGGCACCGCCTGTGTTGTGTATTTATCAGCGTTGCAGCTCTAGCGTAAGCAGAGAAACTAAAAGTAAAACTGCAGTAAAGTAAAGTAAATATGTACAATGAGGAATGTTTATTGTTATGTGCATTGTTAAGTATTGTTAAGTTTTGTTCTGTTGCTTTTTTTGTCTGGTTTTGTTTTGCTTTGTTTTGTTTTGTTTTATAATTCTTATAATATCAGTTGTAATTACTTCGAAATTAGTTTTTTAGCCACAAGAACTTTTTGATTCGACATATATAAGAAGAATATTGTCAAAGTTTCTCATTGCAAACCAAAAGACTGAACAGATATTTGGGGGACACAAGAGAACTGGCAAAAAGGGATAATTATGGTTTTTGGCCAACATTATAACTTGCACACTTATTAGTAATACTAACAGGAACGGAAATGACATCACTTACGCATTCTTCTCCTTAAGGTTAAATGTATCCTGAAACGTACGCAAATTGTAGTTCTCGGCAAATCATTTCATTTCATTAACTAATTCCCAAGTTCAGCTCAGTTCAATTCAGTTTATTGGCTCTTCATGACTGATTCAATTAAATATTAGTTTAACCCAGATACGGATTAATTTTCATATCATAAGCAAACGCTTCCGGATGGCTTCCCAATAAAGTGCGTATGCATGCTTCTATGCGCTTGTGTTAGTTTATGGTAATAACTTTATGAAAAATTTCCTTTGTTCCATAAGTACGGAGATTAACTAGTGTTGTTGTAAAATTAAATTAATGGCCGTCTGGTTTATTGCTCAATTAAATTAGAATATTTTATTGCGCAATCCTGCATATTGGCTGCGTTTTAGTTTTGATTATTCGATTGGAAATATCATTAATACCTTGTGAGCATGTGTGTACATATCTGCATGTCAACAAAATAGGACAAAATTAATAATGTCCTCAGAGATGCCGTCCTAGCTGTGTACATATAAGACTTGTTGGAAAATAATACTTTATGAAAATAAATGTACAATGAACTCTCGATTTACACGATTAATTACAGAAGATTGCTTTAATATGAAATATGTGTGTGTGTGTGTGTGTGTGAGTGTGTACCACATAATAAATATAATGTCGTATTTGTCGACGCTAACTTTTCGTAGATGAAACGAAAACCTTCACTTAGCCCACTATGAAAAGATCGTTATATGGAAAGACTCCACAATTCTTAATGTCTCTTTATTTGGTACAAAGTTCAATCGGTCGAGATTTCAGTTCAGTTGGTTTTTACTTACTTGTGAACCTTTTGCTGCGGTTACATGTAGCCAAACAAAAATTGGTAAATTTTTCGAAATTCCTTTTATATCCATTGGCGTGACAACCAAGTGATTGTGTATTTTAAATGAGAATGAAAATTCAAAATTCCAACATTTTCCACAGTCCCGATCGCAACAACGGAGCGAGCTTCATATCTCAGGTTTGGTGAAAAGTAAGCGCTTCGCTAGTATTGCATAACGACAAAAAAAATCGTACTCCTAAGATCTGTCGGTTAAGAAATATTTGGCAAAAACTAGCCGCTGCGGACGTTACAAAAATTTGATTTTTTAGACCTTCGGCAAATTTAGCAACTTCTGCTCTGTTCGTAACTTAATTTGCTTCTTAAACCGTATAACCAAAACTCATACATTCAAGCTATTTGATTGTACCTTAAACTTGATCGAATTTATTGGTATTTTGAGATACGTGGTGGCGGGTATTCACCCAGAATAACTTTCTGAATCGGTTTAATGTGAACCGTCTGAACGTCTGTATCCATGCAAATTTATGCACAAGCTACAGGTCACACTTTTTGAGATATTTCAATGAAATTTGGTAAGATGGCATTTATCATTAGCGCAAAGAGGAGCCCCGTTGAAAACGGACCGAATTGTATAAGTTTCAAGCGAGAATTTGTTCGCTAGTTGTTTAGGTTGTGTTTGGTCTACTGATTTACCTTTGCTTAGAAGATTACCTCAAGCCCCGGAAATGTGCACTGCTATGTTGTGGAGGTGTATTTCTGCAGGCGTGGCAGTGCCTTCGCTTCTCTGGTATATCCTGACACTTGGGTGTAATTACCAAGGTTTGCTCAGGTACATACGTGTAATGCTTCGAAGCGTAGTTTGAATTGATTAAAAATTAAGAGACCTTCTCTCGTACGATAAATATTTCTAGAAGCGATAAATTGAATTTTAGCCAGTAACTAATTACTTAATATTGCACACATGCACAAACGCATAGATAATAGAAATTTCCAATTATATAAATGAGCAATTTTCTGTACATGCAGTGCAGTACAACGTTCGGTATCTTTTTAGACGACTGTACATTTTTAATTAAAATTAATAACTAGCAATTAACTATATTTGATTATAATTATGTATTATTGTTCCCTAAATATGCATTTTAATTACACCATTTACGTACGTAAATATGTTTGAGCGCATGGGAGAAACCATCAGCAGCGAAGTTGTTGAAGCGAAAACTAATTTAAATTTCGAGATTGAAACGTTACGTTGCAGCGTGAGCTACAACGTTTTTCCAATATTGCTTCGCATACTTTGCACAAATGCCGTGTGTGCGTTATTACATAATAGTGTAATTAAGTATAGAATAAAAAAAAAGCTACGAAATTAAAAATTTTTTATTCACAAACTGTTTTTCTCTCTTTTACTGTATTATTTTTATTATTACTCCCGCTCTACAAGGAGGCAGTCGTATCAGTGATATCTGCACAGTATTGTGCAAAGAGGCGCGTACGTATATGACGTTTAAGATAAGAAGATATGTAACTGTATGGGCCACATCTTGCGTACCCAGCGCTCTGCCAACATTTAAACGGAATAAAAAACAAAACAGTTTACTGCGTAATTTAGTAATAAGGCCCTCTTCAAAGTCCCCTCGAGGCCCTGCTCTTGTCTGCCATATTGTATTATGGAAATTTATGTTTATCTCTATCTCGGACTTTTTCCTCATTGTGTACCCACATTTAAATTTATTAAATAATTGATTCGTGCTACAATACAACTACGAAACATGCAATTTTTATATTGGCCACATTTAAGTGAACGCGAGTGGCAGACATCCATCACACTCCGTACCACGTATTACGTGTGTATGCATATGTTCCCAAGAAAATCTATATCTGCATTTTTATGAAAAATAAAAACGAAAAAAGGAACTTTCAGTAATGTAAACATGCGGAGCTCCGAGCGAGGTAAAAGAGAACAACAATTGATGGGAGTTGACGTCTAAACAACATCCACTCAACATGTTGTTAACCGTCGGGTAGCAATTTAAACGTTTTTACCCATTAAATACATATACGACGAAATATATGCAAGCACAAGACCAGAAAAAACTGAACGTAGCTCACGCCGAATCTGAAATGCCCTCATAAGCGACATGCAGAAAGCAGGCGTGCCATATATGTGCAAGTATTATGCATCAGCTCTTTTGTCAATTGTGGGCGTAACACTTGAGCGATTTTGCCCAATTTAAGTAGCGATCTGCATGCGTGTCTGTACAGAATTTCAGCTTAATATGAGACACACACAAAACGCATGTCTATGTCGTCTCGTTTTTTCATGCTGATCAAGAATAAATGTAGTTTGTAGGGTCCCCGGCCCCCACTTGTGGCTGCCATATGTGGAGGGTATAAAAACTATACTAATAAACATACAGAGTGCAGACGTACAATATTTTGTTTACATCAATTTTTTGTTCATGGCGTGTTGTGTTTGGAAGGGTATTTTATATGTTTAAATACACATGTACGGTATGTGAGATATAGCGTTGTGAATGTATGTGTTTTTGTGCCTCTGAATAAATATATAGAAATTCAGTGACTTACTCTCCTGTTTAATGTACGACGAGTTTTTATAACGCTACTCACACAGGTACCACGATGCATATACAAGATGGATAAATATAATATAATCGTAGTAAATGTAATGCTTGTGAGTGTGGCTGTGTGTGCACTTGGTAAACAGAGTTTATTTGTATTGAAATAAACGTATACCGCATAAACATGTCTGTGTGTGTGCGAGTGTGCGAGTGTGCAAGTTCCAGGTGGCATATGGTTGTTGTGTGTACATGAATTCCTGCATGCATCGAATTCCCAACTGCACCCATAATGCTAAGACTCGTGTTTCACATTCACGTACACACGCACCGATGCAGGCACGCAGCACACATGAGTAAATATAATATAGATCTGGGTAGCCGGGCTTTACTTGTGCAAACATTCCATATAAGCGAATTGGTTTACTTTATGTATGCGCGTTCGCTTCGTTTTTTAAAATTTTTTTCAGGTTTAGTTTTTATTGCTGCTGGAGCTTAAGTTAAAATACTTTGCTTTGCTTATTTTGGCAGCTGTATTAAAAGTGCTGCGGTTGATTACAATATGCTTGTGCTTGTGCTTGTGCTTGTGCTTGTCGTTTATTTTCCCTTTGCAACGCTTATTTCGTTTCGTTGTGTTTGTTGTATTTGTTTTGTAAATGAAAAAATCGATAAGGGCACATAATAAAAGGTTTTGACGTTCGGAACTGTTCATACGTGCATATGCACCGAAACACATGCGTGAGCCTGCGCGTGTGTGTGTGCGTGTGTGTGCGGTAGTGGTGCTAAAGATTTACCCACACACACACGCAGACAACGATTACAGGAAAATTGTAAAATTGTACTTGCGGTTATAAAGGCAGACAACAATAAAAAACCAACTTATTGCTGAGCTTAAGTCGACTATATAGTAGTGGTATAAATCGTAGGCTACTTGCAACTTTATGGAAATAATCTTTCTATAGCACAGATATAAAAGTGGTTAAGTGCGTCTAGCAAATCAATATACAATATATATCTTAGCGACATACATGTCATGGTGTGGGGGGGAGTATGTAAATTAAGTCTCTCCGCTAGAAGGACTGCAGCTTAACCTCGTAATCGCATAAAATATGTACTTCGGCTAAAGGAAGCTTAAGTTAAAATCTGCTGTAATAAAATTTCGATATTCTCCCCCGCTCGCCCTATTCCTACCTCTGCCTCTACCTCTCTTGCTCATATGGAGTTTATCCTCTTTTGATTGATAAACGCCATATAAACAAGATGTTGAATTGAACTGTTTTGTAACGGGCGATAAACATTGCAGAGTGCATATAAAGAAAATGAAGTAACACACCCTCAAGATTTAAGAGTTACATAATACCCAATTTATTCATGCACACATGCATGCACAGACTCTATATAGTGATAGATACACACATTCTTCACTTTTATTGGCCCACGAGTGCCCCGTGAATTCATCTCCCGTCCCCTTGAACTCACTCACAATATACGATCGACAAGGAAACTATTTATTCATGTGGTAAATGTTTATTCATGCTGTACAATATAATGCACTAAAACAGCTATAACAACAATGCTCTCATTGATTTTATTTGAGCAAATTCCGCAATGCAATATATTTGATGTTGAAGTGCTTTCTGCTCTTTTTAGAGCGACCAATTTCCAAAAGAATGTAATATCATCTGAAGAAGAAGAATGGGAGGAAGAGAGGTGGGTAGAGAAAGGCGTTTGTTTTTGTTTGTCTCTTAACTTTGTCATCAAAGTGGCCTTTTGTTGCTTCTCCTTCTTTCCTTATTTTGTATGTAAATGTTACATAATTTTCTGGAAAAACTGTCATTGTCACTGAAATCTATTTCACTGGAATCTAGTTCCTTAATCTATTATCTGCGATTTATCGCATATATCGTATACATTACGGTCTCTAAACATTTTGGATTTTTCTTAACGCAACAAGAATTTGCACCACTTTTCGGGGTGTGGCTATATTCAGAATGGTAGCTGCGATTCTCCACATAAGAGGGGGGGTTGTACTAAGTTTGTCATTCCGTTTGCAACATATATTTTTGATCAACATCAAAAACTGAATCGATCTAGACATGTGTGCCCGTATGTCCGTCTGTTGTTGGCGTTTTTGCGTACGGATATTTTGAGATATTGAGCTGAAATTTTGTACAGAGACTTTCAATTTTTGCACGCAGATCGCTATTGAAAATGGACAAAATCGGTCAAAATTCACGCCCACAATCGACAAAAATCTACACATGTGACACCTATGAACTTGAAACTTGATGTGCATATCTGTAATTATCCCATGCATCAATGTTAAAGAATGGGCGTGATCGGATAATAAACACGTCTATAATTTACAAAAAAACATACCCAGCGCACAACTCTACTTACAATCTGATGCGTATTCTAATACGTGGGGCAAATGTGAAGGGTATTTAGCATCGTGATATTCATTTCGAAAGTGGTTCAAGTCAATTTACGTACGCATTGTGTTCAGAAAAAATCCACAATGTTTGATATTTTCCAATAAAACTTGAAACAAAAACAGGGGAAATCACAGCTTCGGCGCGAAAAACAAATGAATATACATTTAAGTACGTATCGAAGCATTTGCAGTTTATTTTCACGCCATTCTAGAGACTTTACACTGTTTGCTGTTTAGTCGGATAATTGAACCTTTGTTCCCAAAAGTATGGCTTTTATAGACACTTTGTCAAAACGCCCCATAAAATATAATCTGAATCAGTATCGAATAACGCGTCGATCTAACGATGTTTGTCTCTCCCCCTGTCCGATATGTATGTTCTATGGTAAGCATTTTGCTGATTGCAAATATTGAGATACCGATTCGAAATTTGGTAGAAGGGTTGGTAGTTTTCATACGCAGGTAGGTATTGGAATTGGGCTAAATCGGTCAATGCAAAAACAACTGAAAAAGGAGAAATATTTAAATACATTTACATACATACAGTACCATTCATAAAGTTATAAAGATATGTTGACCTATATCTTCCCCATGGAGCTTCAATGGTAACTATTCAAGATTTCGTCTCAGTCAAGTACAGTTTTTTTACTTTTATTTAATGTTAAAGTTACTTTCTGGACTTATATGCGAACTTTTACATTAGAAAGAAAGGGGGAGCTACGCCTTTATACCTTGTAGGGAAGAAAAATACGCTATGCATTTTTCTCCCTGCAGCTGTAGCGTTTTCACCACCAATGGCGTAACAACTTTGCCGACTCAGGGTCGCCAACAACAACGGGGTGTGGTCAAACGAACGTTCGAGACGTGCAGCCGAGGTGAGATGGGAGGCCCTAAAATCTGGAAGTTGATGAGAAAAAAGCAATCGATGTCAAGTGTTCACAGCGTGGAATCTGAGTCATGAGTTCGTTACGATAAGTTGATACCTAGAGATCTGAGAGTGCTAGTAAACCTTCAGTGTGCGCGGTGTGTGCCATGAACATTTTCTTTGACAGATAAATCAATTTGTGTAATTACAAGTAATTTTTAGTGGATAAATCATAATGAATAATAAATAAGAACTTAATCAACCCTTGTGTATGAAAGGACATTAAAAAAAGGACATAATAAACCAATATAGTTAAACATTATAAATATTTCTATATGTATAAGAAACAAAGGTTTGTAAAGCAAAGTGAACTATATTTAAATAGAATAAGTAAATGTGAGGACTTTTTTTATTAAAACTTGAATCCTGGGTACCGAGCAGGGACAACTTTAATCAAGTTCCAGATTTCTAACCACAGTGGAAGTTCTTTTGCTGTTATTATAAAAGAATATATCAAATATACGCATGAAAAATTAACCTTGACACATTAAACATAAAGCGCAATTTTACAATCGTGAAAAAAAGTGCCCGTTAGCTAAAAACGTGTAAGGGTACTGTTGATTTTAAGGCATTGACCTTCGAGTTGTTGCACTAAGGAATTTATATACTTGTGACTAAACATAGCGGAGAAACGGTCATACGCAATTATATATGTATATACAAAGAACATCACGCCATGTAGCTGTTCGTGCATGTATTAGGAATACATGCACGTCAACAAGGAAACATTGGTCGGTCGAGTTCGGTGTGGAATCTAGAGGTACGGTGGAGGAGCTGCGCCACCGTTTCAGGACGTTTATATTAAACACGGGCGATAAGCTGGTCATTAACAAGATAGTGCGCATACAGGGCCAGATTACGTCAGGCACGTCCCCGTCTATGCGAGCGGCCTCCAGCCGCGAGTCTTCACGTTCCGGGAACGCCTTGAAAAGATGGCGGAGACTTACAACATCGGTTTAGACGGTCCGCCTTGTACTCTGCCTCAATTCCTTCGCGACCAAGCCCTCACGTAGTTCCGCTACAACACATTTAGGTCCTCTGTTTTTTATCTTCTTTATTAATGACCTTCCTAATGCTGTTATGCATTCCCAAATACTTATGTACGCTGATGACGTAAAACTTTTTTATTCGTCAGATAATATTTCAGATTTTAAATTTTTAATTACTGATCTCTTGTCACTAGTTGAGTGGTGCAACGTTAATGGCATGAGTCTAAACATAAAAAAATATAAATCAATGTCCTTCAGTAGAGTTCTTCCTATGAGTGTCTCATATGTCATTGGTGGTTATTCTTTGGAGTCTGTCTGTTCTCTTAATGATCTTGGTGTCATATTTGACACTAAACTAACATTTAATCTCCATGTTCAGTCGGTTGTGAGTAGGGCTAGAACATGGCACGCCCCCTATAGAGGAGCTGGAGGTATTTAATATTTGGCTGAAACCACATTTAGTCCATTGCCCCACTGCTTTTTACCCGGCCTCTAAACTATTATAAGTAGATGATAACGTCATAGCGCAAGCTCGCACTTGTTGAATGTTTTTACCAACTCAGTTGCTTTTAATGCATTTCTTTTTACGATAAAACGCATCAATTTTATAAGAGAACTGTCAGGCACACACACTCTAGAAATATTTGGGGCACGTTATGAATATTTATGGATATGAGTGCATATATAATCGTAAATGGTGTGTTTTTGTGTTACTGCACTTTGAACGACAACACGGCACAACTCAACTCAACTGAAATCAATACTCAGCACCAATAAATGAATAAATGCATAAAATTGCTGAAGCACCTTTTTAATTCAATTCTGTGCTGCTGCTGCTGCCACTCGTGATTGGAATGGAAATTGTAAGGGGCGCTTATATGGTATATGAATATGGAGTGTGCCGTAATGTTGTGAACCTTTACTAATAAAGTTTGATTCGTAAACACAAGTTGTTGCGTTGTAAGTACGTATGTACGTACAATACATACTTAAAACTGTATTTACATAAACGTTTCATTACAGACAATTTAGTCTTTCTTATTGGGTTGAAATTCTGTACAAACAACTCTAGTTACTTCACGCACCTATATTGATAATTACCATATTCATAGATGTGCAAAAAATGGGTGTGATCGCATAACAGACACGCCCAAAATTTACCAAAAAAGTCCTTCAGTGTAAAACTCTACTTGCAACTTACTCTGTGTTAGATTAAAAAATTCGCCAAAAATAGAACAAGAGTATGAATTATAAGAATAATATTTAGTATTATACACAACAGATCCTGTTAGCAATCTGTATCATTAAATTGTTTCTAAACTTTAGGGAAGGAAAATGGTTGCAAAAAGTCCTACTCGCAGAGATATCATCTATTCAAGTCACCACCCCCGTACTTGCCACGCTCACATAGCGGTAGATGGTTCTACTGTTTTCGTATAGGGGCATCCACGGTCCAATAAAACCGATAAGGCCGATTAAACTCAGCTCAATTTTAGATTTAGCCTAAGCTTTGCTTTACTTGTTACTGTATTAAGGCGAATCACCATTTTAGAACAGTTCGTTTAAAATCGATGACATTGTGTGAATAAATTCAATTTCATTTTTTAACACGAGAATTTTCACCTTTATCCGCATACCTTACCATGTATCATGAATATCTTGCTTGTTGTGTATGATACATGTGTATCTTGACATACATTGACAAATTTGTATGATTACTTAAAATATTTGGAATATTTTGCCAGCGTACAAACCCTGTTTTTGTTTGGACACAAGTATTGACGTTCGCAAGGACCCCTGCTACGGAACTCTATGCGCTATGGATGACAAAGTTATTTATTTATTAAAATTGTGCTTTTATAATATTTGAAGGATACTTTCATAAATATCGAATATTGCTAATTTGATATTCAAAGAACATATTGTTATTTGTTCCTTTTTTCGTACAAAAACACACAATCACATGGGTAATGGTAGATGTACATGTATCCGGATATATATCATATATAAACTGCAATTTCTTTATACCTGCCAAAGTGCGCAATTTGTACATTTCAGTTTAGGGATTGGATGCGTTGTTAAACAAGTGAAAATGTTACAGTCGGTTCCACTCGACCATTTAATACCTTACACCACTGAGTTATTTCCGTTAATGCGATTGTCACATAAAAGTCATCACATGATCGGACAGATGGACATGGTTAAAATGATTGAGTGTGACACTTGCCCAATATAAGTTACAATCATTTGTTGGGTATAAAAAGCAGGTGCATTTAGGCCATGAACATAATCGATAATGTGTAGCAGTCCTATTCACCGTAATCCACAAAAATATAGAGTCCCCCATACACAATGAGAAATTTTACTTATTTAAAAAAACACCAAGTAAAAAGTAAAATCATAAATTTGGCTTAGACCAATTCCGAAATACCCTCTATATCTATATACGAATGGTAGGTGAGGCAGGTGCATGATTATGCCCTCTAAAACTTCATATATTACGTTTCAGCTTGGAAGCCGAATGCGGTTTTTTGTAAATTGTGGGCGTATATGTTATCCAACCACGCCCACTTTGGGCACATTGATGGGTATAGAAGTTATTGTTCTATATTAATTGTTTATATATTTTATATTTTTAATATATTTAATTAAAATTTTATTTTCAAGAAGAAAAATTATTTTTTACAATTTGACACCAAATCCTGATTCTTTATGCTGATTGAAAATTGACATTAAAAATTAATCAAATAACATAATCCAAACCGACAAAGAATATGTAGATACATGTAGATTCTTGAAATTACAGGGTTGAATACATTTTTTGGCTTTGTTTTGGTATCTGGGGTGATACCAACAAAGACCATTATTTCGTGAATTAGATCTGCTACGTGAGCGTGATCTAAATCGAGAAAAAGGTCTAGACTTGCGCTGATTCATCTGTGACTTAAGACTCGTTACTTCAAGCGTTAATTTGTTGATATTCTCACAAAGTAACGTTTGAGTCTTAAGTAATGACTGAATTGCCAAATTATTTGTGTCATTGGAGTAAGAACTGATGGTATGTACTTCTGGCTGATTACTCACTTCCCAAATATTATCAGCTAACTTCACTAACTCATTTATATTTGTAATGTTTGAGCCAGTAAGAGCAACGGTTAAACTCTCAGGTAATTTTTTAATCCATAGACGTTTAAGCACATTAGGACTAAAATTTGATCCAGAAAGGATTATGAGATGTCGATAAAACTCGGATGGTTTGCGATCTCCCATATCTGATTCGGACAAAACTTTATCTAATCGAGAATTCTCGCTCAGGGAGTGTCTTTCAATAAGAATTTTTTTTAAAGAAGAATATTTACTGTTGCTGGAGAGTCTCGGATAAAATCAAGAACAGTCTTAATTGTTTCTTGCGGTAGAGAAGTAAGTACATATTCGTACCTAGTTGTGTCTTGTGTAATGCCTTTATAATTAAATTGTCCTTCGGCTTGTATGAAGCAAGCGTCAGGAAAATCAGTCCAGAAAGGGGGGTTTGACAGATGTAGCACAAATTTCAGTATTAATTGCATTGTTTCCTGTGTTTGTATGTATATTTGTATGTGAGTGTGTATCATTAATGTTATTATTGTTATTTATATTAATATGGGTGTTAGGTTGTGGAAGTTCTTGTGTCAGGTTTTCTAACATGAGATCTATTATGTTGTTATTGGTGAAAGTTCTATTTGTTGAAGTATGTGGAGGAGTCTGTTGTAATGCCATTTTTATCTCGGAGAGAGAATTTACAATTTACAATGATTTAAAGTTTAAAAGTTAGATTAATATACAATAATAAATAATAATAACACAATTAAATAATTTTAAATTAATTGCTAAGTTAATTTAAATTTAATTAAGTTAAAGATTTGGGAAACAATGAAACGTTTGATTTATTTATATTTTTATATGAAAAATTTTGAAGTTTCCTTTTTTTTTTTTTTGAAGTTTGTTTGTTTTTATTATTTGTTTTTTTTTTTAATGAAAAATTTTGAAATGTGTTTTTTTTGTGTTATTTTTCAATGAAGAGTTCTTGAAGTTTTTTTTTAATTTTTCTTATGAATGAAAAATATCCTTTTCTTGTATATATGTCAATACACTTTTTATGACATATATTTTTTATGTATGCAAACTTACAAATATGTATATATTCCGAATGCACAAGAGATGGGCAAACAGATGGACATGCCTAGATCGTCTTAAAATTTTACGCTTTGTAGGACGCCTCACGTCTCCTCCTGGGTGTTGCAAACGGAATGACACACTTAGTATACCTTCATCACCAAAGTGAAGGGTATAAAAATAAATTTTATACAAAAATTTATTAAAATCATAATTAATGGCACAGTTGCACACACTCTTCCAATATTAATATTGGCATGATTAACAAGAATTAATATTTATCATGAAAAATTATTCTATTTTTTTTGCATTGTACGCCATAAAAAATAACAAGTAAGAAAACAAAATTTGGCTTAGGCCAAATCTTAAACACCCTCCACCTCCACAACGGTGGGCGTGGAATAAATATATATAATACGCCCTCTAATAGTGTATGTCTTACGCATCAGCATGCAAGTCTACTTTCACGTTGAATACGGTTTTTGTAAATTGTGGGCGCGTCTATTAACCGACCACGCCCATTTTTGGTACGTCAGTCAATGGGATAACTATGTATACGAGTACCAAATTTCAAGTTCCTAGGTCAAGTTTTGTGGCAGATATAAACATTTTTATTGAGTGTGGGCGTGTCTGTTATCCGAATACGCCAATGTTTGGCATATCAATGAACCTAATATTTGTAGACGTTCGTACCAAATTTCAAGTTTATAGCTTAATTTTTGTGGCATATAAATAGTTTTTTGTTGATTGTGGGCGTGCCTCTTGACCGATTTTGCCCATTTTTAATAGCAATCTGTGTGCAAAAACTGAAAGTGCCTGTACAAAATTTCAACTCAATATCTTAAAATTTGCGCTCGTGAGAGTGCCAACAACAGGCGGACACACAGACACACGGACACACAGACATACATATCTAAATCGACTCAGTTTTTGACTCTGATCAAGAATATATATATATATAATATATATACTTTGTAAGGTCTCTGACGCCTCCTTCTGGGTGTTGCAAACGGAGGAACAAACTTAGCAGAAATACCAAAAAATAATTAAGCACAGAAATGGCTTCCCAATAATAAAAGCACACAAAAATAGTAATTAAAGCATTTGAGAGGAGAAACATGAGAATAAGAAAATGCACAAAAAAGATTACAAAAAATTTAATTACAAAAAGTTAAAAAGTAAGCTAAAAACAAACTTGTAATAGTAATCAAAATTTTTCTCCTTTTTGTAACTTTATGGAAGACTAAAGTGATCGTAATAAATCAAAGAAATATTGAATTGAAATGCGTCTGAAGAGAGCTAAAGAATCAAGCAAAGCAAAAACTGATACAACGTAGAAATGAATGAAATAGAAAAAAAAGCAGCAAACAGTCATTAACTGAAGCCATAAGTGCTGGAAGGGGAAGGGTAATTATAGAACTGTGCAAAGGGCATGTCAATAAATCTCCAAGCGCGATACGTTCCAACACACAATTAAACATTTATCTGTTCCCTTCTATTAGCTTTTAATCAATTAAGATAAATGTATGAATAAATTACAATACGTAGACATCGTAAGGCGTCTTATGTAGCTCTAACAAATGAATACTTATCATTGGAATTTTTGTGCTAATAATGAAATGAAAGGGAGATGATGCCTCACCGATGGTTACGAAGAAATGAGAAGGCAGCTGAAACCAGGAAGCACGTATCAGTTCGCAAAGATAAATCACGCTGCAGGAAACAAATTCATTAGGACAGCTAATGATTATCTTGGTATACGATAACAATGAAACTGAAAAATAATTATTCATAACGTGCCTCTTTTCATCGCTGCGTAATTAATTTGTCGATTCGGTTATGAGCGTTCGCGTTTACCTGAATCTTTCTGTTGGTGCAATAAATTTAATAAATTTATAATTACAGTACGATTGAATTGAAATTAAAATTTTTTTGCGTACTGTAGTAATCAAATAACAAATATATTGTGAAATAGAAATAATAATTTAGAAAAGGGCTATATTAGGCGTATGCCAAATCTAGGGTACAGGACAGGACAGCCTTAACAGTCTTCAAATTTTGTATTACTCCTGAACCATAAAACCTCTAGACCCGAAATTTCGTATAATCCATGTTCTTTATATCTAGGTACCTTGCTATTGAAAATGGGTTTATTAAAGCCGTGGACCTAACAAACCCATTTACTAATTTTTTTTTTGGAATTCCGGGTGTGGCATTAGTATTTCCACGCCCAAAGTGGCGTATTCATTCAAAAAAATTTCCTAAGTTATAATGATTGGTATCCTAGATTTGGCATTCGCCTAAAACAGCCCTTATTACTTAATTGTCTTTGTGTGCATGTGTGAATAACAAAAATGTGACAAATTGCAATTTATGGAAATTTTAGTCAACATTTCTCTGCAAATAAGCACATAGTTGAAAATGTTGTAAATTTTCGAAAAGTCGAATTGAAATCTCGACAGCACACACACAGAGTATTTAAATAATCAATTCAAATAATAAAATGTTCACAAAAGTATTCATAATATGAATGCAAGTGAAAGTGAATGGTCTCAGGATCTGGTTAAGAGGTGAATGTTTAGAAGGTTAACAAGACAAGTGAGTGTGGTTTTGTGCCTCGAATAAGGAAATGGAGCAGGAGAGTCGCGTTGCAAGGATGTTTGTGCGAATGTAGTTTGCATCATATTGTTACACTTTAATTAAGCACGTCTTATATTTGTGAAAGAAAGCTTTTGTTCTTAGAATGAAAGCAAACCCAAACTAGTATACAACCCCAATGTATACGCATAAAACTCCTTTGCTGTTGCAAAGTTAGCCCAATAAGGCGTGTGCATGGAACATGTCTGGGGTTATTAAAATATTTGCTCGAATAAAGGACAAAAAGTCCAAAAATGAAAAATAATAGTTTCAGCGCATTGTCGCGCATCTATTATAATTATTATAACGCATGGTTGTTACCACTCGATCGATCGATTTAACCGTGCCCGTCTGTCAGTTTGTCTGTCCATTATACCACCAAGAATGAGAAGGTCTACCAGAAAGTATTTAACAAAATTAAAATGATGAGAAACAAGAATTTAAGACTTTATATAAAAATTAGCTTTGAGACCACGCCCATATCTTGTAATGAGGTGGAGGGTATAATCATAACTTTATTTTAATGCCCTCGTATAGTGCTTATGCAAATTTTGCACAGTGCTTATGAATTGAGTTGCGTTGCTGTTTGTTGTTGTTGCTGTTTGTTGTTGTTGTTGTTGTTGCGAAACACATGATATCATTCCGCTATACAGCTATGCTTTGTGCTAAATCATGTACTCAGCAATTGCTCAAAAGTACTTCCGTTTCCCTGTTATAATAAAACCGAAATACTATCGCCTCCACTGTTACACATTATCACAAGTTACGTCACGTGTGCAACCCACATACAACTTAAATTGTCGCATATGAAGGTAAACGTAAGCAATCAATTCCCTGTCATCTCCTCTACTGCACAAGAAAAAACAGGAAAAAATGATCCATAACGTCTCCGAAACATATTCACATTCTCATTCACTTTCTCATTCTCATTCTCATTCTTATTCTCATTCTCGTTCTGTGCGTACATGTGTATGATTGCCCTTAAAATATGATATGAAACGGTCATGATGATATTGCTGCTGGTTCTACTAACCCTGAGTAACAACGAGGAAATATCACAAGTTTCCGTTACGTAACATAGTGCAACCTCTGACGGTTAAAGCATGGGGTGGAGGAAGAAGTGAAATAAGTGGAAAAGCTTGTAACACAACGAACAACGTCTGCTGCAATATAGAAATTAGAAGACCTTCAATTCACAGTGCATCAATTCCAATTCCTGGCCACATTTTATTCGTTACACTCCAAAGGCAGACGCACACACACACAACACACACACGCACGCACAAATGTGTTTTGTTAACGCACGGAAATTGAATTTTTATTAAAGGAAAACATTTTTCTTTGAAATTATTTACGTTTTCTTAACTGATTGAAGTTTTCTTCAATAAATTCGTTTTCCTTTCCGCTTCTTATTCTGCTTCTTCTTTTCCTTTTCTTTTTCCCAGTTATCTCATTACTAAATACCACTACATTTTTTTCATTTTTCTCAGCTGCTTACGAAAACTATTATTTTCTGGTATTTTTCTTAATCTCTCTCTCTCTCTCTCTCGCCCTCCGTTGTGATGATGCTGGTCCAATGGGGGAAGTGCAAGAGAGACAACTTGGAAAATTAAGAAGATAAAAAATACACATGTTTTGAAAACATTTCCAAATCTTATTAAACTTTAGATTTTATTGCTGACACAAGTAACAATTTTCTGCTTATCTCTACACGTTCTTTATGTGCATGTGCATGTGTATGGATTGTGTCAACCATACCGTATGTGTGTACGTGCATATGTGTACAAGTTTTTATTAAGTGGAATGCAATTTGTTTGTTTGTTTATTTGCTCGCAAATAACATTGCAATGCGGGTAATTAAACTTCACGCTCTCTCTCTCTCTCTCTCTCTCTCTCTGTGTGTGTGTTCTGTACACCATTTTAGATGCTTTAGATGCTGTCAATTTGTTACAACGACAAAGTTTATTGAATTTTTTTTTTTTTTTTTTTTTTTTTTTTTTGTGAATGTCCTCCATACAATGTGTATCATGGCTCGTATATAATATTGAACAATAAACTTTTTTCTACAATCGTTGTGTTTCATTTTCTCAATTTTCTCCTCATTAACTTCAGAATCAGAAAATCTTCAAAATTTGTAAACTTTTTTTTGCAGGATAAAGCGAAAAATTTTAAATGAATGAATTTCTTTAGTTGTCCTGTGCACATCTTTAAGTACATGGCTCGACTCGATGGAATTATTATTATTTGGAATTTTTTTCAATAACATAAGAATAGTAAGATATGGTCTGATTTAGAAATTGCGGCAGAGGAAGAGGCAACAAAACGTTCAGTAAAGAAACGAAATCGGCAAAAATTCTTGGATTAAAAGTGAATGAAAAGCTTATTCACTGAGAGACACAAAAAAATTGATAAAGAATCGATTAACTGATTGACTGCACTACATTTGGCCTACCCGCAGAACCTCCTTCTATACAACGATTTTTACCACGTTGATCTATTTTGTTAACAAAGATTCACAAAAGTCACAACATTTTTTAATCTCGAGTAAATTTGATTAACGGAAATTTGAAGTACCCTCCACATCTATGTACAGAAGAGTGGGCGTGGCATATCAACTTGCATGACGCACTCTACGCCAAATAATGTTTTTTTATGTTGTGAACGCGTTTGTTATGCAACTACGTCTTATTTTAATATAAATATCTGAAGCACATTTAAGTTCAATATCTGAATTTGTATTCTTTGTAGGGTCTTTGACGCCTCCCCTTGGGTTTTGCAAACCGAACCGCAAACTTATTATTAACCAAGTTTATTGATGCCATTTTGGGACTCAGGCCAAAACTTGTATATTCTAATTTTGTAAAATACCCAATAATTTTCAGAACCTAAAAAGTGACTTTTATACGACAATGACACGCTTATATTGAAGAATGGTTTTAATTCGTCGTCCCTGTCCATACATAACTAAAGCAGAACACTTTCCCTTACCATCTAATCAATCAAGAATGTATCAATACTTTCTTTAGAAAACAATTTAATACTGCAATGGTGAAGTGAGGAAAAATTACTCGAAAAAATTGTAAAAAAAAGAAAAGATGTACGGCTACGATACGAGCGAGTAAAAATGTAAGGGCTGTACTGCTTTTTTTTTTCAATTTGTCGCAGTATTTAAAGTGGAATTATTGCGACAAATTTACATTACAAGTGTCGTAGTAAAACGAAAAGAACGGCAGCTCTTATAACTACACCTTATTATAATGACTCTTAGTATACTCGGGACGCTGTACTACACTTAACACAAAAAATAATAACCCGACGACCACGGCCGCGTACACCTTGTACGTACACATAGTACGTAGGCATAGTACAATATTTGCGGACTAAGTTTGTCATTCTATTTGCAACAGACGCAATACGCGCGTCCAAAGATATATATTGTTAATCAGCACCTGAGTCGCACTTTGTCAACCTCGACATGTATATCTATGTGTCCGTCTGTTGTTGGCATTCTCAAGGGCGTAAATTTTAGGATACTCAGCTGAAATTTTGAACAGACGCCCACAATCGAAAGAAAAATATTTATCTGCCACAAAAATTGAGTTACGTACTTGATTGGTATTCATATTCGTAATTACCCCAGCCAAAAATAGGAGTACTGGGATAACGGACACGTGCCATATTATATAAGAATCGTACTCGACGTTAAATCAGACTTGCAAGCTGATACGTATTACATATACTATTAGAGGTCGTAATCATGGATCTGCCACGACCACTGTTTGTACGTAGATGTGGAGGATGTTTTAGATTTGGCCCAAGCCATGTTTAGTTTTTTATTATACCCTCCACCTCAGTGACGAGGGTATACTAAGTTTGTTCTTCCGTTTGCAACACACAGAAGGAGGCGTCAGAGACCCTACAAAGTATATATATTCTTGTCAGCGCCAAAAACTAAGTCGATTTAAACATGTATGTCCGTGTATCTGTGTGTCTGTCTGTTGTAGATCGCTATTTAAAATGGGCAAAATTAGTCAAGAGTTACGCCCACAATCGACAAAAATCTTTTTATCTACCACAAAATATGAGCTATAAACTTGAAATTTGCTATGTACATGTGTAAATATTATCTTCATCAACATGCCAAAATTGGCGTATTCGGATTATAGACACGCCCACAATTAATAAAAATCTTTATATCTGCCACAAAAGTTGACCTATGAACTTGAAATTTAGTACGCGTATACATAGTTATCCCATATATTGATGTGCCAAAAATGGGCGTGGTCGCATAATAGACACGCCCACAATTTACAAAAAACCATAATCAATGTAAAAGTAGACTTGCATGCTGATACGTAATACGTACACTATTAGAGGGCGCAATATATATATATATATATTGCCACGCCCACCGTTGTGAAAGTGGAGGGTATTTAAGATTTGGCCTAAGCCAAATTTAGTTTTCTTACTTGTTTTTTACTTGTTTTGTTTATTTTAATATATTTGTGGGGTAGTTATTGGGGAGTTCGCATGAACGTCGAAGCAAATTCGTACCGTTGCACCCAACTGTGACAAAACATATTTTTTGCTAAATACCGTACCTTTTTTTGTACGTGTGTGTTTCGATGGGTTTATAAAGGAATTCATATAAAAGTAAACGATTCTGAAAACATTGCAATCAGTTCCATACGCAAGTAAGATTTTGTTTGCGGCTGTATAAATAACAGTGTGCGCCTACAACCTCTTACCAAATAAATATGTAGCGTACGCTCATACGTACAAGGTGTATGCAAAGGGGAATCATGTGTTGTTTGTTGCATCTCCAACCTTCTACATTACATTAACATCTACATTATGCACGTGTTTGCACGGCAAGCTCTTAATTTCATGTTCATCCAATTTCCTTTTCATTTCAGGCATCTATTTGTGACCTCCTATTGTTTCAAAAGTGAAGACGTGGGTTTCCTAGGATATTATAGTGAGTGCCTCCTAAAATGAGGAGGGAAGGCCACACGCACTGGATGAAATGTGTAACGAAAGCAAAATCATTATTCGTTCTTTTTAAGAGGGCTTATAACAAGAGTGCTGAAAGACCACGCCCCTAATTTATAGTCAATACCCCAAGGTGTTGGATATTCAATATTTGACCCAAGCCAACATAACCTTTGCACTTGTTTGAACTTGTTTCCGCTACAACTGAGTCCTTCTCCTTCCATCCCTTTAAACTCTTAATGTTTTCTCCAAAAATTGCATGCGACTTTAATAAACTGTGCAGTTCTCTATTACCATTTATTCTCTGTTCATTTTTTATGCAATAACAAGAGTGAAATATTGTTATTTTTTATTATATTTACTCAACAAAGTAGATACAGTAAAATAAACAAAATTCGGAAAAAGCGAAGGGGAGTAAATAAGCGCACAACTATAAATGCATTTGTTTAATATTAACGTCAAATGCCATAAAGTTAGTTGCTAGTGGAGCTGGTAGTGAAGAGAGCACACAAACGAACAAACAAACAAACAAAGACACTGACTATCTGGCTGCAAAATGGAAGATGGTAAACGCTTGAATAAACACCAATGGACCGAATTGTTGCTCAGGAAAAACTGAAAGAAAGCAGGAAAAAACTAAAAAGAAGCAAAAACGGAAATGTATTGACAGAGCTGGTATAAGGTTTTCAGGAGGAGAGTGCAGCGAAGTGTAAACGCGACTAAAGTGAATTCATAAACCAATCAACTAAACTGAAAACTATTCGGTTGTACGACGAGTCTCAGAAATGCATTATCTGGATATATAATTGATATAACCTCCAATATGAGCACCTTCTCCTGCACCCAGAACCACAGGTTTAGCCCAGATTTACCTCTTTTAATTGTACTCTGTGTGGATTAATCTCGCATGCGAAATATCTAACTGAGTAGATATAATTGAAACAATTCAAATGCGGAACAAACGTGTTTCCATTTGGATGCCAGTTTACATGTTCAACGATTTAACGCAATTAATTAAATCTCATTACTGTGATATGTTCCCCTTTAGTCACCATCCTCTTGACGCTTCATTTAACAAAATAAATAGAATTTTGCATTTTGCAGAGATTGAATCTGTGTCCAGTTCAGGCATAATGTGGCTCACAACTTAATTTAAATTGCAGAATACTAATTATGAAGTGCACTGCGACGGCACAAACACGTTATATAATAATATGGGGAAAACAAATTAACATGTAGGTGCTAGTGAATGGAGAGTGGGCAGGCCGAAGGCTTATGTACGAGTATTTTCCCTCGGACTCTGTTATTTTGTTCTTACAGAATTAAGCAACAGTACTTAAGGGTATAAATACAGTTTCGTATGTAATTGTTGAGTAATTGATGTACGATAAGTCTCTTGCTGTCACTTCTTCTTTCCTTCGGGAAGAGAGTCTGCAACGTCGTCGCCCCATCACTTAAACCCCTCACTACATCCCTTGCACCATTATGTTTATGTTTGTTGTTTCAAGTAATAATCAGATACAAGTCAGCAAAATATTTTCATTTCAAAATAAATTTCCCAGCACAGATTTAAATTTCATTTCGTAAATGCTTACGTTTACTCTACTACAATATAATTGTCGGGCTCTTGTTTTCCACACAACGCACATACAAACAGCAGCACAACCAAAACCAGGAGATTATAATTTCATTATAATTATTCCATAGCCAAAAATGAAAATACTAATTATCACATGTTATGATTCAGCAGCAAATTTAATTTAGATATTTGTACTATTTATGGTACTTATGTGGATATAACATATGGGGAGAGAGACGGAACAAATGTTGGAGAATTATCATAAATAAGCAAAAGGAGTAAAAATAACTTTGGGCCAAATCGGAAAACCCTCCACGTCCAAATATATAAGCGATGGGCGCGGCATGTACCTAATGATCATACGAGTATATTACGTATCAACTCACCACAGGTCACCAAATAAGGTATCTCGCAAATTGTGCGCGTGCTGTGGTTAACCGACCCCTTCCACTTTTGCCACTTTTGCAAAGATGCAGCCACAAGTTATAAATATTACATATGTGTATTAAGAACTTTGTGGGCGTGGCAATTTATGTTGCAAACGCAACAACAAACCACCCATCTTGTGTGGAAAGTGTGACCAGTGAATATGGTAAGCCGGTCATCTGATACGATTTGTTAACACTGTTCTGATTGGGATTTTTTTTTTATTAAGAAAAGTCGTGTTGTATATGAAAGGGAGCTTTTCGTTTTAAAGCAGAACACCTGCTTAATTTTCACTTTTCATGGTAAATTATGCAAAACGTCTTGCCAACATACATACGAACACACACACATTCCAATCTATTCGTTCATAAAACTTCAAGATTAATAAATCAAAGCATCATGCTAGAAATGTGTGCATACAAGCAAGAAGAAAAAACCATTAATCATACAGCTGGTGGACATACGGACAGGTGGAACAAAATATGGTAAAAATAAGATTAAATCTATACCATATACAGCAGAGTAAATAGTGCTATGAAAGCGTACAGCAACTGTACGTACTTTCTGCATGTACGCGCGTACAATAAATAACTTTGGGATATAAAATATTCGAGTTCCATAAATTAGATTTCCATTGTATATATTATATACTCGTATACTGCACACTCATTATGTAGCGCAGAACATAAACAATTCAATGCTTAAGCTTAAACACAAAGTCACAATTCCGGTACCCAGGTGTCATTTAAATCTTGTTTGAACATGTTTTAAAATATAACGAATTAATTTTCTATCATTTAATATTTTATACAAACACAAGCACCGTTCAAAGTGTATTAAGTTAATGCGAACGTTTGTGAGCTGCATAATACAATACACGGACTCAATAATGAGACCGCAAGGTGGTATCAAGCACGTTTGTGGGTCTTTGTGAATTTTTTTTGGGGGTTTACCCAGAAGGAGGCGTCAGAGCCTCTGAATCTGAGATGATGTAGAAGTGTTCATCCGCGAGTGTGTGTGTCGGTCTGTTGTTTGCACTGCTGGAGGTGTAAATTTTGAAATATACAGCCGGCGTTTTATATTGACTTTTCTAGTTTCTACACTGGCTACAATCGGTCAAGAACCACGCCCACAAACGACAAATTATATACTTATTAGTCACAAAAATTAGGCTATGAAGTCAAAATTTGGGACACATATTAAGATGTAGATGATGTCCATCGATATGGACACTCTACTTGGCGCAACCTCTTGATTATACGTATGCTAACGCATAATATATTCACAATTAAAAACAAGTACATGCCGCGCTGTCTATGGGGGAGGATGGAATTTTTATTGCTTACGAGCTGCTGATGGTGTAATGAACGAGAGCATCTATATAAAATCTTATGAACATTCAGATAAGAGTTACAAACTCGATATAGTCCGTTCAAAATTTGAAACAACAGACAAAAGGTCGTGCTGTTGGATACATTCCGTAGCGTCATTAACAAAAAAGAAGAGCCCAGAAGGATTTCACTATGGAGATGAAACACAAATCAACGCATTTTATGAGGGTTATGTATGTGCTTAAGTGCATTATCAATTATTTGCGCTATGCATGTGTGTATATACGTATTGTATATATGCATATACAGTCATCCCTCGTTTTATACGGGAGATACGTTCCTGACCAAGCCGTGTATTTCGAAAACAACTGCAAATAAGCTTTTTTTAGACATGTATGGAACACAAAACGAAACTAATACACTTAAAATATAAAACAAGTGCAAATATTATAGTCGGACGAGCCAGCCATTAAATACCCTACACCACTTGATATCTTATTGTTAAATATGTTATTATTATATTATTTATCAAATCTAATACGTTTCCTTGTACCAAATTTCATCAAAATATCTCAAAAAATGCGACCTGTAAATTAATCCATAAACACATAAAATTTTGCTTTGAACACTAAAAGGGGAGTTCCCATTTTTGTTTTGTTTTTATCAAAGTACAACATATGTACAAGTTTATGTCAGTAGAGCATGTATACGTCTGAAGTGTTATCAGGTTTATAATTAAGTAGAAATGAATTCGCGTGCAGTCAAAATTAGTTATTTTCTGCATAATTTTTTTTTTAATTTTGATTTTAAAAACCGAGTAAACCGAGTGCTAACGTGCAAAACGAGTACCGTGTAAAACGGGGGATAGGTGTATAGTAAAAAAATGAAACGGATTTCAATCCCATAACAAATAGTCCTAAACAACTATGAAAACTTTGTTTGTTTCGAACATGAAATGTAAGCAATGTTTATTGGTAAGTTATGGAAAATGTAAAATGATTGTGCGGTGGAAAGCAAATGCGGAAGAGAGGGTGAAGGGCTTCCTCTCCCTTTCTATTATGTGTTGTTAGCATGTAACACGATGATGAAGGTATTATTTGTATTGTAGTTACTGCTGTGAACAAAGTTGAAACTGGAACTGTTCGCACAGCACTTAGTAACAAGTTTCTTTCAGCTTTATATACTTTTAAAGTTTATTTTAAATTATTGTCTATTTTTGTGTAAGCTGTTCCAGCCCACTCTCTGACAACAATACTAACAAAAGATTTATAATACATTATAGAGGGATATTCACAGGTCTTATCATCAACTTTAGCTGCTATTGTGCAAATGTTCCATTTGCTTCTAAATGTATTGTGTTCTTATAAATACAAAATTGTAATTACAATTATAAGCAAGTTGCAAGTGCTTGCAAAAATATTAAAATCAGAATACCTAAAACTGAGTTGTTAAGTAAAGGATATTCATTTGCCAAAAAGGAAAATGCACCTTTCGCAAGTATTTCGATAGGAAGCCATTGTATTCGCATCAGTGCGTATCAGTTGCTTAAGTTTCTCTTTTTTTTCTTTTTTAAATAAATAAAAGTTCGAGATTATATGCTTAAAAAAATAATTATTGCTGTGGATTCACAAGAAAAATTTGAAAAATTCTAGATTAAAATGCGTTTGAAATGGACTTGTCGGTAGACCATTAATAACGGGCGATAAATTTCTCTGTTATGTTATCAAATGAAAAATTCATAGAGTGAAACTATTGCAAGGGTGGGCCGATATTTGCTGCGCAGCACCACTATAAGAGGAAGAAAGAAATAAAACGCAGTGTGCTTTTTAAGACATGCATATGTGCCCAAGAGAGAGTAATTACAAACAGGTGACTCAGCATAACATATGTTATTGTTTACAAAATGTAAAAATAGTTTTGTACAGTGTTGTATTCTAGTAGAAATCAAATTAAAATCTAAAATCTGTATCAATAAAATGTCGCATCGTATGAAAGCTACTCAGTCGCCTACGGGCGAATTACCTTTGACGAACAGGGTGTATGTTAATAATAGTGACTTTCCTGAAGGTATCAAATATGCAGACGTATCTCCAAGTCCCGGTCAGCATTACATATTTGCCTTAGAATATTCACCTGAAGTGCCAGGCGGTTATGTTGGCTTCTCTTTGGTGCAGCGTGAATGAGCAACATTAAATATTAACCAAGAATTTGATATTCGTCCCTATCGATTTAGTGCCAATTCCGATATAATAACTTTAGCTTCATTTAAAATGGATTTTCTGCAAAGGAACACTGTTTGCAGGGATCCATATGATTCAGATGAAATGGCGAAAGAGATCCTTATGCCAGTGGCTGGTTTGGCCGTAACCAGTGGTCAAACACTGGTTTTTGGTCTCCAGCACAAAAATTACTCGGCCTATTGGTAAAAACTTTAGAAGCAAAGCTTTAGGGAAGGTGTTTGGAAATGATGCGTCAACATTAACTGTTTCATAACAATTTTAACATGTCCATTGTTGAGCTCAACGATGTTTTCTAAATGTCCGTAATAATGTCAATAATATTACTTATTTTATTATATATATGTTATATATATATTGTAATGCTTAACAAAACGACTTGAACACCTAAACAACCACACTGACATTTGATATAATAATTGTTTCATGAATTGAGGAAGGATATGAGATTAGCCTAAAGTGTTATATGCATTTAAGCTGGAAGTTCCATGTGGATTTCTTTCTAGTGATGAAAGCAGAGCAATGTTTAAAATTGTTATGAAAATAAAATTACACTCAGACTCGTTAATTGTGTTTCACTTATAAAAAAAAAAAAATATTTTATTCCACATAAATGCGTTAAAAAAAATCAAAAAACAAGTAAAGAAGTTGTTTTTAACTGTATATTTAAGGGAGGGAGAGAGAAATGTTTGTGGGTGCGGTTTATATATAAACATTTAAAATGCATTTACAAAATTTTAAACCTCTAACTCAGCATTTGTGGCCTTTCTTTTTTTCTTTATCAATGATCGGCGTGGCAGTGAAGCAATTTTTTCATTTTTATATATGTACGTGCATGTGTGTACTAAATTTCAGTTTGATATTTCATTTTCAGCCACCGTAAGCGTTTCAGCAACAGGAGGACGTACGGACATTCTGAAATTTACCTAGAACCGTAGGCAGCATAAAACTCGACTTGCGAACTGATACGCAACACATACCCTGTTTGAGGGCGGAATCATGTACCAGGTGTATTACTTGTTGTTTTTTCTGGCAATTGTTGAAATAAATAGATTTTTACTCGACAACTCAGTTGTGCTTCTGTAGGTATCCATCAATAAGCGGACGGATGGACTGACTTGTTTACATCGATTCGAACCTACGGAATAACTAACATGGTATGTACACCTCGGCATGGTAGAGGATGTAAAAATTGCAAACAAACGTACACACGTACAACTTTTTCAATTGTACACATGTCTGCATGTTTACCCAATTATAAATGGAAAGTTCATTTTACCGCTTGTCCTACATGCACCTCCCACGACATGTACTCTGTATGGGACACACACAGGTAGTATTGCGAACATACATTGGACAGATGTGTGAGTTTATGTACTTTAATGAAAATGATGAATTAAAAAAAATAAATTGTCCTTTGTGTAACTTTTGCAATTTTTTTAAATTTTTATTTTTATTTTTTTGCTTATTGCCCAGTCGAAAAGCGATTGATGCGTAAAGATTCCCCATAAAAAATGATGTGTGCACACATGGTGCTATTTTATATGTACATAATATTATATATATATATATATATATGTGTGTGTGTGTGTCAGGATGGTTGAAAAATGCATAACTTAATAAAAAAGAAACAGTGTTGTTATTGCCGTTTGTGTGTATTTAAATAAAAACATTTCCATCAATATACATCCGAGACTGAGTTTTTCATTTGTTTATAATTTTTGTGTGCCATACACAGGCGGCCATGGCAAACAAACAATAGGGATTTTCCCCTGATTCCATTTCTTTTTTTTCTGGCTTAACTGACTACATTGTTAATTATGGGACAACTGTAAGTAAACAACTATAAATGAAATTGAATTTTAAAAATATTTCAGATCCATCACTTAACAAAACAAAAAATCAAACAGCATCAAATGAACGAATGAAAATGTTATAGTGGGTCTACCCGTCCACTAACTACCCTATACCGCTTCGTTTCACACTTTATGCTATAATTAGTTGAGCTGCGTCAGTAATCGCGAGTCATTGTCGTATAAAAGTCACTTCGGGTTCTGAAAACGATCCGATCAGTCACCCAATTATTCAGCTAATTAACTATTCTTCATCAAGATTCGTCCAACAATATTAGGAATTTCAAATTTTCGCCATTTAAAGATTTATTTTAACGTAAAACAGTACATGAACGGACAGACGGACGTGGTTAAAACGATTGAGATTTTGACTCTGATCCGCACAAATACAAAACAGTGCCTTTTTACCACCTTGTGGGGTAGTGCAAGCGTTAGTGAATCCGCTTCTGAACTATTGTTAATTTGTTAACGATTTTTTACATGTTTTCCAACACAGGCAGCATTTAAAGTGTAAGTGGGTAGAAGTATATGTTAAATCATGCAATAAATGGGACATTTTTTCTCTTGCACAGTACGTTAAATAGAGAAATGAACTTGAAGGCAAAGTGGCGTAAAAATGATAGAGATTAAATCGTTTAAAAATGTTCAAAATAGTTTAAGTTCCCCTTCATTCAGACACCGACTGTGAAAAATGATTAAAAGTAAAAGTCATGGAGAGCATTTATTTGGGATAACAATTAAAAATATGCATTAAGAGCAACGATCAGATAATCATATCTATCGATCAAATCTAAATTGATTGGGCACACATAGACACATAGACAGGGGTTGAACAAAATAATATGAACACCATGAAATAAAGTGCACCTTGTTGCATGTTGGCAGCACTGCTTCCGTGTAAATAATGCGACACGTATGTATTGCACAGTTTACGTGCCAGGTCTTCTAGGTTGTATTTCAGTGTTTTATACGCTTTGTTCTGCGACAGTTAAAACAAGCGATCGCTGAAACCTGTGATCTATCAGACTTCGAAAGAGTCGGCAAATCGACAAAAAGTGAATCGATTCTCTTTGGCCTTAAAATTGTGTATAGCAAATTTTGACCTGATCGTTTCAATGTTTGCACCATTTCTCTGTCTACGGATGTATGAAAATCCAAATGAATCCCATGGTGCAGGCCTGAGATATATTGGGAAAGGAAAATTCAGTTTTTCGTTTTGGGAAAGAGTATAAATTGGCCTTGGACCGGCACTGCTCGGTAACCTTATTAGGAACATTGACCGTCCTTTACTCACCGTCATAAGAGTCCGTAAAGGCATTAAATAGATTTAAAAAATAACTTGAAACTTATTTGTTCACAATTTTTGGTTTAAATCTTAAAACAAACGTTGAGTTGTGTTCTACTTACAAGCGAGATTCTTGTTGTAAAATAAAAACTAAATAGGAATTAAACATGCCAAGGAGGTGCTATATTCGAAGGGTTCTCATAATTGTGCCGGTGAGTTTTGTTCAGATTTGTTACTAAGTGTTAAACGTATATGAAGCAGTGGTTTTAAAACTAAGTATACTCAAACTGCGTAGTGAATGGACCGAGGGGGATAAGTGAACGTAAGAGCCAATAGTAGAGTTGAACTCTTTTTATACAAATTATGAAACAAGTAAATTTCATTTTTTAATGAAATAATGAAAACGTTGGAAAAATGTTATTTCACGAGTGAATGAATAATTGTGGTTGTTTTTCACTCTAATTTATTATACGTAGTAATGGAGCTTTTCTTGCTTGTTGCTTGTTTGTTAGTTGCTGTTGTTGTTTTCAGATCCCGTGCATAATGAGAGACAAAAATGTATAATAATTATTAATATGTGCACGCAAGAGTCACATATCCGCATAGTACGGGTACTCTTGCTACTGCTTTGTTTTCCGTTTGCCCTCTTTCCATCTTGCTTACTACCTAACTTATAGAATGTGTTACATCTAATTAAGATAAAATATTTGCGCTATTTTGTAAGAGCAGCTGTTGTCGGTACCCTACATTACATGGTGTATGGTATTACAATACTGCTGCTGATGATAATATTACTTTGGAGAGCTAAAGCCAAGCGAACCAAAGTATCATTTGAAATAATTTCATGTGACATAATAAGAGAGATGATTCCACTAATAAACATGTATCGCATTCGTCGTGGTAGTTGTTGTTGGCTCTATATTGCCGAACACACTCGCACACATACTTATAGCCAAATAACACCTCACCTTACCTGGTCTTGACATAAATTGTTGTTAGTACTGCCACTGCTGCTGATGCTGCTGTCAGTTTCCTCTATACGCCATGCACCACACATATGCAAGTACACGTATGTGTGAGTAGTTTATGCTATAAAACAACCACTTTGGAAAATTATTCATAGAAACGATGCCATACGTACATGGTGTACAAGGTATTTATTTTGTTCATATTGTTGCCTCTACTGTTGCTATTGCTTGGTTTCTGCTTTTTCTTTTTTTTTGCCTTCTTTGTTTTAAGTACAGATGTGACATAACCGTGTATTGCATGAACCATGGAAAGGAAGTGAAGAATATAATACACACACACACATACACACACTTATATATGTAAATAAAATAGATGACATGTGGACGGTTATGTATAAATGATATAATGCATATAAATATACACGTATACGCACACATGTGTACATATAGTAACTTGCACTTGTATGGTAAATGCCTCTTAGATAGAGAGAGAGAGAGAGAGAGAGAGAGAGAGAGAGAGAGAGAGAGAGTTGTGAGTTGTGAGAAAAAGGCTACCGCTGGAACGGGTGTGACAACATTTATGTGCATGTAAGGATGTTTGTGCTCAGAGTTGTTCAACAACGTATTCTTCATACTGAAGGGAACAACAGCACCAGCTACACCTACAGCTACAGCACGTGTTGTTGGTACAGCCTGAATGACACATACATTAATGTATGTCTCTTCAGTACACTCACCCCAACCCAAGGCAGCAACTGTTTGTAATGCATTACACAGTCATTGTTGTTGTTATTATTATTTTTGTACTTGAAAGTAATCGTTGTAAAATAATATTCTTTATACATATGTTTGTTGTTGTTGTTGTTGTTGTCGCTGCTAAAGTCACTCTAATATATAATAGCAGCTGTTGTCTACGTACGCCAATAGTTGTTTAAACTTTAAATTAATGATTCAAACTTTGTAATTAAATTACCCATACACGTACAAAATACAAGCAACAGCGAATGCTGGAAAATCGGCCGTTTGAATAGGAAATGTTTGCAACACTATCTACATTTTGTACCTTCTATAATATATTGTCGAACGTAACGACACAATAGATTTCCTATTAGATGCGTAGCAAGGGATTTTTCGTTTTCGTAAAGGAGGCCGCAACAGAAAGCTTCAGAGTTATGTTGCGCCTCCAATTTTTCAAAACAGCAATACCATGTGGAAAAAACAAGTTTTCATTGTAAGTAAGTAAGAAAGTAAGTAAGTAGTGAATAGTAAGTAGAGTAAGTAACACCTACAACAACACAAGCAGTTTGTGTTGTAATATATTAAAGAAGTTGTCACGCAAATATCAAACACATGGAAGAGCAAACTATCAAAAAAACCAACAAGTGTACATCATCTAAGCCAGCGGGGTAGAAGTGAAAATAATTGTGGCAATATTTCGTACCATAGACGCTTAACAGTAGAGAAGGAGCGATTACACCCTTCGATGTATTGCGTGCGAGTTTCAACGTTTCACAGAAGCTGTCACAGTAACTTGATCCAGCTCGAACTTGACACGACTGAGCTTGGCTTCAAGTAAAAAGTATGAAAAATTGTTAATTTTTTGCATAGAACGACTTCTCAGCGAAGAACTAAAAGTGGAGAAGTTTTCCATTATGATAAAATTTTGAATAATGATAAGTTTGCGTAATAGTGGTAGAAAAGAATTATTCCCATCACGGAGAAGATACTTACACATTATATTTAGCGGGAATGAAATTCATTTCTGAGAGAAAGTTTCAAAAAATATTTTTCATGTATCTTTAAAGCCCCACAAAAGCTGCTGCGAAGGTCAATCAAGCTCACACTTACTTTATTGGATTTGTATGATTAATCTGTATCGAAGCAAAATTCTATATGAAAAAAGTTACAACAGTTTTGCTAACTTTTGAAGTGTTTTGCGTTACAGAAAAATCGTCCAATTATACCAAATACTGTTGATGCGCCAACTTTTGGTGAACTAGGTTCTTATACGAGCCTTGTAAACCACCGCTTAACAAATGTGTCCGTACGTCCACTTTGTCTTTATTTTCTAGGGCGTGTTATTTTAGGAGGTTTGTCAGTAGGGACATTTGTTTTTATAGTTCAAAGTTCAAAGTGACAATTCTATTCAGTATTGTTTGGCAAATCATTATGAAGAGGTCAACGCCCGGACAACCCCTTCAAATCGTGAAAATTTATTTTCAAAATCAGTGTTCAATTGAAATTATTTATAGAGCACTTTGTGACTTTTATGGTGCACATAATCGTTCGTCTGAAGCCACCATAGAGAACGTAATCACCAAATTTCGGTCAACATTCAAGTGTGAGAGTTTTTTGTCCAATCCCGCCAATTTTTGCCACATCAATTAATACGCACATTGCATGTACCTTCGCGTGCGTCTTATACAATGGTTATGGATGGATGGGCAATGCTTTTCTTTATTTAACAAAGAACAAGAACCGAATTGAAAGTTTCGAGACCAAGTGTTTCAAAGAATTCGAGCACTGTATAAATTTCAGATTAAATTCATAAATATGCAAATGTTGCATTTAATTTGAAATGGAATACAAGTACGCACAGATAACAAAAATTAAGAGAAACTTAAAAACAAAAAGACGTCAAAATTGACGAGAACTGAAATGAAAAAGAAAAATGAAAACTGAAACTTGTCTTCAAGTGACACAAAGAAATAAATGAACTCTGTCGCACTTGCCGAAGAGTGTGCTGGCAATGGTATGTTGTTATGAAATAGCAAGCGGGGCGTCCAGTATGCGGTGCCGGGTGTGGGGAAGCGTCTTAAACTAAAACAACAAATGCCAAAAAGTTGGAAAACAGATAAAAGTCGAAACTGTGCATGCAAGAGTACGGAAAAATACCATGAAGAACAAGAGCATCGTACAGAACGTGCACGTAAAGCTGTAACGATGATGATAAGCCTGATGACTATGAGATGATAAATCGCACACAGGCAAAAAATATGCAAGCCATCTTTTTCAAAATATTACAAATGTCAGACAGTTATACTTGTAAGGGAGCAAAATCTAACTTCCACGCACACATACACATACTTAATCTAAAATATTGCTAAACTTTTACTAAACACATGTCAGTGTGTTGGCTTTCGTTGCGTTTTTTCTTGTTTTAAAGTTTCTTGGTTTTCCTCTCCTTCAAATAAGACGAAATTACTCTAAAGAACACATGTTCAGAAATGTTCTTAATCAAGTGACATATGAAAGGCATCTGTTATGCAATTATGAACCAACAAATATCCTTAATGACGCATCATGTAGAAGATACTGATGCCAAAAAAAAAAAAACCAGGCAGGGAAGGAGAACAATTGCCAAGTGGGTAAGTAGGATGAGGATAAAGTCGTTGCAATAATTTATATGCTTTCCTCACAAACAGTGCGAATCATTTTATAGAAAGTAATTCAGCACTATATTATGGAATAGTATTAATAATTATAAGAGAAATGATGAGACTGAAGCAGGAAGTATTTGTTTAGTGCACTTAGTTGTGAAATGTTTCAATTTCTACGCACAGCGGGAAGAAAGTTATACAAATATGATTCAGACTCCAACACTTGTATACAAAAAAACTGTGTCCAAGAGCGTGCCCGTTGTAATGTGATTCATCTTATACACCCATCCCTCGTTTTACACGGGGTATACGTTCCTGACAAAACCGTGTATTTCGAAAATAATATTTGTATATGGCTTTTGAGTTGCTTCTATGTTAGAATCGTTATGGGAGAGTCGATTATGTTAGAGTCGATTCGAACCAACCATTTAATGCCCTACACCACATTTTTGCGGAAGTAAAGCTATAATTAGTTTAGTTGCACCAGTAAACCCTATCCCTTGACTTATAAAGGGGTTCAGAGAATAACCCGAATAATTGTTCTTCACTAAATTTCAATTAAAGCATAAAAAATTGTGAATTTTTTTTTATGGAGGTATCCTAAAAATGTACCGATCAGGTTCATTATCAGTAATGTTTGTCATTAGCTCACATTTCATGCAAAGCTAATTAAATTTGCGACCTGTAGGTTGATTACAAGATGTGTATGAATGAATACGCGGGCATGGTTCAACCGGTTCATATTTTGATTCCGAACTGATCCATTTGCCGCTTAGAAATTGCAAACCACTTTTGCACATTGTGTTAAGGGGTGCAATGTTCAGCATAAGTTGTGGACGTAAGTTGGGTGGGTGTAGGGTATTAAACAGCCATTTTCAGCTCTAAACTTGGTAGATTAATTTTTGTCGATTGTGGGCGTGGCAAATGACCGATTTCGTACAATTTCAATAGAAATTACAGAAATGAATAAATTAGACACGAGTATCAATTTCTCCATGTGTAGGACCCTTGAGAGTGCCAACAACGGAGGAACGCAGGGACGGACATACCTAAATCGACTACCACTCTATCACTCTAGATGTGCAAGCAGAATAACAAACTGAGTATACTGCGCCTCATTTTTCAACTTCTGTGCTTTTAAAATGACGCGATAATAAACACTCCCGCAAAGCCGCTTTATAATTTTCATAAATCACCAGCTACCGTGTTTTTTGTTTTCGCAATACTTTTTTTCACCAAATAAATAAAGCTTTGGCTATTACAATGCACTCTTTTTTATTTCGCATGCTGTGCGAAGCTCTGATTTGTGCTATTGTTGCCTTGCTTGCACACACCTATTTTCGTTGATAACATTAATTTAGATTTTTGGCCGAGTGACAATTTAGTGCAGCTTCGCTTCATTATTTATTCAATTCACGGACTGCTTTTATTAATTTATGCTCGGAGTTGTGCTAGTACTTAGAGGTGACGGATGTACCAAGCTTTGGCTATAGCTAACGTACACTCCGTGCAGGTACATACATATATAAATTTATTCAATTTTCAATTATCGTAAAAGTAATTTTTTTTTTAAATCAAGAAACTTTTCTTAATATATATTGTGCAATATTTTTGTAGAACAGCAAAAGTATTAAATTTAGTTAGGGCGCAATAAAAAAATCTGCATAAGAAACTTTTTAATAAAAAACTATTTATGAGACATAAAACGCGTCAAGAAGACTTGTAGAAATGCAAAGAAGAAGTAGACGTATAAGTAGAAGGAATAGAAGGCAAGAAAGCATTAAAGGGACAAAAAAATTATATTAAAAATAGAACCGGGCGACGCTGCTAATGAGCATTAAGTTGATGTTGGTGAAATTATGATAATGTTGATGATTATGGCGATGGTGATGACTAGTGGTGTGTGTACTACTGTCTGCGGAGAATTTCATAAAAAGTGATAACGACTGTAGGAATGTGTGCCTGGGAACATTAGGCTTGATTGTGTTGGGTTGGGTGGGGTTGTACTTGCACACAGTACCCGCTCGCTTGCTGTTTGCAGTGGGTATGTGTGGCCTGAATGGTTGCTTACCTACTCGGTTGATCATTCATTTACTCGTTAACTCGTTTTGTACAATGTAAGCGTTTCATATATTACATAATGAAATGTGAAACGTTGCTCAAGCACTTGCAGCCACTTTAGCGTTGCACTTAGAAACAAACACACATTCATTCGGTGTTTGTCGTATGAACACAAATTTAATCCGACATTCATTTAAGCAGAGATAGTATTACCCTGGAGTGGATGCTGTTGTTGTTATCGTTATTATTGTTGTTGGGGCGGTGGAAGTGGGGCTGTGTAAAATAGTCATTGGCAGTAACAGTAGGTAGTTAGCAATTGGATGGCCGTGCCGACTTGATTGCTGAAATCTAATATTCTTCCATTGCTAGCACATATTCACAGGCACACGCACAGCAGTATTACGTTAAAGTACTGAAAGTACTGATTTTGTGGTGAGTGTTATAAACATCCCGTATACCCTCCAGCGCCAAGTATGTCATTTCTTTTGTAACTACCGGAAGGGTAGCCAAGGGTCCCTAGAGACCCTACAAATTAAACACAATTTCTTGATTAACAATAATTTCCAAATCCTTCCAGTTATGTCCATCTATTTGGGCCTGTGCATGTGTCTGTATATACATCGTTGAACGTGCACCTTTCTGCAAGGTTGAAAGTTTACATTTACAGTATCCATCTAAGTGCAGAAACTGGATGGAGACAGATAGTAGACACGCCCACAATTTACTCAACCGTACGGCTTAAAAGAAGACGCACTAGTATGTGTGCCGCACCCACAGGCAACCCGTGTTTAAAGGTGAAGGATATCCAAATATAACTTTTTTCCCCAACTGACATTCATTCCTGTGACTCCCCCCTCCTTTCACACCTTTTACAAGAAACCCACAACACAACAAATTGTTTTTCATTAAAAACTTATGCATGTTGTGTATTTGAATAATTTCGAATTATTAACGAGAGTTTGAAATCAGTCCTTGTTGGATGTTGGTATCAAAGGAGAAAAGAATTTGAAACGTGGTAACTAATGAAGCAACAAATCAACGGCTGTTGTATCGTATACCAGAATGCAACAGGAAGTTTGAGTTTGTAATGAATGCTGAGGAATGTACAGGTACTGGTTTCCGAATAAGCTCCCGTACTTCCACTATCGAAGGAACCTCTTTCATGTGCTTTTAGCTTCAACTAAAACACTACGTGAGTGCGATGTTTTCATTGTAAAACCTCGAAAGCAGCTGGACAGACTTTCATTTCGGATATTCTTACAGTAACTTGTTTTTTACGAGAAGTATGATGCAACGTTTGACAAGAAGAGTGAGTTGTTGCAATTTTATAAGCAGTCAGTGTGTTTTTATGAACAAATGAATAGTTTGTTAGTTTAGCTTAAAACAAAAATATTTTCCACAATTGTTTCAATATCTTTATTATTGCAAAAGTGTTGCTGTAGCGAGGAGTTAAAAACACTATTTCCATAACTTTGCCCACGTCTCTCTCAATCTCTTTGCTGTGCCTTAGTTACCTTAAAGCTTTGAAGCAGAAATCTTTTCCTTCCTTAATCATTTAACCACAATAACCAGAATTTCAGTTGGAAGAAAGTTTTGCAAACTTTTTGTCACAAATTTACATGATTTTAAGTAATGTTTTAATTTAGTATCCTGTTACGGATTTTCAAACTCCTTGAAATGTGTACCACTTAAGCGGAAGCTTAAAAGAAAGCGTTGAAGTTTTTTGTAATCTTTTTAGTCCGACTTTCAACCCGAGCAGTACAATTTAAGAACCCAACGAAATGTTTATGATGTGCTCCGTTCACTAAAATTGAATCCAATGCAAACAATTTGATTATATTTTAGATTAAAGCCATTGATACAATTTTATTTATACATATACTGGACCCAAAACCCCAAAGTGCACTTTCTTCATATTCTACATCACACACATTTCACACATTTCACACAGTGCAGTTTGTTGCCATTTACTTTATCTGCAATTAATAGCACATGTGGTGAACAACTACAACATCAAAGTGTTTGTAAACTAAAGGTTAACACCCAGCACATTCTCATCTAAATGACAGCATTAACATAGTAAAACGTTTCGCCTACACTCATTGAGCTTTATAAACGTAAACTCTTTAATACCCATTGCTTTGAGATCGGGGGCCTCTGTCAAAACGAGTTGCTGCGACGCGCCAGAGGCTTTAAAATGTATTTGAATCAGTATGGAATTTTGCCATGTCTGCCTAACCATCTGTAGCAAGTACTCTCCCGGTTATAAACATGGAGATTGCTACCTAAATTAAGTGACATCAGTTGCCCCCAATTTTTACATAGATTAAATTAAAACTGATCGATTCAGAATCAAAATCTGAATCGATTTAACCATGTCTGTCTGGTACATCTGTCTCGGCATTTGCGCAAGCTACAGGTCGCTTTTTTTTTCATTTCATTTCATTTATTTCAAAGTTCCTTAAAAAATATTTTAAAAAATTTCACATGGGTGCCTCCCACCTCTTCAGCTCGGAGCTTATGTGAGATAGGAGTATGCATCAAATTACCATTTTATACATATCAATTACTTATCATCTAATTGCAACTAAATGTCGTTCGCATAGCCTTGCGCGAAGTGCAACACAATGTCCCTCTTAAAGCGAGTAGAATTCCGTGTAGTCTGTAGACGGACGGGGATGGCATTCCACCATCGGATTGCAAAAACAAAAAAATGACGTTCAGAGATCAAGGATATGTGTCGCATAGGTCTAATATTCTGATTGTGGTTAGACATTGAAAATTTGAGTCTGTTAAACAGGTAGCCTGGATCCTGCTTTTTTGAAGTAAGCATAACACTTTGCATTTGAACAGGTCCTCCAAGGTGACTGATAACAGAGATACTGTGTAACTTGAAACGTGGTCATACCTACTCAACCCATAAACGTACCTGATAATGGAGTTGTTAGCCCTCTTCAGTTTCTGTTTAGAAATGGAATCACAGTTTGCCTACAGCTCACGTCCTTGTATGAGTTTAGGCTAGAGATACGCTTTGGCCAAAAGTTTTCTAATGTTTAGGGGGGTGTAAACCACTGTAAATGCCATAGTGATCTTAGCAAGTCTTTATGTATATAGAAAAAAATCGCAATTCTTAATATTTTTTGACAAAATATGGCGAAGAATTATTAATTCGCTTCATATTTGGATGTGCCAAATTTGAACCCGACCGAACCATTTTTAGAACCCATAATAATTTTTCACGAAGTAAGTAAGACTAATTGTAGCGTCATTTAAGGAGCTATGTATACAACTAAACTAATTGTTGCATAATTTAAGGAGTTAAGTGATTCAATGGCCGGGCTTGACCGACTATAACATATTTACTTGTTTTTGATTTGTGGTTTTTGTGGCATTTAAAATGTTGGTGGGATCAAAAAATTATGCTTTGAAACTATGAAAATGGATTGAAAGTGGTGACCGCAATGTATGCAATTCGACCGATTTATTTAAAGTGTGATAAAAGCCATACGGTCTCTCTCTTGTTTCACTTACTTTTATGAGAAAGAACTTATTACGTAAAGGTTACGTAAAATGTGACAAAAAAATATTATATTTAATAACACGTGAGAAAATCCTAAATTAAATGTGTTCGTATACGTTCGTACGTATATACACCTATAAACACTTTTTAAATATATGTATGTACGTACATTCAATCATATACAAATGCACACTTATACCTATGTGTGCGTAGAAATATGCCTACGTGTGTATTTATGAATTGTATATGTTCAAAAGTGTATACCCTCCTCTTTAAAGGTGGTATATTACGAAGCCTTAAAAACCCCTTAAAAATAGTGATATCGGCTATTATGCTGAAATTTGGCGCGGACGTTCTTAGTGTTTATTTACCGTACAGGTATGTGTTTGTAACTTCTAAACGGCTTAAGATGCACACCTTTTATTATACCCATCGACAATCAAAGTCTGAATCGATTTAACCATGTCTGTCTGTACATCTGTCCGCCTCTCTGTGTTGTGTCAACACTTTTAAGATATCTCGATGAAATTTAGTACGTCGTACTAATGTACCGCGTCCACATGTTACACATTGATCATGTTACACGCCTTAAGTCGAATAAAGCCTTTTCCTCTGGTTGTGTTTAGAATCGTGTATACTCAACATTTATGCATATTGGCACTGCTGAGGTTGCCTTAAGCTGCACTGCTACTCCTAACATCTGTGTGCGATGTAGTATAAGTTGTGTCCAAGTACGGGCTGGGGAGGCATGGTAAAAGTAAATTACACCTAATTGCAAGTGTTTAATTATGTACTACTTTAATTTTATGGTTATGTAGTTAAGGAATTTTTAGCTTAAGAAATTATGCCCGTAACCCTCTTCTACACTATAAGTACTCATGCCTGTATGCGACAAACCAGCACAATGTGTGTGTGTGTATGTGTATGTGTGAGTCTACACCATGGCATACTGTATAAATACATGTGAACTAATTATATTGTACTTAGGTATGGATGTGTCAGGGTGTTTGTAGTGGATTATTGCAGTCTGATGGAGCTTAAAAAATGCTGATGAATGTGTAAAACACTAGGTGTGCGTTTAAATGTTTTCCACTTAATTTATTTTTCAATATGAGTAATTATATATGCTTGGTCCTTATGCAAAGCAAAAGAAGCAGTAATTATTCGTAGGAAAATATTATCATGAAAGCAAATTTTTAAAAATTTTTTAAGTGCTTGTTTAGAGATATGGTACGCGGGTTTAGACTGTAATAACACGACAGCTTTATTCTACCCTTTTTGTACTTACAATATTTAAAAACCTGCACAGTGTCCAGACATGACAATAATATTTCCCCGTCTACTTGCATTTCCGAATTGCTTTAAAAATATTGTAATTCTGAAAAAAGACAACGTTCAAGAGTTATTGGATTATTGATATAATTTTTGGCTTACAAACCAATTTTTCGAATAACACAATAAATGAGTGTGGAGTTGTTTGAAGGAACACCTTACTTATTATATCTAAACTGTCTGTATGTCGGTGTTATTAAACGTTACTCCCTTCCCTAAAACATGAAGGAAAAATATCATAGTTCTTTAAGTTTGAGTTCAGCTATAACGTACGTACGTACGTTTACTTGCAATTCACATTTATTGCAGTTGGTTTAAGTAAATGGGGTCGGCTTGCTTTATGCTTTCTTGGGCCCTGAATATCTATATACACACCGTGGGCCGTGTCTATGAATTGGATTCTGCGCCAAATATAGTTTTTTATAAATCGTCGGTTTGTCGACCACACTCATATTTTGCGTGCATGTGCGTGGACTCATTATTAGTATGAGTATCGAATATCGTTTTCATAAATAAGTATTTGTGGCCAATAGATAAACATTGACCGATTGTAGTCGTGACTCCTAACCGACTTGACCCATTTTAAATTGGAATCAAATAGAAACGGAAACTAGAAAAGTTTGTAGAAAACATCTCCTAAGGTACGACCATGATCATGATCATGATCATTCCAACAACAGACGGACGCACGTACTGACTTACATTTTGATGCTAATCAAGAATAAATATATATCGTAGGGCCTCGCATGCACATGGAATGACACACTTAATATACGCCCTTCGTATGTGGGGGTTTAAAAATAATTTGATTAATATTTTTGTGACATAGTAAGCTGCTTGGAACCCCAAGATATTTAACAAAAACACTTTGGACAACTTGCAGAAATCATTGTGTTGGGATGCTCAACTGTTCAAAACAAACATTCAGTCCTTATGCCAACGATTTGGCGTTGATATCTTTCAAGTGTTAGCATTAATGATTTTTTCGATGGTACGTAAGAACACTCTGCCGTGCTAAGTAAATTTACTTAACTGAAATCAAATTAATTTAAACAGTTCATGATAGAACAAAACACAAGCAACAACAACAGCAACTTTAATTTTATAGTACACATAACAAGGAATATTATGCTCAACCATAACAAACAGACTGGAAATGCGTGAATGCGATGAGGAAGGAAAGAGTCAACTTGTTATGTAAAGAGGATTTAAGGATGAGTGTCGTATTAGAAAGGAAACAAGGGTAGTCAAGTGTTAGATAAAAAGTACTACACTTACACACACACATATATATATATATATACTTTCTCATATATATATATGTCTAGCAGACATATTGGGCGGTATGATTGGGTATATCCCTGTTCAGGCTTGCCTTTGGGTATTAAGACCAATTTCTGTCGTTTCCAACATTTTGGAAAGACGCCTTTATCCAGGCATTTTTGGAACGTTTCTACGAATAAGTCCGGTCTGCCACTTATCATAGTTTTCAAGGCCTTGTTGGATATGCCATCCGGTCCTGGCGCCTTGTCATCTGTGATTTTGCTACAGGCTATGATTAATTCGTCGTTTGTAATACGTGGTATTTCTTCTCCATGTAGATCTATTTCTGTGTCTGGGCCGGCCGGTCTTCTCGGGGAGAGGGCATTTACGATGTCCCTCAATATATTGGGATCCGCTGGTTGGGCATTACTCTTCTTGTTAAGTTTTTTTGTGACCACCCTATATGCTGTGCCCCAGGCGTTCACGTTTGCTTCATCACATATATTCTTAAAACATATCTTTTTACTGTTTTTTATGGCCAGCTGCATGGCATTTCTTAATTCCCCCCGCTTAATTGGAAGTATGTCAGAAGAGATATTATTTACAACCACTCGCTCATACCTATTTGCGAGGTATGTTTCAACAAGCTGAGAGGATAGGGAATCAAAGTTAAACAATTTCCTTAGTTTGGCTGTTAGTAGTACGTGATCAACGGAATCAAAAGCTTTTCTGTGGTCTAATAACACAAGGAATGACATGTTGTTATTGTCCAGTTTGCCCCTTATGCTTTCTGCCACATCAATTAAGGTGGTAGTGCACGATCTATTTTTTCGAAATCCGGACTGAAAGTCAATCATTAAAGAGTTAATGTGGACATAATGGCATATTTGTCTTTTGATGATTTTTTCAAATACTTTAGAAAGAAACGGAAGGATCGCAATTGGCCTGTAATCACCATTGCTTTTCGGAATCGGTAAGACTCTAGTTAATTTCCAACAGTTCGGAAAGGTCGAACGCATAATTACATCGTTAAAAATAAATATAATGCTTGGTAACACAATCGGAAGTATTAATTTGATAAAGCGAGGATCTATATCGTCCAGTCCGATTGCATTAGACTTAGTGTCCAGTACGCACTCTAGCACTTCAGCTTCACACACACCATTAAATTTTCGTGGACTAAATCCTAAATCAGTTTCCATTTCTAAATAATGAGAGACATTAGGGTTGCTCATTGGTATGTTAACGAATTTATTATTAATTTCGTTAATGTCCAGGTTAACTGGAGTTGACAGAGTGTTTCTGTTGATACCAATCTCCCTAATCGTGGCCCATTTCTGTCTAGTGCTTAGGGCAGAAGTAAACCTATATCCAAAATAAGCCATAGGCCTCGTCTCTAGCTTGAATCAATCGATGGATGTATTGGTTAAACCAGGGACGTTTGTGCGAATCCGCACTGACCGTTTTTAATGGGACATAGGCATCAAACAGTGACCGGATATTATTATTAAACCAGAGTATTTTGGATTCACTATCCGGTATATACACAATTTCGCTCCAATTAACTTGGTTCGCTGCACATTCAAGTTCGTTAATGGCAACACTTTTATAATCCCTATAAGTATGATTAATGTGCGCATTTTGGAGTTGAAAATTATACGTCATGAAGATTAGGTCATGATTGGAGAAGCTTGGAGCGTTTAGTTGGTCATATACAAGGACCTTATTTAAATTGTTGACTACGAACAGGTCTAAGAGGGTGGCTCTATGGGCAGTGTATTGAGTCGGGATTGAGGTATTAGTGGAGAGAAGATTTGTTTGTTGTTGTTGTGGCACATTTGCCTATGTCCGCTTTTTCAGTTAGTAGTTTTCAGTTTAATATCTACGAGCTCCACACATGTAATTAAACGGTAGCAGGTTAATACTTGTTTGTGTGAATGTTTGTAAGTCCTACATTGAAAATGCCACACCCATCTTCAATTATACCGATCCATTCAGGGTGAAAATCTGTATCGATTGAATCACGTCTGTCCAGACTGTCCTTTTCTCTGCAAATATGTGAGCAAGTTACGAGTTTGTGTAATTTGGTACAAGAACATTTATTGGCCCAAATAAGAACCTTGTTACAAATGCACTGAATTGGACCATTTTTACAACCCCTCCCCATATAAGGTCCCACTATAATGGAAGCCTTCATGTGGCGAAATTCTTAACATTTTTCCAAAAAATTTGCTGAAGAATAGTTAATTGGCTAATTGTGCTAAATATGCCGGTGCCTATGGGACTATTTTTGGAGTCCCGGTCCAAAAACGTTTTTGTACGAAGTAAGTTTTATGTGACAATGCCTCGCGTTTATTGATAGAATTAAACTGATTGGAGCTTAATTTGTGGATCTAGTTGGTGTGTGGTATTGAATGGTCGGGTAAAATCGTCTATATAACATTTTCACTAGTTTTCTTTAAATTCATTTAAAGTTTTTTTTTATTTAATCCCCAAGTTGGATAAAATTTCTAGAAGAACAACATGTTTGTGCGTTTACTCTTGCATGTTTTAAGTAGCAAATGTTTACATATAAAGCTTTGAATCACATCCCTGTGTGTGCGTGAGAGTGTGTGTACGTGTGTGTACGTTTATGGCTGCATAAACATAAGGAGTCAGTTTTCTGTATAAGCTTTCAATAGCTTGTTTTGTTACAATCGTTGCTGGTGCAAGCAAAACAAATTGTTGGGAGTAAGCCGTTCCTGAGGCCCCAAGGCTTCCTGTCTCTCCCTTCGTACACATGCCTTCTGCTCTTTCTCTCTCCTTTCTACCACTTAACTTATCACATTGCATGTAGGTAAACACACAATCGCACAAACAAAAGGATGATAACGTATTTCTGTTGTTACTGAGTAGCATGGTTCAACTTGTAAGACTCCTTGTCATGTTGTTTTGAATTAAAGTGTATATGCGTTCATTTTTAAAGGTTGTTTTGTACTCCTCTGTGCTTCTCTGTGCCTATTTCTATCTCTTTCTGTCCATTGTTCACTAATGAGTTGAATAAAAATCTTCTTGTGGATAAACGGCAAATTTTATTATCATTCTATGCCAATTTCTTTTTTTCTTCATTTTATTCTTTCTTATATGTAAACGTCGTCGTCGTTGTCGTCGTCGTCGTCGTCGTCATTGTTTTCTGTTTTATTGTTAGAGTCAGAGAGGAAAACAAGTGTATCAACAATTTTGCCTTCATCTTCTTCAATTCTGTTGTATTTTATTTTTATTATACCCTCCACCTTAGGGAAGAGGGTATATTCATTTTGATCATCCGTTTACAACACATCGAAGGAAGCCTCGGAGACCCCACAAACCATATATATTCTTAATCAGCAGGAAAAGAGAATTCGTTTGAGACATGTCCGTTCGTGTGTCCGTGTGTCCGTCTGTTGTTGGCACTCTCACGGTCGTAATTTTAGAGATATCAGATTGAAACTTTGCATACGTATTCTTAGTCCTATTTCGCTGTTCCTTATTGAAATTGAGTAAAATCGGTTAAGAGACACGCCCACAATAAACAAAAATCTAAACATACCTCGTAAAAATTGTATCTTTAAAAAATTATATATCGCACAATACTAAGCCTCTCAAGTTGAAATTTGGTATATATATAAGTGGGCGTGATTGAATAACGCAAACGCCTATAATTAAAAAAAAACACTACTTGTTGTTTAAAAATGACCTGAATAATAATATATTCGCAACAATTTAGTGCAATTTGAACTTATTTTTTAGAGGGTTATAAAAGGTGGAGGGTATTTAGGCTTCGGTCTTAACCGAACTTTTCTATCTTGTTTTTATTTTTATTTTTATTTAGTTGTACGAGCTGGTGCTTGTCATCAATCTGTTTATGTCATTTAATGTCTGGTGTTGGTGCTTGCTTGTTACGACTTTAATGACTTATAGCTCTTTCATTTATTTATTATTATTATTGTTATTATTATTATTGTTGTTGTTGTTATTATTTCTTTAATTCTTTTATTTTGCTATGCACCAAGAGCCCCGTTCCTACCCCCCACATGCTTCCCAGAATACTTGTTTTTGTCTTTAAATATTTTGAAATGGTTTTAGAGTTACTCCATCTGATCTGCATCCTATGATTTTGTTACCGTTGAGAAGGTTCTAAAAAAAAGTCCTGCTGCGTACCTTTAACCAATATTGCTTTGCAAAGTTTCGTTATTACGCAAAGAAGTAAAATTTATTGTTGTCAGGAGAATTTTCGGTTGTTAAGTGTTTCTCTGTAAACAAAAAACATTTATTAAAGTGTTATAGTACGCTGGGGCGTATGTGAGTTACATGTTTAACAGATCACACAAGTGCCACGTATTGGAAGGTGGATCATCATCACGGGGGAAATAATGTGTTGGAATGAAATAATTTATTTATCATGGATTAGAAAATGTTCCACTTTAACACCGCGTTCATACAAGGCAGGATGTGTTGTAATTCAATTAAAATGATATTAGAGAAGCTTTCCTTTAAACGAACAAGATATGATAAAATTTGCCGAATTTTTACTCTACACATAATATGGGCGTTATTATAACAAGTTTGTAATTCCATTTGCAACACCCAGACACCCTACAAAGTTTACGTTTTCTTGATTAGTGTTAAAAACTGAGTCGATCTAGACATGTACGTCAGTGTGTCCGCCTGTCTGTCTGTTGTTGGCATTCTCACGGGCGTAAATTTTCAGATATTGAAGAGGATTTTGTACAAGCACTTTCAATTTATGCACGCAATTGGGAAAAGTCGGTCACAATCGACAAAAATCTATTTATCTGCCACATACGCCTAAAATTTACATAAAACCGTAGCTGATACGTAATGCGTACACTATTACGGGGCGGAATCACCTATGAGTAGGGTATTTAAGATTTGGCCTGAGCCAAATATATTTTTCTTATTTGTCGTTATATAACACATGGCTGTACTATGTACAAGGCAGTTTTGGAAGTTTTTCATACCCTTTGTGTCTTCTTTTAATACATCAGTCCTCTCACAATGACTCTTCTAATGAGAACCAGTCTGTCTGTCCATGTACACCTTTTTGTACCCTACTGAACACATTTTTCGAGATGTAAACAAAATTTGAAACAAAGTCACGTTTTGGACCATTTTCAGAGTCTCTCTTTATATAACGTTCCATTATAAAGACAGTGGCGCAACATGTGAGATAAAACGGATATTAAATATTTATTAACAAACGTTGATTGTGAAGCAATTATTTGGGGTAATTATTGACTGTAATAAACTTCTAGCCAATTGATTGATTTTTCTAAGGCGTTTGATACTATTTGCCATGATTTATTGCTTGTTTCAGTCATAATGATATCCAGCTAATGAGATCATATCTTTCTAATAGGTGTCAATGTGTTCAGGTTGGGGATTCGCTTTCTAGCCTGGGTAGAATCGTTTCTGGTGTTCCACAAGGTTCCATATTAAAGCCTATTCTCTTTAGTATTTTCATTACTGATACTGTCAAATGTTGTAGTAATTTCATTTATATGCTGATGATGCCCAAATATATTTCTCCCACCCTATTGGTTTAGTTGAAGTTTTGGTTAAACGGGTTAATGAGAATTTAGATAGTTTTACTGTGTGGGCTGATAGGAATGATATAAAACTAAATGCTTCTAAAGCAAAAACTATGGCTATTTCTGTCCGTGGTTGTGATGAATTACCAGGCATCTCTATGGCCAACAATGCTATAGATTCGTTAATGTGACGTCAAATCTAGGTTTTAAGTTGAACACTAGATTGAATGCCACTGATCATATTAATCATAATGTGATACGTACACATGGCATATTGAGAAAATTGTGGGAAAATTGTGTCATCTCTTGTCCTAGTTGATACTAAGATAAAGTTGATTAAAATGCTGGTGGTACCACTCCTATTTTATGGTGCCAATGTATATAGCAATCTTGATTGCGCCTCAAAGGGAACTCCAGATTACTTTAAAAAAATGTGCTACATACATTTACAATAAGCGGAGATACGAAGGAACTTCACTGTACTCCATAAGGATTTTGCGTTTACCACGGAATCTCGCCTTTGCTAAATCGGGCTCTATACCGAATAACATGAAGACCATAACTAAGTATAATGTTTTAAAAAAAGAAATTTGGTTCTTTATGCTTGCATTTTAATTTAGTTGAATGATTGTAATTCGGTTAATTAGTCAAAAGTTTTTGATTGTAATCAATCAATTAAGTTAAGAGTTGGTATTAAGTTAGGTTATGTTTTGTCTATTTCACTTTCCTTTCTTCCTCTCTACTCTCTCCTCTTTATCTTTATAATCTATAGACCGTATGAGACAATAGTCTTATTAGTGTTCCATCATTTTAACTAAAATAAAATAAAAAATAAATAAATTGAACCATTTTTGGAACCCATATCATGATTAATTCTAAAGTTTACAAAAAAGGTGTATTTAGCTAAGTTCACCTTTTGGATATTTTGTTTCAATATTTGTAAATTGTGGAAGTGGTCTGTACACAAATGTGCCTTCTAGAGTATGTGTAACTTATTAGCCTTCGGGCTTAGTGTGAGATTCTCATTTATTGTGGGCGTGCCATTTATTGCTTTTATTTAATAGGAATTTAAATTTTGTGCTCGAATCAAAATTTGCCATAACCACACCCACAGGCACATTTTCTTATGTACAAAAAATTCATCCCTACAATGCTGAATTGATGTGAAGTGACGCCGATACATACACTCAAGGTGTGTGGAGGTGTTGGTTATTTGACAGCTTATGTCACATTCTACCTTAATCTGCATGAAATGCAATTTTTCATAATTTTCCATAATGAAAAATTAATTTCCTAAATGCACTTCAGTAATCCTTAATGTTGTTATTTGCTTTGCACAGGTATTTTGTGTTATAATGTTTTTTGTTTTTTTTTCAGAAATTTTAATAATGAAACTTTTTCCATTTAGCAACAATAAGTAAATATAGTCGCAAATGCGAATTTCCAGCGCAAAACACAACAAATAAAAACTAATTAAAATCTCGGTATAATATGTGAAAACGACGACGGTGAATTGACAAAAACAAACAGCAAACAACGCACATATTGAATAAATACATAAACGCAAGGGTAGGTGTAAAATTTCCTGCTAATTTATTGTTGTAAATGAGAAAGCAATTAAAACAAATTTCCACAGAGACGGACACGCACATTTAACAACCAACTAGCAGTTAATAAATATTGTGTAATAACAAACAATTTGAGTTGATCTGCGTGTGTGCGTTCGTATGCACACAATATATGAACACTTACCGCAAAACTAATCAAGAGGGAGAGATAAATCTGCCGCAGTAGCAACGGCTTCATTGTTAATGATGTTGTTATAGTTGTTGATCAGAAAATGCAGATGATAATTATTTATAAACAGTATTTAACAACACTTTTAATTGTTAGAGGTTATCACTTGTAGTCAGCACCTCCTCATGTGCGTTTTTTTCTTTTTTGAAGGTTTTTTCGGTCTTCAGTCACCACAAAATGTTCAACAAAACTGACCGCACAATTAATTCGTTTCAAATTAGTCTCTATCATAACATTTTAATATTGTTCACTATTGAAAAACTGTTTTGATTATCTCTCAATGAATGTTTTAACCACAGTTGATGAAATACCACAGAAGAGTCACTACTTCAGTTACAAGGCAACACTTGCGTTTATATCACAAAATGAAGTGAACTCTTTCAACGTCGCAAAAACTTTCACGCCAACAAAGACGGGCGAACAGTTCGAAGTGGGTTCAGTGTACAATTCAAAACCATTTGCCCTTGCAGTGCAAAAAATAATAAACGAAATTGTTTACGTCACTGTTCAAAGACCCTTTTGAAGTCAAGATTGACCGAGCAAACGCTTAATAAAGAAACAGCCCTTTCCAGACACGAAATTGAACAAAAAACGAATAAAAGGAAAATAAACATCACAGCACCGCCTGGATAATGTTAGAAAGTAATAAAAATTATAATTGTAGCAAGAAGAGCCCTCACAAGCTATACATACACTGACACACTCAGTGAACCATTTGATTGAATAGGACAATCAGTCTATGGCACTAACCTAGTAGACACGTATGAAGAAGAAGACTTGTTGTCTTTTCCTTTTCTTTTTCCATACTCTAATTGTAGTTTTTGAATTGTTTGATACCACCCGGCCACCTACAACACGCAATGACGACTGAGCTGCACCATGTTGATGACGACTTGGCGAAGGTCTCGCCTTTTCTCACTAACCAACTATACACACACAAGCACACACATTTAACAGAACAGTTTAACGAAAAAACTGGAACACGCCATCAACACGAATCTTACAAAATGCATACTTGTGTGCGTGTGTGTGTGTGTGTATGTGTTTAAAAAATGCACACACTTACGAACAACACGAAGGATAATCGTATACGTATACCCTGTACGGCATACATTGTCAGAGAGTGATGTTAAAATGTTAATATAAATTTGTGCACACACACACACTCCTAGTTCACAGCGCAAGAGTATGAGATTCAAACACCATATACGAGTAAGAGATACGTTTTGCAGCTTTCGATGAATGCCTGTATCAGCGTGCATGTATGTCAATAAGTTGTGTGAATATGAATAGAAGGAAAATAGCAGATGAAAAGAAATGGAAACCATTTGAAACTGAAACACAGTGAAATTGTTGTGAAAAGCGAAGAAAGGAAAGTCACACCAACGAACGACTAACCAACAATATTACAACAGTTGAGAATTTTTGGCCCAGTAGCGCAACGCACGCACGCACACATGCACGCTGAAAACACTATTCGAAGCATTATCTTCAGCATTACCGTCATTATAATCACCATTGAGTTTCTCGCACACTCTACGTAGACTTGTACTTGCATTTATAGTAGAAACCAACGGCCAGCGCCCCTTTGACTGTCAAAAATATTGTACACAAATAACAATAGGAAGTGAAAAAGGGCTTAAGTCCTTTTTTATTATATCACACACAAAAAGTTGACGTGACTGGTGGTCAGTAGTTTTTTTCACCACTTGTATTAGAAGAGATGCTTTCCCTTTGTGCCAACACATAATAAAGTTTCTTCTTGGCTTCGTCAATGCAATAAAAATCTGACACAAACACACACACTTATATATATATATATATCATTGCAGCCATCGACGCATTCACACAGACGCGTATAAGTGTATATTTATCTCACCGTTACAAAGTTCTTACAAATACTGAACGACAAAAACGTAACAAAATTCCTTTGAACTCCCAAAAAGCGAAAATAATTGCTTTTTCGGATTTCACCGTATAGACGTTGTGTGTCGTGCAAATAGACTCATTCGTTTTTTCAATGGAACGTTGTGATATATGGAACACGAAATGAATTGAATGTTAGTCAATGTAGAGGAATTTACAGCTGCTATTACTTTTTGCCTACACATTGCATGTGACATGTATTGTAGTGCAAGTATTACAAGTATTTTATGTCATAACTTAGCACACATACACATGAACACGAATTCCTTCGAACGATTATGAAGTTGTTGTTTTTTTATTTCAATTCGTAAGAATGTTAAAAAAATTTAAAGTTAATAAAAAACACCGCCTTGGTAGCTTTATAACCAAAGCCTGGTTTGTTCAAGAAGCTCTAGAACATTTTAGCCACGTTTCAATCTGTAATCTTCTAATCTTTTATTTTATTTTTTTATTTTATTTAATTTTTTATTTTACTTTATTTTATTTTACTTTATTTTATTCTGTAATATAGAAACATTTTCACTAAAAATTATAGCAAACAATGTCACTGTCGTTTGCTCTGTATGGAATCATGTTATTTTGGCATAGTCAATAAAATTGAGCACTGTTACGATGAACAAATTCTCTTGTAACATTGTGTTCCATGTTAACAGCATTCCTCAATTGCATACAAATATATGTACACGTACATATGCTCCCAAAGCAATGTGCGCATGTCCTTGAAACTTTTTTGAATCTTACAACGTTACAGTCCTGCGATAGGTTTTTAGTAGTTGTTATCAATTTACAAAGGTAACAACGAAACGAAAGTATCTGCTGGGATGTCTGTACAATACAATCACTACGGTATTCAACTACCTGGTACAATAAATAAAACACAAATAATACTTATTAAAAACAGCTAAATCTTAAACACCTTGAACATCTATGTAGAAGGAGTGGGCGTGGCAAGTATATAATAGCGCCCTCTAATAGTGTGTGCACTACGTATCAACTTGCAAGCCGGATTCTACGCTTAGTAAGGTTTTTGTATATTATATGTTGTGTGGGTCACGCCCAAATCGTAGGTCAATTTTTATGGCTGTAAGAGATGTTTATCGACGAGGGTCGTGACTCTCAGCCTATTTTGTCCAATTTAAATAGTAAGCTAATGTCACCTCATTGTCCCAAAACTTGCGACCATGAACGCTCCTAGAACTCCAAGAAAAATTTACACATCGGTTCAGTTTTTGATGTTGACTAAGAATGTATAATAATATAATAATTTTGTGGGGTCTCTGAAGGCTCTCTCCGGATCTTGCATCACTAATGTAGGCACAAAACGCGTCACTACGCAATCTTCGTTCTGTTCATTATATGTGAAATTATTTTATTCCATAAAACTTTTTGAACTACTTGATTACCTTACGTAACTGCGATTATGTGTGTAGTAATTTTCGTGCAATATATATTTTTTATATTGTACGTACAAAGACTTTTTCATGGAGCTCATCAGTTGTGTGCTCGTTGGTTTCCTTTTCAATTTGCAAAACCCTTGAAAAAAAAACTTGTTTTTTACGAGTCTTTTTTGCCTCTCAATATGTGTACCATACTGTGCACCATGTGCGGTCATTTGTTATTAATGGCGTGGTTACGGTTCACATGCATCCATACGTGCAATATAAAGCCATTCATATGTGCATGCACGCATACACACAATTTAAGCTGCGTCATTATGATTGTCATTGCAGCCATCATTTATACCAACACCCGGAGTAAAAGATGAACGTAGAGTACACTTATGGTATTCAGCACACATACACACAACAATATTTTAATATTCACCACGCATAGTTAGTCTTATAAATATTATGGTCTGATAAGGAATACTTTTCATGTGCACATAGTGCGGGTGCTGGGCTGTGAGTGATAGTGTTTGCATGAAACTGACAGTCGCAGCTTTTTCACTCGCAAACCAATCTCAAACTTCAAAGTATGCCGTTTAAATTAAATAAGAAGTTGCTTAATTGAGGTCTCCCACTCCCATTCCCACCCCCACTCCATTCCTCCCTCCACACTTATAAGTGATTATTAAAAATTATTAAATGTACGCAAGTTATATAAATTTACGCATACGACAAGTTTGCCAGCTTCGCAGCAAAGGAAGTTTTTTGTGGACCCTTGGGTATGCCTATTATTCAAACCCGCCTATTGTCGGTAATAATGACGTGAAACTAGTCTTATTGGTATAGAGGCACAGTAAAACGTTTTATCTACCTTTGCTGAGCGGAGCATCAGAGACCCCACAAAAAATATAAATTTGTAGCCAGCAATAAAATCTGAATTGATGCAGCCGTGTCCGTCCGCGTGTGTGCTTGTTTTTGGCTCAATTATAAATACCTTAAAATAAAATATAAATCCACTTCAGCTCCGAAGTTGAAGTTCGATGTTTATATTTATCTTGAACCCTATCACTGATGTTCCCAAATTGGGCACGGCCCCATAAAGCCGACACTTTGTATATGGATGTAGCGGTATTAAAGATTTTAACGGAGGCAAAGTTAGTTTTTCACTCGATTCATCTAAGTTAACTGTAACTCTGAAGATTTTAGACTCGGGTGATATATAGAAAATACACTAAATATACGGTCCTTTCCCCAAAGGGCACCTCTGTGCAACTATATCTCCAGTACTTTATGGGTATTCGAAAAAATTCAAGAGTTTTTAAAATAAGCACAAAACTGTCAAGTTTTGATGGCTAATAATCAACAAACACAAGTTCAACCTTAGATTAAGGTTTCAAACTTTTTGTTTTGCTTTGCCCAAGTATTCTGCCGCTACCATTCACCTGAAGTATATCTATGAGCTGGCGAATCCATCAATCAATAAAGTGCTTTGCTGGTAGATTATCATGTAACACTTGCAAGTACAACGATTTAAAACTCAACGTTCAACTTTACTTTCCTGGACGTTGTTATTGGCAGTTTTCAAATAAAAATCAAACTGGGCTATATTTCTCCTCAGCAAGAAACTCTCAAAAAACTTTAATTTTATTTATTACACTCACTAAACCAATTCCAGCTAATATGAATTTCATCATCGTTGCGTCAAAATGGGAAAACGTAAATTCCTTCCTCACACCAGTGAAACGCACACTCATACGCCAAGGTGTACAGTATGATGTACAACATATTCTAGTCCTACGTACACAGCCACACACACACACACACACACATGTTGTGATAGGAAATTAACTCATTTCCATATAAATTTCTTATGAATTCCCCCGTTATGTGTGTGCGCCGAGGGAGCGCTCGCGTCGATGTTAATGATTAATGTTGTGGCCATAAATAATAAAACGACGGCATCCTAAGAGTATACATTTCATACAGAGAATGGATTACAGCATCTTTATAAGGGGAGGTGGCACATTTCTCGTGATAATAACATTAAATTTCTCCGAAAGGTGTTATGGGCACTTTCACAGCAAACTGTAAAATAGGTTGCTGTCTAAGTATCATATAAATCTCTTCTATGGCATTGTGTGAATGTTTTTATTGTGGAAGAAATGCATTGATTTGCGAAACAAATGTATTTTCTAGAATAGGTGAAAAGAGTTGCGAAGCGAAGAAATCATTTTCTACCGGGTTCAATACCTGGCATATTTTCCCAATCGCAACAATCAGGCTCCTTCATCCGTATGCGTCCATGAGCCCACGCATGAGTGAAGAACATTTTCACTACAACTTGCCCCAATTATGTGAAAGGGTTTAAAAGGGAAAATCCAAAATTATTTATAAATATTTATGGTTACCAACACATCTTCAAAGTAATGGAAAATATACTTATAAATAATAATGAAGGAATAAGTGATGTATTCAACAGAAAATTAACAAATTGTGCAAATTCAAAATAGAAAAAATAAAACAGAAATAAAACAACAACTATTGTTTTCTCTAACAAAGCGGACTTTAGATTGCGTTTTAAAATATTCCGCTTTTAAAGGAAAGAGAAAAAATCGGTGAAAAAGTCTCTTTTGGAGCTGAAACGACTCCACAAACAAATACACAACAAGTGAAACTGTAAGAAGAAAAACTTAAAGTAAATTGTAATAAATAAGAGAGGAACCACAAAAACTAACTAACTAAGGAAAATAATATTTGACTAAAGCCAACTCATGATGCATTTACTTGGCTGCACACCCTTAACCACCATCTACAACTTTGAATACTCTTTACCGATGGGTATGTGGCACATGTGCCTTTCCATTGACAACTATTAGGAGGTGCGCCAGGAACCCCAAAAAGTTTATATTATATTGATCAACATCAAAATCTCGTTCGATTTATGAATGCCTGTGTGTCTGTATGCCTGTTGTTGAACCGTCAAGGTCGTACATTTTTATACCCTCCACATAAGATGATAATTACATTTGCAGCACCCATAAGGAGGCATCAGAGATCCTACAAAGTATATATCTTCTAGATCAGCATAAAAAATTGAGTCGATCTAGACATGTATGTCTGTGTGTCCATCATCGACAAAAACCTATTTAGCTGCTACAAAAATTGAGCTATGACGTTGAAATGTGGGTCACGTACTTATAGTTATGCCATCCATTGATATACTAAAAGTGGTTGTGGCCGGATAATAGACACGGACACAGACACGTCTAATCACACTCTAATTATTCCATTCATTGTTGTGCCAAAAATGGGCGTGGTTGGATAACAAATATGCCCACAATTCACTAAAACCATACTCAGCATAAAACTCAACTTGCAACACTGAATATTTCGTACCGTAATTGTGCAGACTTTACGTCTTGTACCCTGAATATCTCGCACCGTAATTGTACAGACTTTATGTCCAGTACACTAAATATTTCACTAAATTTGCTATAGGCTTACGCCATATATTAAATATTTCACTGAGTTTACTATAGACTTACGCCCCATATTAAATCCGCGTGTCGGCTAAACGATTAAACTAATGTCCCATCACCAAGACGGTTAGCCAAAGAAGAGGTTGAGAAATATATCAACAGAGTATTTCCCATCGGAAACATTGGGATCGCGTTCCTATTGTCTTCGGACGGTACGAGATGACGTGGCAAGGGGTAGTAGCCAGACCTTCTATATTTTTTAGCACTAACTTAACTACTTTACATCTTTTATATATGTTACAATATTTATTATTTTAACATAATTGACGGGGAAAACGGGGGACGACTTTCCTCCTCACAAGATAAAAAACCAACGCAAGCTTCAATAGTCGTTAAAAGAAGGGATAATCGCACATGTACATGTTACGCCCACAGTTTACTTACAAATATAAAGGGTTACTACGATCCAAAGATGTTTTTTTACCTGTTGACTTTAAAGTTGTATTTTTATAGTTCTAAGTGATTTGGGTTGTTTGTAGATGTAGTTTTTCATCACTTTTCCTAAAACGAGAAAAGGGAGTAGAGTCTATATTAGGCGCATGCCAAATCTAGGGTACCCACCACCACAACCCACTTGCAAACAGAACACCACTATATTATGTATTTACCCACACAAAGAAAAATAGCATCAAATTTATTTTAATAAACATACATACGATACAATTCATTTGTGTAAGATTAGTATTTTTTTCCAATAAGAGAAGTCTTATCACCAATCACTTTGATAGAGTTAAAATTTTTGATTCCTTTTATTCGCACGCCCATTTTAGCTAATTTTATACATTTCCTTAATTCCATTTTGTGTGCGACTTAACCCATCTTCAATAGGGGGCATATAGAAATGATTTGTACCAAATTTGTGGCCTGCAGATGTTATGGTTTGGGAGTAATACGGGAGTAATTAGTATCAGAAGAGGCGTGGTCAATCCAAAGCCAAAGGGACTGATTTGAACAGATCAGCAAAAATTTCAGAACATTCCGCTCAGTAGTTCAGGATCTGAAAGTGGTTCTGAATCGACTTGACAATATACGTCTGTTTGTGTGTTGCTTATCCAAATTTGAGTACAAGGTACGGTTGGAATAAAATTTGGTACATGGATTCGCTTGGGCCAGAAAAAAGCCTAGGCCGACTTGACCGACTATAACATATTCACTTGCTTCCATTCCATGTAATTATTGCTTATGACCCAAACACCTCCCCACTTGATATCCTTGACTATATAGAAGATATAATTAGATCCTTAATAAGTTAATGATTGTGGTGCAAGTGCCCATGAAAAATAATTATTGGCGGCGTGCTGTATAGTTCAGTTCTTTTCATGGTACAATCACTTTAAAACTCTTTAAACTTTTTACGTTATTTTACTTACATTCATATCATTTCGCTTTATCCCCACTTGCAATATGTGTATTGACTTTTTAACCTATTTGCCCGCCCCTCAACATTTCATTTCATATGGAAAAAAAAAACAGAATAAATGCATTCATTCGATATACTTACATTTTAATGCTCAATTTGAACCAGCAGCTTAACAGCCGCGACCTGGTTCAGCCCTTCCACACACACGCAATTTTTAAGAGTTGAGATTAATCTTATTACCACCGAGCGGGCACAAACGCCAACAACAATAAGAACAAGCACAAAACATAGTAAAGTCAAACCAAATGAAACCAAACCTGAACCTGAACCTGAACCTGAACACTGAACACTGAACACTGAAACCGAAACGAAGCGAAATATTTACATCAATTTATATCAACAGGCACATACACACACATGTTTACACACATGTTTACACCAGTGGAAATATACAAATAGGAGTGCAGCACTTGAAGGGCTTCATAAAAAGGGAATAAATGAATAAAATGCAAAATGCAGAAGGCAACGTGTGTGTACTCATATAACCGTGAATACTGGGTGAGGGTGATGATGTATAGGAATGAAGTACAAAATTTCTTAAAAAAGCTTAAACGCGTGCACACATCTCGCACATCCCTGCATGGAGTCATATGTTGTGTGGGAAACGTTAATGTGAGTGAAAGGCATCTCCGTTCTTACCATGCCGTGCTGGCGAATACGGCCGTGAACGCGACGGCCGCGACCGCTTGTAGTAAAATTCAACAGTTTTTATGTCGTTTGCATAAAAAATTTTTGTTTTCATTGTACAATTGTGAAATGCTGCATAAGGCGACGATTCAAACACACACACACACACACACACCATCAGGTCACCTTTGGCATGTGGGTGTTTTGTTTTATAAGCTATAGTTGGCGCATGTGTTTGTGTAATGTATAAGAAAGGCTGGTTGGTGCTGGTTGCGATATTTAAGAAACGCGCACATACTCACACACACACACATACTTCTGTATTAAACGGTCTGCACATTTATAGTTGCTACGTTCCTCCTAGCAGCATGCGACAAGAGTCCGAAATTTATTGCCGGAGATGCAGTCAAATACCTGGGTGTTATGATCGACGTTCAAAGCCCACCTCGAGCAGGTATGCACAAAATCCGCCTACATAAGCACGGCCCTCAGTAGACTGATGGCAAATACACGAGGTCCAAGAGAAAACCGCAGACACCTCATAGTAGAAGTTGTCAAGTCAGTAATGCTTTACGGAAGCCAAATATCGTACCACGCCATGGAGGTCAAATCTTACGCTAGAGGTCTCAAATCAACTTATCGCCGGTGCGCGATAAGAATTTGCAGCGCCTTTTATACAATTTTGGAGGACGCCGCTCTGGTCACTAGCAGAATGATACCTATTGACCTCTTAGCCAAGGAAAGGTATCTCATATCCCAAGGCGTCGGCAAACAACTCGCTCGAAGTAGATCACTGGAGGAATGGCAGCGAAGATAAAGCTCTTTCGAAAAGGGCAGGTGGACGAACCGTCTAATACCTAATGTAAGTGATTGGTTATTGCGCAAGCATGGAGAAGTCGACTTCTACCTCACGCAATTCTTATCGAGTCATGGGTGTTTTTGGTCATACTTGCACTGCTTTATAAACGACGACAACCCTTGCTGCACCATTTGTGGTGTAGAAGAAGACGTAGGACATGCGTTTTTCTACTGCCCCCGCTTTGAGTAACAGAGAAACATATTGCCGCTACTAATAGGAGAAACCCCTACTCCTGAAAATATAGTATGGCATATGCTCATTTCCAGTAGTAGATGGCAAGCAGTAAAAGACCTTGCGGCAATGATAATGAAACGGTTGTTGTCATAATAGACGTAGTCCAGTCAACGGCCCTTTCCCCCTGTAAAAATTACCTTACTGTGGTGCCACAGGGACCTGGGAATTGATGCAGAGGTGGTTTTAGCGGGTTAAAGTCTCGCACCTCAGGCTTTCGAAGCTTTCAACATATCGCAAAAAAAAAGAAAACACATAGTCATACTTAACGCAGATCATTAGCGATCACGGCTGTTTTCGAGTATGCTCCTAAGAACAAGAAACAGCAGAACACGTTTTGCTAATGTGCCCCAGGTTCGAAACGGAACGATCAACAATAAGAGATACGATTATAGAGCCACTTAGCGGTAACGAAATTGCAAGAGGCATAATAAGTGATAGCGGCGTATGGAGATGTGTTGAGGGTGTAGCTGTAATATTATGAAACAACTCAGGACATTGGAGCGGCACAGACATAGACAAAGAATGACCGACATGATATGTACTATTTGAGCTGAGGCTCAGACGGTTCTTCTGACGTAATACTTAACGGTGGTTCCAAGAGATCTACCGTTGGACGTTGAAGGGGTTTTAGTGGTGAGGGTCCCACACTGACTGGGCTTTCAACGCTTTCCCCTTCGTTAAAAAAAAATTATTCATGCCTATCTATATGCTGTATAAAAAACAATCGAGTGTGTGCCGGAAGAAACAAAACAATTCCCCCAGAGGACCCGAGCAAGCACACCAACAGTGGCCTGGCGCCACGTTGTAAGCAAATAATAACTTGAAATTATAAACTTTCGACGCGTATGACGTAGTCGTGTGGAGGGCACAACTGCCAAAATGATTGCTTGTGTGTTCGGCTCCATGAAGATATTGTCACCAAGTGCGTCATTGTTGCACAAATTGTACCAAGCACTTGCACAAAAGCGTATGTGGAATTGTTGTTGTTGCTTTGGCTACTCTTATAAAATATTCATGAAACGAATAGAACTGCGGCCACCCCGTTCGTCCTTCCGTTACAACTTTCTGAAGGACACCCCGAAAGCACATACGCAGATTCCCAATCAGAGTCCCAGAATTCGACAATTTAGATGTGTCAGCCTGGTCTGTGGTGGAATTCTTGCATTCGAAAATTTTACAAAAAATAATCTGAGACACTTGTAGTTTTCCAGTTTGAAGCAAAACCGGTTGAAAGCCGCGCCCGCAATTGGCACAAATCTCTCTATCAGCCACAAGAATTGTAAATATTAAAGATTAATATTTTTACACTCCCACCGAAGCGCCCACAATTTACAGAAAATTTTATGTAACGCAAGGTCGGACATGTAAGCTAACATGTGCACTTTGAAAGGATGCAATTAGGTGGTTGCCACGTCCTCGACCAATGTGTAGATATGCCGGGTATTTAAAGTTATTTTCGTGTTTATCAATCCCGAGTGTTGTAAACAGTCTTGAGTATAATTTTGCAAGTCTATAAAACCAGACACTTTTTGTGTAATTGAAGATGTTTCCGTAAATTTGTTAGCCACCTTAACGTTACCGTTACTGCTCGGTTACGGGTGTGTAAGGGTTAAGACTTATATATATACGTCGTCCTTAGTATTAAACAAAACTTACATCAGAACAAACCACAGTGAGGGACAGAAGGAAGAAGGCTACTGGGTAAGCATCACTTACAGTTATCTTAACTGCTGATTGTTCGGGTTAGATGGGAACAGAGGAGTGTGTCAAGGGTACATTCTGCGGAAGTGCGAAAAACATAACACAAATCTTAAACTGATGCTACTTGCACTTGTCCACCCACGCTAAGTAAATTGTGTTGTCACGCTGTTTTTACTCTGTTTTTATAGAGGGGTTTTGGAGGGTCGTGTGATAGTTGTTGATGGTCGGAGAGTTTGTGAAATTTCACTATTACCACAAACACCTCGACAGTATACGTGTGTATGTGTATGAAATTATCGCACGTTAGTATTTTATTAAAAGTTTCGCTTCAACTGCTGTTAGGTAATGCGAGTGTGAGGTTTATAACATATACAGCACGCACAAATGAGTGCGCCGTATTCCTCTTCGTTTGCCGCTGCCCCTCTATAATGTTATCTGTCTGGGAAGCCATTAATTTTTCAAGATTGATCCGGTATGCAAATTGCACCACTACAATCAACCATCACCGCCACTATAACATACTTGAACGATTTTCTTTACTTCACGAACACTAACAACGCAACGCAACACAACACAACATTACATAACACAGCTTAACACATATGCCATGCAATGCAACGTAGCTAACATGTACAGATAAGTGTACATGAATGAGATTTGCAACCGCAAAAATATGTTATGTGTCTGGGGCGGTTTATTAAAATCAACCAAAGTGGTATTTTGTGAGGTATTTTATTATTATGTACGAGTTTGTATATGCGTATAAATATAACAGCAATTTGTACCGTATTGCAGGGCATGCGAGTAAGAAGTAATTTCAATCGCCTTATTTCCAACCAGCGAACTCTTAACATATATGCCGGAAACGCTGCCATTACGCCACTATGGTATGCTACACAGAGGACGTACGTACGTACGTACAGCGTGTCTGAAGATATTTTAACACATTCATTTTAATTTTTCATACCCTGCACCTTGGTAGTAAAAACATGTTCAGTTGAAAATACGGAAAAGGTGGAACTTTAAATACATTTTGTACACTCAAGAATGGTATCCCGAATGCCACCACCATAACAACAACAACAACACTTTCCTTATCATTAAATATGATGCACAAGATTTCTGCTTATAATGAAGAGTCATTTCCCCCCTGCTTCTATAAAAGTGAGTACTCCAACCGAGCGATATCATCATCACTCATCATCAAGCCTTTATGGGAGTTGCATTACAATGGAAGCTTCATTTGCATAATGCTTTCATTTCTACGCATATAAACATTACACGCATCATCTCCTATTACAGATTGTTTTACAATTGTATGCAAAGCACTCACCAATTAGTAAAAGCAAACAATAGCTGAGCTTTCATTGCAAACATGAACAAGTTTCTGGTTTTGTTTTGTTTTGTGTTATTTAGTACGTAATGCATTTACGCATCGGAAGGCTTAAACCTTAATGAATACCGCAAGTATTTAGTAGAAGGCCGCCTCTAGGAATTTCATTTGTACATGGGTACAGTGTGTCGGTTGGATCTGTTCTTGAAAATTATAGAAAAACTTTGAACCAATTGATTTTCTGAAGCGTCTTTTCAACGAAACTTGTGAATTTTATTGAAAACCACATCTTAAATACCCTCCACATCTACAATTGTAGGCATGACAGGTACATAATTACGCCCCCCAAATAGTGGATGTAATACATCTCAGCTTGCAAGATGAGTTTTATGCTGAGTATGTGTTTTTGTAAATTGTGGGCATGTCTGTTATTCGACCATGCCCATTTTTGGAACATCGATGCGTAGGATAACTATAAATATGTGTACAAAACAACAAGTTCATAGATCAATTTTTGTAATAGATATATAGATGTATGTCGATTGTAGGCGTGTCTGTTATCCATGATTGTAGGTGCGACTCTTGACCAATTTTGCCCATTTTAAATAGTTATTTGCGTGTGCAAACTCAAAGAGTCTGTACAAAATCTCAGCTCAATATCTCAAAATTTGCTACCATACATCATTTCCTTCCAAATTCATAGCTCGTCAATTATCAATCAATCTAAACTATGAGTGTTTGAAAACAGTAGTATATGCGAATGATTATCACGCGAGGTTCTAAAAATAGTTCACCCTAGTGCCTAGGGGTCCTAAAAATGGTCCGATCAGGTCCAAATTTCGGAAGCTGTTTGAAAAACCCAGTAGAAGACGTCACAGAACAAAGAATATATATTCTTAATCAGCATCAAAAACTGAGACATGTAAGCGGAAATCCATTATAAGTACCGACGTTGAATATGGTTATGTGGGAAACACGTGAGTGAGCTTGTACATCTGTTGTTAGCACACAAAAATCTATTTACCTGACATAAAAATTCACCTATGACGTTGAAATTTATTTCATTAGTTTATAGATAAGCCATTTATTAATCTACCATAAGTGGACTTGATCGGATAACAGACACGCCTATAATCGATAAAAAATTATATACGTATATTCAACAAAAACTTATCTCTGAAACATCAAATTTGATGCGCAAATCTATAATGATGCCATTCATTGTTTTTCCAAAAGTGGACGAGGTCGTGGACACGCCCACAACTTACAAAATATCATACTTGGCTTTAAATTCAACTTGCAAGCTGAGACGTATTACATCCACTATTTGGGGGGCGTAATCATGTACCTGCCACGATCATCGTTAGTACTCGTATGTACTTGTGGAGGGTATTTGAGATGTTGCTTGAGCCATATTTAGTTTTCTTACTTGTTTTCATATAATTTTAAATAAATCGGCGATTTTGCCGTAACCCTTTCGCGTGTACAACCAAGATAAACGAACATCAAATAAACTACATACATATATATCAATTTGAGATAATGCGATAACAATCCAACAATTCATTTGTTAAGCACTTGAAGTTAATTTAGAATTAGAGCAACTACAAACGGCAGTCGTTTTTCGTCTCATTCCGTCACACTCACTCACTCACTGTCTAGTGTGTTAAAGGGAAAGATAAAGTGAAAACAAATTGCGCCTCGTTAATGGCACGTGAGAAGGAAAATCAGTTAAATAATGATATGTATACGTAGAGTGGAACCATACCTGGCCTGAAAGCTTAACTTGGCTACAGCGTAAAAAACGTCAGAGTGAAAAAGCGGAAGACTGTATGTGTGTATGTGTGTGCACATGCCCAATGATAAGGTGAAATTGCCCATTACCGTACAGACGCGTTTTTATTTAGACGTTTATGAAATAGCGCAACTTCCCTGATTCACTACATGATAAATAAGACGAAAACTGAGTGAGAGTGAGGGGGTGTCGGATTACTGCGAAGTGCTTAATTTAAGCCAGCGAGTAGGAAAAATGTAGGTGAGATTGATATATTGCACAAGCAAAATAAACCGAGGCATGTTATGATTTTTTGTTGTGCCCAACAAAAAATTATAAACGTGAGTGGCAACGATCTTCCTGTTTTTAAACACATACACAGGAAAACCTTCTGGTTGTATTCTTCATTTCTTCTGCTTCATGACTAAAATGTTAGATCGATTTCTTCTAATTTCACAATTGCTCACATCTTATGCGCCTCAGCATTTTAATTCTTGCAACGCTTTCGCTAATAATGAAATTGATATCTTTACTTTGAAGACCAGAAGAATGCTTACTGCAGACGAATGGACAGACGGACAGACGGACAAACATGACTAAATCAGTTCAGCATTGAATGGTTTCGTCACGTCGTTGAAATTCGCATTTGTTGCAAACGTTTTGATAAAGTGAATATGTGCCCCGTTATCATTGGTCTGGGCATAAAAACATTAAAAATGACTTTCTACTGCGTAAAGTGTACTTTAATAAAAGAAAAAGAAGAAGTACGAGTATACTTACTAATACCACTCTTTCATCAACTACCCCTTACTTCACTTATCACTTTTGCCCACTTGTCGGTACGAATGGTGGTGGTGGTGGTGGTGGCGGTGGTGTTGATGAAGGTGGAAAAGCTAAACATCAGTAGGAATTGCGCGATTTATTTTATTACTTTATTTTATTTGGTGCTGAATCCTTCCACTCCACTCTATGCAGTTTCTTTCCATCTCTCACTCTCCCCCCCCCCCCCCCCCCCCCCTCTACTTCACACATTGTTCTCCTATTTTGCTTTAATTTTATATTCAACAAAGGAAACCTTTTAGTGTCTTCCCTCCACCCACCCAACTGTCAGATTGGTTGTAGTCATTGTTGCTGTTCTTATTGTTGTTGCCGGTTGTATGTCTATTTTCTCAAGTTGATTTTCTCGCGTACTTTTGGTTTTTGTTTTGCAATTTAGTGCAATTATTTACCGGGTGCTTAAGGCTAAAAGGGCTTTAATTGCACGTTTATTTGTCTTTTTTATTAAGCTTAACACGCAAATCCAATCAAATGCAAACTGACTTTGGCCAAACGAAGATAAAGAAGAAGAAACGTGAATGAAAGAAAGCAAAGAAGGTGCTAAAGCATGCCATTAAATATATATGTACACAAACGTGTACTCAACGTGTATGTTTGCACATAGCCTTAAAATGAACCAAAAACTGATCCTTGCCAACCATGCATATAAGCTGAGACGTTCTTCGGTGAATTACTACAATAGCACAAATAACATTCATTAATTCGGAAAGCAAGCCACAGCTCGGAATAGGTTTAAGCAGTTCTTTTATGGTGCAGTCACCAACACACACATACACGCTTCAATAATAAACTGCTTTAAATGACTGTCCTTATCGCCTGTCTTCTTAAGACTCGTTTCATTCTCTTTTCGAATACACGGCAGCATGTACATATTTTCGATATTATTATAAAATGTTTTCACCTTGCAGTGCAACTTCACAGAAGAGGATCAGGAGAGTTATCAGGTTTTCAAACGTTACCCATGGAACGCTTAAGTTTAAGGAAAAGAGATATCGCGTTCGAATTGTAACGCAAGTGCTTGCACGTTTCAATGGTTGAAATTCTTCTTCTTCTTTCGAAAAACTAACTAAGTAAAAATGCCTTAAACCTTAGAACACATAAAAAATAAGTTAAATAAAAATTGTTAACTGATACGACCGACCCCGTTCCGGTGTTCGTTAAGTGCAGTTGGTCACGTGCCTTGATCAGTAAATAGGTGTTTTGCCGAACCCTTCTTCGTCGTCGCTACTCATTCTTTCTCTACAATTAAATGTAATTTTTTATTTCAAGCAATAAATAGCAAAATGTAACCCCGACTGGATACAAGGTTGAGGAAGCTTCGGAGGTGCAATAGATTCTTGGATGGAATCCTGGGTCGAATCAGCCCTATTTGCCATTCAAAATGGCGACTTATTACTTGTTGATCTATTAATCATTAATGTGCGTTCTTTGCTTTATTAAGATTATCATTGATGTCAAATGTGATCTTTTTTTATGCCCTCCACATACGTGGGTGGCATATTAAGTTTATTGTTACATTTGCTGCACTCTGGGTGTATTAATCTTATACGGTATGTTCAATATATTCTTTGACATTTATGATCAAAATTGGCTTGCTCTAGACATGTCCCTGCGTGTATCCGCTTTGTGGTTGTTAAATTTGGGATATTAAGATAAGCCAATGTAATCATTTTTAGTTTCTGTGAGCAGCTTATACTTAAATTGGGCAAAATCGGTTTAGAGCCACAGAAATCGAGCTATGATGTTGGAAGATATTTATCCATCGATGCGGCGCGATTAATGAAAGGCCTCATTTGGCGTTCAATTGATAAGTAGTAATAAACTAGTTATAAAGGGCGGAATCAGGCTTTACCGCGCCCACTGTTTGTATGCAGATTTGAGGGGTATTTATAATAAATATTAAAATATTTAAAATAATCTAGGGTGCTCAAGCACTTAGGAGAGTGATATTCGGTTAAATTAAAAAAAAACAAAGGAGCTTTAATAAAATATAAAGTGAGCCGTACAAGAACAGATTTCTTTTTCTTTTTATACCCTCCATCTCAGTGATGAGGTGATACTAAGTTTGTTCTACCAATTACAACACCCAGAACAAGGCGTCAGAGACCCTACGAAGTATATATTCTTGATCAGCGTCAAAAACTGAGTCGATTTAGACATGTATGTCCGTGCTTCCATATGTCCGTGTGTCCGTCTGTTGTTGGCACTCTCACGGGCGTAAATTTTGAGATATTGAGCTGAAATTTTGTACAGGCACTTTTAGTGTTTGCACGCAGATCGCTATTTAAAATGGGCAAATCGATCAAGAGCCACGCCCACAATCAACAAAATCTATTTATTTGTCACAAAAATTGAGCGATAAACTTGAAATTTGGTATGTACCTCTATAAATATTAGCTTCATCGTTATGCCAAAAATTGGCGTATTCGGATTGCAGACACGCCCACACTAAATAAAAATGTTTATATCTGCCACAAAAGTTTACCTAGGAACATGAAATTTGGTATGCCTATACATAGTTATCCCATTGACTGACGTAATAAAAATGGGCATGGTCGGATAATAGACACGCCCACAATTTACAGAAAACCATATTCAACGTAAAAGTAAACTTGCGTACTGATACGTAAGACATACACTATTAGAGGGCGCAATATATGTATATTTGCCACGCCCACCGTTGTGGAGGTGGAGGGTATTTAAGATTTGGCCTAAGCCAAATTTTGTTTTCTTACTTGTTATGTTTAAAATTAAAAAACGCAACATAAAAAAAACAGAAACACAAACGCGGCAGTTGACAATTTCGATCCAATTGTATATTTTTTGTCCTTTTTAGTAATGCACACACACAACCACCATCAACTTGAACAATGAACGTCGATTTATTGGAATTGTCTACAAATTTTTTTATTGTACCCCCACTACTGCTGCTTGTCTTCTTATATATAGCAACGCTTCCTTATTTTCGACTTGTGCGAGCACTTCTTAAAAGCGTCGTTATTATGCACCAGGCACAAAGATCTAACAGAAACGTTAAGTTTGCAATAAAGTTTTGTTTGTTGGCAAACGGCAGCAATTGTTATTGTGAGACATGTGTGTGTATGCGTGTGCGTTTATTCATATAAAATAAAACAGAATGTTATGCTGCTAGTGTGTACATACGCATATATTGTATGTGGCAGGAAACAAAGGAGGCCATCATCGTCAGAGCGTCATTATCATGCCAGGCAGCAGCCATCCTCGTTATATATGAGGATGTGTCGGTTTTGTGCAAACGTGTATAGCACCTAAAAGGAGGCGTGCCGCACTCAAAAAGTATATATAATCTTGCTCAGCATCAATAAGCAAATCGATTTAGGCCTTCCGTGTGTCCGTGCGGATTTCTCTCCGGCACTCTTGCGGTCGCAGAAGTTGAGATATTGAGGTAAATTTTGGTGTGGACTAATTTTTTATACGAGTCGGCATTTTGGTATTTTGAGTGGGAAAAATCGACCCAAAGGCGCGCCCACAATACTAATAATCCACAAAATGATTTGCTTTTCCTTTTCTTTTTTTTTTTGTAGTAGAGAATCAACAAATACAAAAAACTAAATTTGGCTTAGGCCAAATCTTGAATACCCTCCACCTCCACAACGATGGGCGTGGCAAATATACATATATTGCGCCCTCTAATAGTGTATGTCTTACGTATCAGTACGCAAGTCTACTTCTTCGTTGAATATGGTTTTCTGTAAATTGTGGGCGTGTCTATTATCCGACCACGCCCATTTTTATTACGTCAGTCAATGGGATAACTATGTATAGGCGTACCAAATTTCATGTTCCTAGGTAAACTTTTGTGGCAGATATAAACATTTTTATTTAGTGTGGGCGTGTCTGCAATCCGAATACGCCAATTTTTGGCATATCGATGAAGCTGATAATTATAGAGGTACATACCACATTTTAAGTTTATCACTCAATTTTTGTGACAAATAAATAGATTTTGTTGATTGTGGGCGTGGCTCTTGATCGATTTGCCCATTTTAAATAGCGATCTGCGTGCAAACACTAAAAGTGCCTGTACAAAATTTCAGCTCAATATCTCAAAATTTACGCCCGTGAGAGTGCCAACAACAGACGGACACACGGACATATGGAAGCACGGACATACATGTCTAAATCGACTCAGTTTTTGACGCTGATCAAGAATATATACTTCGTAGGGTCTCTGACGCCTTGTTCTGGGTGTTGCAATCGGTAGAACAAACTTAGTATCACCTCATCACTGAGGTGGAGGGTATAAAAATGGGTTGAATCGCACTAAGGATCCACCTAGAGTGCTAAAAAAGATATAAATTTTGGAGCTTTTCCTTCATTACAGCCCAACCATAGGAGGTACTATAGACAATTTTCTACGCGAGTACTCCGCCTTTGTGTCGAAAATAAATTAGTGAAAATGGGGGTTAACCAATCGTTAATGCGGACGCAAACAATGGCTGCTTGAAAACTTTATTGACACTGTTTATCATCATCTCATGGAGAGCCACCTACAAATGCAATGATGGTGAGCGTCATAGATTTGGCGTATGCCTAATAAAGCCCTCTCTTACTTGTTTTATATTTAAATCCAACGTACGTGTGCTAGAAAATGTACTTACTTAGCGGGATTTGAAGCCCAAACTTTCTCTTTACCGGTAACGTTAAATCGTAAATTTGATGTGCACAAAACAATAATAACAACAACAACAACAACGCAAGCAACAGCAAGACCAAGAACAAGCACAAGAACAGCATTAGCAACAGCATACAACACAAGTATAAAACAAAAGCAAAAACCAAGCAGATGAATAAAACTTTTTGAAGCGCCTACGTGATGGAAAAAGATTTAAAGTCTTTTTCCATGTTCATCAAATAAATATAAGGTTCGCTGGTTAGCTGCAGCTCTTGCCTCTTCTTCTTTTTCTTTTACTGCTTTCTTATCGTTTGGCGTCTCTTTGCTCTTAAGCTGAACTTAACAAGTTTTTCGTTTATTTTTGTTACAGGTAACAAACCCCCCAAAAACCTAACACAGTTATACACTTGAATGAAAACGCATCCCCACGTACATGTGTACGGGAAATTTATTTGGACAGCAAAGAAAATTAAAAGGAATACAAAGGAAAAAAACTTGAACAATAGTTTGAAAATTTTGGAAAGAAAAAACATTATTTAAAAAACAACAACAACTACAACAAGAGAAATGGATAAAAATAAAACAGAAGAATAAGAAGAAACAAAAGCAATAGCAAGAGAGAACAATAAGTTTACGTGTCAGTTTAAAAGTGTTTCCTTTGTATCCTTCAAAAGTGAAGGATGCACTAAGTTTGTCATTCCGTTTGCAACATTAGAAGGAAGCTTCGATGACCTTATCAAATAATCCGTAGTCCCAATTAGCATCAAAGCCGGAGTTGATATGAGCGTGTGTGTGTGCGTGCGGTGCTGAGGAAATAATTTCGATTCCAAGAAGAAAGCTGGAAGTATGGAATGTTAGGCATTCTACGTAAGTTGTTTCAATAATTACCGTCCCCCAGCATTATATGAAATGCCACACGCCCACTTCAATTTAAACAATTTTTATTTGGTGTAGGACGCAACTGTTGAAATGGAAGGGGCATGCCCACAAATGGTACACACATGGCCATGCCCACAGTATTATCGTGGAGGGTGTCCATGATTTAGTCTCCGCCGCCATGTAGTTTTTCACTTGTTTTGCATTTGTTTTTATTCCGTTGCGTTCTTGTTCTTGTTTTTATTTGGCAATTGCTCGTCGTGTGTATTTGGCTATAGAGACGTTAAGAAAAATCCACCTTTCACGTGATGGCAGGCTTAGTGGATCTTAAGAGTAGAAGTGTCGCATTATTAAGTTTTCCATTTGAAATATATTAAAAAAATATCTTCGGACACGATACACGGAAAGACAAACGAAAAACGAAAAGAGGAAAAAGAAAGAACCCATAGACTGACACATAATATTAGAACAGTTTTAAAGTGATAAGCGACAGAAAGAAGGAATCGAACAAACGCACAAGAAAAACTTTAATGAAAGTTTGCATGAATGCTGTGAAGAAAATTGAACAAATGCTTCCTTTGCGCAATTAGATGCAGTCTCTGTGAGTCGTTTGGCCAATTTTGCCCGTTCTTCCATAGGACAAGGCACATGGACGGACATAGAGACAGATAGATTAGATCGATTCAGTATTCAAGCTTATATAAAATGTTTACATTGTGTTAGGTGTGGCAAGCATTAACTGCCTCCCTAACTTATCTGAAAGCAAGTACTATTCGGCCCCTGATGCTGCTGCATTAAGCTTTTGATATTGACTTTCCAAGGTATGACTTTAAACTTTAAACTTCACACAAATACACATTCAAGCTATCATGCAAAATTTTCAACTTTTCAAAGCACCAAAGGAAATAATCAACACTAAAGATGATAAGGAAAGAGAGAGGGGGGGGGGGGGGGGGGAGATCCTTGCAAACAGCCTCATAACCAGACTGAGATGATGAACGCAGCCTTACAGTTCCACCGTACTCCACACTACTCTATACATATACTATAAATATTTGTATAAGTCTGTAATGCCGTTGGATTGTTTCGCAATGAACGTAAACTTGCTCCGCGAAATTATGGAAAAGTTGCCATTTCATCAAGTCGCAATCTAACTCATAACGATGAATTTGCTATATTTACATGTCTGTTGGCGTCAACGAGAACTTTATTCAATCATTACTTATGTGATACATTTACTTTGAGAAGATTACATGCACACAAACACACCCACTCGTACGCATCATGTTTATTTGTACACTGAAATCTTTGTTCTTCTGCAGCACAGAGTATTATTGTTTAAATTTAGATACGTGCGGCACTCTACACATATGACGCAATCAATAATATTTCACTTATGGTTTGTTAAGTTGACAATTTATATTTAATTGTGTGGGTACCTGAAACTGCACTAATGGCAGCCAGAAAAAGCATTTAACGATCAAAACCGTAAAAAATTAAGCGATTTTATTTAAGAGCAATCTTTACTGTCCTTTGTAATGTTTAAAAATCAAGAAATCGATCGAATTTAATAGCGATCAAACGGAAAAAAACCGGATTTATAGTTTTTCCTTGACGGACGTACGGACAATATTTTATGCACTTTCGGGAGATAATCAAAACAAGTAAAAAACTAAATTTGGCTTAGGCCGAATCTTAGGTACCATCCACCAATTTATGGTACTTCCTTTATAGTGGGTGTGGCATGTACCTACTTAAGCCCTATAATAGGGCATATATTATGCATAACGATACAAGGAAGATGCTGCGTCAAGTTTTTGTAAATTGTGGGCGCATCCGTTATCCGATCGCGTCCATTTTTGTCATATCCTTAGAAAGATTAAATGTTAATATATATGTGTACCAAAGATTGATTTCATAGCTCAATTATTGTGGTTAATAGATATTTTGTGGGTGTGACTATTGACCAATACTGATCTTCATACAGAAACTTAAAGTGTCTCAAAATGTACAAAATATCAGCCCAATATCTCAATAAATATGAGTAGACTAATGTACGTGTGCATGTTTCTGAAACGTTCACGGCCGCTGAAATTCAGATATTAAGCCAAGTCCGCCTTTTATAAAAACCTTGCTCTGCTGTCGATTTGCGACGTGCTAATAAATATTGAACGGTGCACTAGGTAGCGTTGCTTAATGAACTTGGCCACCATAACAAGACGCTTTTGTTGCCATTTTGCAGTGTTTGCTTTTTTATTTATAATATTTTAAGCCGTTAGTTATTAAAAATTACATGATGAGGAGCACTGAAGCAAATCCGTGGTGAACAGTGAAAGCAGTGCTTAGCGGAGGAGAGATAAAAAAGCAAAAAACATGTACACAGCAGATGCTGCCATTGTTGCTAACATCTAGAATCACCGTATAGGGTAAATCATGCGCCACTTTATGATTATTAATAGAAGCAGAAACTGCTATTATGAGCTCATTAGGACACATTATATTTTACGTTTTAGCTGACCTCCCTTTATGTGGAGACACGTACATGATTAAAGGCATGTAGTTGTATAATGAACCAATTTGGCAACCCTGTGCAATTGCACCTGAGTATGCAACTAAGCATACGACCAGTAAAATTTAATAAAAGAATGATTGTGGCAGAAGTTAGTTGGCCGCAGAGGAGATGTAATTGTGCATACAGCACATATGCACACATGCACACGCTTACGTCTGTGTATGGGTATATATGCAATCATTTATGTGGTCAACAAACTTAAAACCAAGCAATCAAAGATATGAGAGACCACAGAGCGTACATGTGCTAGTGCGAGTACGTTCGTGTTGCACAAAAACCAGCACAGTATCATTGACACATATTTTGAGTATCAAACATGTCGGCAAATACGTACAGGAAATAAACAAAGATTACATATGTTCGCGCACATCTGCACCTACACCTACACCTACATCCACAACTACATTATATATGTACGTCCATAAAGAAAACCAATTTATGTTACCAGTCATCACCATCATATACCTTTTTACACAATGTTCGTCTCGTTGTGTGCACTTAGTCAACACAAACGAACATACACACCTGCATAAACACAATATATTTACGAATGTGTTGGTTATGTGTTGACACGCTTCAAAGCATCTTCTACACATGTCACAATTTTATACTTGAATATGTTGATACAAAGAGGATTGGGCCAGGGGCAGGAGACGGCGGGCGGGTATAAAGGAATCGCACGAGAAGAAAAACAAACAACAGAAAGAGATCAAAAATCAAATATGAATTTGCCGCCAAAGGATAAACATTGACTGACTACTGACTTTTCTTTTCTTAACTGCACGTAGGGGGGACGGGGTGTTGATTTTTTTTTCATATATACAATAAAAGTCATGTTTTGTGTACCAATACGTAAACACATACGCACACACTCCACACTTTTATGCATTTGGATTTTTTATTAACGATTTGCTAGTGCCGTCTACTTATTCTTCTTTTTAGGAGCACGTACATACACATTCACTTAGACGGAACGTTTATAACACCCACGAGAAACCCAGACCCTGTGGTTCTTGGAATATACATACAGACCTCAGCAGATCTATGTTAGTTATGTCCGTCCGTCCGTCTGTGGTAAACCCTGCAGAAATTCATATCGATTTCAAATCCAGAACAATAGTTGGCAAACTAAAATTAGACGAATTGACCGATAAAAAAACAAAAATGCCGGCACCCAACAATTACGCAGGATATCCAAAATATGGGCGACTTTTCACTTGTGCTTTGCGGAGCAGCATTTACTGATGAAACTCAAGAGAGGCTTTACAGATTGTGCTCCATGGACAGCACATTAATCAGTTATGCTAATAAGAGCTAGTAGTAGAATTTATTGAATTTCCAAGCGTATAAACACACTGGTACATGTATGTATGTATTGTAGTTCATCTGCCTTTTATTGTATTCTTTATACAGTTATTATAAATATTGTTCGTGTTTGTGTTTGTGTGTGACTTTACAGTGGTTTGCACTCATGTACTTATGTTTCTGTAAAGATTTCTATAATCCTTCAATGCATTTCCCTACATGCATGTGTGCAAATGTGCGCTACTTTTATTGCACGCAATACATTCATACCACTTTGATGGCTGCTGCTGATTGTGTAAAGCAGACAAATGGATTTTATGGCATCAATGAGTATACACAACGGTTTTGCGCTTGTTTGTTTTACTCTCTTAAGATACGTCCGCAGACAACAATTGTTCCACTTGAAGATAAACTTCTTTGCGAATAATTGTTGATAGTTAAGTTTTTGGACAGAGGGAGCGAGAGAAAGTGATACAATTTGATACAATTTGTTGGTGGTACCCCTCAAGACGGAGTAATGACACACACCGTGTTGTACGCGTATGTACGCGCATAAAATTGCAGTAAAATTGTAAGCAATTGAATTTTTACTTCCCATAAAGAGATTTTCTTTTACGATTATTTGCTATAGATTGAACGGGAATGAATAAAAAACCGATAAACAAGTTGTGTGCTGGCTGAGGCCAAATCTTGAATACAAACATTTATCAATCAGGCACAGACATTAACCTTTGAATTTGAAGCAGCTGGTGCAGCTACAGCTGCATATAATTAAAATGGAAATGGGCGTGGCTAGGTCTTAAACAATGGAGTGTATTTTAATGTCTCGTTGTTGTTGCTGTGGTTGTGGTTGTTGCAAATGAAATGCTAAACCTAATAATTCCGTCACTACGGTACGCTAAGCGAGTGATAACAATTCTCACTAAACTTGCTTGTAATATAAAATATTTTGCATGCGTCCCATGCATGCGTATGCATGTATCAAATGTACATTTGAACATAAAGTTAAATTTGGCTCCCCTATATAGACACAATATGATATTTTCACTTTGTTGCCACCACATCAATATTTGACATCATTCACTTAGGCTGCCACCCTTTGTAATGTCATGTATCGTTTTGTTCTTTTATTTTAAACAATAATTCACTAAGAGTGTGTGTACGCGCGTGTGTGTGTCTTGTAATATTTGTAACACAAGCCCATTGTGCAACTATTTATTATGCGTGTATTCTGTTGGTTTTAATAAATATTCGAACGAAATGTGCGTAAGCATAGAAGCGGTTCGCAGAGCAGTGGCTGTGTGTGAAATGCAATACACTTAGTCACGTATGAGCATGGGATGGCATTATATTGCCATATAGTCCTCTAGACTTGAAATGTTTATATGCGTGCATGTGCGTGTTCGTGTGTTTTAAAACCATATGAAATTCCTCCTTATTACTATGTATCATTATTAAAACTTTGCATAACTCTGCGACCCTCTTCTCGCGTCATCGCACTGCTTGCTGCACTCGCACTCACACTCACACACACACACATATGGTGAATACGATAGATGGGGCAGGCATTCGGTATCATCGTTGAGCCTCGTGCTGAAATTTTACATTCAAGCGACATTAGTGGAAACGGCAATAGTAAGAGAAAGCTGCACAGTTGTGTAAATATGTGCGAGTGTATGTTTGCACGTTACGCATGGAATTGTTATTTTATATCGTGCTTGGATATGTGTCAAATAAAATTTCACCGCGTGAATTAAAATCTCCAGGGATTGATTGACAGTATTATGGCGCACTGTTCGCATGCCGCAACGCACATATTCGCACCGCGTTACCATGACTGGCACACATGTTTTCGTACAATGGCTTTCGTACATGATCCACAATGCAATCCAATGCTATGCAACCCATGTAAAAATTGAAAGGATGGGCACCGTAAGGGAAAGGGACACTTACATGTATATCAATTTTCACATTATACGCAATGACTTTTTATACATAAATAAATACATACACACACATACCATTCTATGCTATGTATTCTTCATGTAGAGGACTGATGACTGATGAAAAAAGCAATTAAGCATTTGGAACAAATATACACGCGTGCCCATCTCCACTCATATCGACACTAATGAAAAAAAGTTAGGACATCCACCCTTTCGGGGCGTTGAAATAAAAGTTATCATTGGCAATGGTGTGAAAAGCGGGCGCGTGTATATGTTTGGCAAGTTTGGAAGCCGGAAGACACGCTCATCAAAAGTATATGTACTTTGGAAGAGTCTCTGATTCCGATCTCTTACTAGGTGTTGCAAACACCCTGGCGCCCGAACTCGATGTCCAATTGGGTTCTTTTCAAATAAATACCCTGTCTCGGCCAAAATCGAAAAGGAACCTGCAGTAGACAGAGAGGTGCACCGAGCTTAAATCGTTTCGGACACTGATTCGGCATCAATCTGTATAATAAGTGGTGGATATTTCTGTAGCTGGTTAAGAGTTGACAACATTTCCACAAATAATAATACAAGTAGTACGGGGTATAGGGGGTAGGTTATAATAAGGTATTACACAGAAGCCTTTCCAAAATACTACGGTTCAATTCAATTTCAATGGGGTTCGTCTTTGGGCCGAGACATGTCCAATATTCTTAATTTCCTTGTAGTTGCACGGGCAGAAAATGTTGAGCTGGATGGACCAGCAGCCCGAAGTGAAATACAAAAATTTTTAGGTCAAAGCAATGACATGCCTAAAGCACAATTCTCGCGCGGAAACAATTATGCCTTCTTTACATGGACGTTGACCTACATCCTCTTATAGCGAAAAGCCGTAGATTAAAATGCTATTGAAAACGTGAAGTTGTCTAACGGAACAATACATACACAGCTCGCAAGATTGCTCAAATTTAACAAATTGGTGTAAATTTTGTACTGATAGCAACCCGCTCTACAATGCAAGCCACATAAATTATTATTGCTAGTAACTAAACGGTATTTACTGCATCTGCCTCGTTTGGTCAACCTTCGACTGGACTATATAACGCACGATTTAATGGGCAACTTATCAAAATCTCATTACGAGGGAATGATGACAGCAAAGCTCAAAAAAAGTAGAACGAATAGAACGTTAGGGGGCGGCGACCCACGAGCGCAGACACTCGAATAGAACTCCATAGTATGGATGTTCGCATGTATGCTGTAATTAGAACAGGTATGGAAAGTATCGCTATTAAACTTGAATTTGCTGATGCGAGAACAATAGCAGGCACACGCACATGCACGTCCCACGTATAGGCGCACGTATGTGTACACTGCAGCACAACATTACACAGCGCTAAACAAGGAAAGAGAAACGTTTTAATTGCAAGGTGTACAAAGGTTTGGTAGGGCCGTCCGTGCAATAAAATTTCAATGGGGTGGTAATTTTTAATCGCTCTCTTTTACAACAAGAAACTCCCCCAATATTGAGCCTAAATATAAAGTGGTTTTAACTGGAAAAAAAGTTTGTCGATCGCTGCCCTACACCACTGAGTTGTACAAGTGCCCATTGTATGCAGATGTTTATAGTTCCTAAGAGACTGTCCTCTAACGAGGGCAAAAATCAATGAACCCCTTCTTGCCAATACCTTGACTCATTTGCAAGCGACCTCACACATCCATCCTTGAATCAAATCCTAGTTATAAAAACTAAAGATTGATTTTACCTGGTTAGACAAATCACAGCAGTCTTACCCCAGCTCACAATTATGCGTCAAAATTTGCACCTCTTAATTACGGTTGATTCTCTTCCTTTTCTTTTTCTTTTCTTTTCTCTCTATTTGTAAAGTTAGAAGTTCTGCCTGGTCCTCAATATTTTCGCTCCCTTTGTACAAATTGAAATGTAGCGAATTACACTGGTTCTTGAATGTATACTCAAAACTTAGTCTGGACGATTCAAAGGTGCCTGCAGTGCCAAGGTACGAAGGAGGCAGTCGAAGAGACTTTGTCTTTTGACAGGTGCTCCAGGGTATATAACAAACGTAAACTACGATCTAAACTACCCAACGGAGAGGTAGTGTTTGAGCCTGCAAGAGCCAAATCGTCGCAGCCATCTAAGGACAAGTTTCAACCACTTATTGTTATTTTCATTCATTCATTAAGAGATGCAATAAAAAAAATTGGAATGAAAAAAATATAACGTGGACTCGAATTTACGAGTTTAGATGAAATTGATTATAGCATAAATTATGGAATTACGAGGTGTAGGGTATTAAATGCTCGGCATAATCCGAAGCAAGACGAAACTGAACTGAACTCGTTATTGCCGCGTATACGTATATATGAGGGCACCGCATTTTTGTAGACAATGGTGCGCCAACATACCTTAGCATAGTCTTTACGTTTCCATGTGCGTTGGTGGGAAAAATCAAAATCATGGTTTACAATACGTTTGTTTGCTATTGTTGTTGGTGATGTTGCTTCTATTGTTTTTCATTCGCTTTCCGAGGTTGCCAAGAGATTAAACACATCTACAATATGTTGCCATACTCTCGAGTTTATATTTGAGCGGTGAGGTGGCGGTGTCACATACACACCCTAAACCCAACACAAACCAACTATCCAGCCGTTTGTCTCGGTTTTGTAGTTTAGCCCGGTACTACCCAAACCCCTTGTACCACACTTTGGTGGTTTAAAATCAGTAACTAATGCAATGAATTTAACTAAGCGCACCACTGATTGTAACCCGGTTTGACTTGGCAGCGTTAGCCAAGCGTAAAATTGCGTAAGGGGCGGGTGTACAATTTAGAAAACGGAAACAGAAAATAAAGCATAGCGTTTATGTATGCGAGCATGGGAAAAATTAAAAAAACAAGTAAGAAAACTGAATTTGGCTTAAGCAAAATTTTTAGTACCCTCCACTTCTACATGCAAGCGGCGAACGTGGCATGTGCATGATTCTGCCCTCTGACAGGTCGCATTCTGTAAATTTTGGGCGTGTGTTTTATCCAATCACGTCCATTGGCACAACAACATTTTTTTGGCAGATAGATTTTTGCCGATTGTAGGCGTGGCTTTTGGCGGATATGCGTGCGAGTGCATAAAGAAGTATCTGTTCAACCTGTCAGCTCAATATCTCAAAATTTAGGACCGTAAGAGTGTCAACAACAGCGCACGAACGCACGAACATACATAGCAAGGTTCAGATTTTGGTGCTGGTCTCGGACGCCTTCTTCTACTTAGGATGGTGAGCAAAAGGCATGACACCTATCTTATGTGGAGGTTATAAAATACAAAAAAAAAAAAACAATAACAACAACGACAATAATAATATGGGCGAATGAGTTAACGATCGGGTGGCGAATATTTGTTTTACATTTTATAACATATATGTAAATACGTGTGTGTGTGTGTATGTATTTGTGTGCTATATAGCAAAAAGTGTTTGCCATTCAAATTAAAAGGTACATGTTACAAGTATATTAGCATTCACTCACACACACACACACACACACACACACACACACACACACAAATACTCTTAGCGGACTTTTCAACTAAAACTAGAATGTGTTTAATGGCAAATTAAACTCGCTTTTATTAAAAAGTATGTAAAGTATTTTTTCGCGATAAATAGTACAAAAAAAATTATAAAACTAATAAATTCGACATTCGCGTGTGAACAAATGTGGGAAACTTAAATTGTTGGAAGTTTCGTACGAATGAATTGCAAAGAACTACAAAATGAACCCTACATACTGGTGGAATTGTTCAAAATGTTATAAAGGTGTGCGTGGGCGGAAACGGAGACGGGATCGGGGACACAATTTAAAATTTACTTTAAAGCTTATTTGGCGAACATTTCGACTTTTAAATTGAGACGCAATACTTGCTCCATTAGCGGGCCCCGCCCACAGACATAAAAAGCAAAGCTTCAGAGTTGATAGAAGGTGGAGCACGTATGCCAACAATGTGCTAAATATGGGCAAAGTCACGCCCATATTTACAAATTCACCAAGTGCCAAATCCGGAAGTCGCAACCGGATACATTCCACGGGCCCAATTTGTTTACCGATGTTTAAGGCATTTTCAAGAGCGTCTCGGAATGTCAATAGAGTTCTGCTACATAACTGCTTAGCAACGTAATTGTTTAACGAGGTAAACTAAGTATGTGCTCAAGGTAGAAGTTTGATTTTAACTCCCAGTGTATGTAAAAAAGTTTCATCTAAATTTACGCTCATAAAGCATTGAAAGCAATGCAATGATTACACGTTTGCTGGAAGGTTGATACAAAGGAGAATTTATTATAAAGCTCCCTCGCATCTAACTTAACCCTGCCTTCCTATTGAATGATCTTTTGTCAATGGTTCCTCCTTGTGCACCTTTCTGCGGTTTTTATTTTATTTTCATTATTCTCTTTATTTTTTTGCTTCTCGTATGAGCCGGAGGTAGGAAAGAAAGAACAAAGATTTCATTATGCAAGATGATGATAAGATATCCGTAGTGTTACTCTATTTTTTTGCTGTAGCGGACAATGTTATGTGTAATTTATTACCATACACGGAACGATAGAGAAGAAGGAGAGTGCCTTTGGCTTGACTGCTTATGACGATGACATGGCTTGTGGTGTGGACAACATTCTATCACAAGAAACATAGCACACACTGTGGCTTACAGTTAACTGCAATTTCCTTAACTTACTTCTGTGCTTTCTCTCTCCCTCTAATACGTATAGAGTACTTGTAAATATATATGTATGGGTAGGTATGCTATAGTATGCTACTCATATTGTTTTGTGGGTGATGTTGCACTTGCTTGAAGTTGGGCTCAATCCAACGCTATGTTCAGCATGATTCCCTACAAATACGGCTCCAATAACAGCAATAACAGAAATTTCTTTCTTATGAATCTTATAATGTATTTGTTATTCGCATAAAAACGTACACAAACACATATTAAATAAATACTTGTGTACTTGGGCAACTTTTGTTAAGGCCTTGTACCATCCACTGCGGCGGCGTTGCAAGAAATTCTTGCTTGAAATGTGAAACTTTTCCACCGCAGCATAGCAAGCTAACGATGCGGAAACTCGAAGAAAGTTTTATTATCAATTTTATGACAACAAATAAATTTAAATTTATCGCTTTTGGGGGCTCTCTGCTTTCTGCTCTCTCTGTCTCTACATTTCTCTACATTTCTCTACATTTTATTAAGCAAGTATCTGCACAAAAGTGCAATTCTTTATAAGTACACAACTGGGTAGTGCTAAGCGGTGTACTTAACGTTGTTGGTTGTGCGAGTGTGCAAACGTTGTACACGGAACAACACTCATATCTCTTTATTATTATGATTATTACACTCTGTGTATTAATTTTGAATAATATGCTTTTTAAATAAATTTATTGCACACTTGTCACTCACTCTCTCTCATGCCAATAATCAACTCATTCTCTTACAAATTTATTTATTCAATAAATATTGAACCAACGAAGCGACCATCGGAGAGGGAAACTTTAGACCATAAGATATTTCGACAAAATTTGGTAAAAGGACACGTATTGGCCTAAAAAGGAACGCTATTGAAAATGCACCAAATTGGACCATTTTTAGAACTCCTCCCAATATAAGGTTGGGCATAGTTAATTCGCTTAATAACTGGCCGTGCAAATTTGCACTCGATCGAACCATTTTTAGAACCCCTTTCCATATAACAGTATTTTACGAAATGGCACTGTGACAAAGGTCTCGTTTACTGATACAACTTTAGGTGTAGAGTGTTAAGTGGTGTCGCTTCACACACTATAACATATTCTCTTGTCACCATATGGTTAATTGGTTTCTTGAGGAACTTTGGAAGGTATTATGAATGATTTTTGATACAAATTGTACCAAATTACGACTTTGGCTTGGGCCAATAGGGCAATATTTGGCTCAATCGAATGATTTCACTTTTTTTTTTAAGTTTAGGGGTACCTATCATTCAACTACTCTGTACTTGTAGTAGTGACAGAAAATTGTGGGCGGGGCCATAAACGATTTTAAGCTAATCTCTTAAAATAATACTTGGTTTGCCTGTAACAAGTTTCAGCTCAGCTCAACACCTCAATTCTTCGCACTGTAACCATTTTAACCATAGACATGAACATATATATAACAAGTGACGGCGCGAATTCCATGCTCATTGAAGAAGTATGTTGTATTTTGTGGCGTGTCTGACGTGCTCTACTTCAAGATGTTGGGTGTTTTAGGATCATCCATCCATATAAGCCGAATAAGTAATTACATAAGAGAAGAAGAAGAAGAAGAAACCTTTATAACCCTTTAGAATGGGAATGTGAATGTTAGCACCATAAATCATATTTGCTACGCATCATATGTATATTCCACACGCGCACCACCACGTACAGTTCATATTAAGTAGTAGTTATCATAGTATTCCGCCAACTCCCTTCTCATAAGGGACACATTGAAACTTAATACTGTATGCTGCTGTACAAAGGGTGTGATCTATAAAACAGCAACTTCTCAGATTAGTGTTAAATTTAGTTATTTATGGCCATCTCGCTGTCGTTGTTGTTGTTGTTATTATTTGCTGGCAACACATATACGGGCGCTATGTTGAACGTCCGTTAGCCATAAAACCTCAGAGCAGTTGAGCAGTTCCATAAACTGTTTAACAGCTAAGTGACATGTTTATGCAAACTGGAAATTAACGTAAATCTCAGTTACACCATATTCACGCCATTACAAGCACCTTTACATACCGAAACGAATGTCCTTAAAGGTAACGGCCTACGATAGGTTTGTACAACGATTCAATTTGTTTGCTCCTTATAACCAAATAGAGCGCCAATCAAGTACAAAGCAATGAATAACACATCATGCATGCCTAGACGAGACTTCTTTGTTTGCCTTTAAAGTGATAAAAGATGGTTTGTGAAATTATCTATCAAAAGGAAAAAAGAAAAAGTTGAAATGCACCAACCCTCTACTTACTTGGTTTAATGGTTCCTAAAATGGAGCCTAAACTAGGAAATACTCTAAAACTTATTCCCCTGGACTAAAATTTAGCTCCTTAGCCAACCGTGACATTTTATTTAATATTTTAATCGCTTAATTTGAAACAAGTGGGAAAGCGGACACACAAATAGTGGGCGTGACAGATATATGATTACGCCCTCTATTAGTGTATACATTACGCATCAGCTCCCAAGACGAGTTTTATGTTGCAAGGGATTTTATGTGAATATTGGGCGTGGCTATTATCTTACTACGCCCGCTTATGGCACTTTCATGGATGGAGCAAACATAAATTGTTTAACATTTTATAATTTTCCAGGTCAATTTTTGCGATTGTGGGCATGTCTCTTGACCCATTGTGCACAATTGAAATAGCGATCTGCCTGCAGAAACTGGAACTGCTCGTACAAAATTTCAGCTCAATATTTACGACCGTGAGAGTGCCAACAACAGACGAACGTACGGACACGCGGGCATACATGTCTACATCGACTCAGTGTTTTGATGCTAATTAATAATATGTATACTTTGTAGGCCTCTAGCGCTTTGGAAAAACAAGTTGCAGACCTCGTCTACTTTCATAAGGGTGGTGGCCAATTCACTCGCTTAACTGCCTAGCCCAAGAATGCAGACGTGGCCGTAACCGCGTGAATCATAAGTTTTATAAATTTGTATCCTTCGGCCGTCGCACCATATACAAGGCCATCCATCATCCATTACTTAGCATAACTTCCTTGTACAAGGACGACAACCACCCGTTTCATCGTTATCAGGGTGTACTCATTAAGACCCGTTAAATGATTGTCTACGTTTGAAAAGTGCATGTTATTGCTTGGAGTACGGGTTGTGTGGTTGCTTTGTTCCTTCAAATGTTAATTAACCAACGCTTTGCAGCAAATATTAAATAACTTCTAATTTCCATTAACTCATTTATTGTTGTTATGTATTTACCAAATAGGTGAGAAGGTCTCCATGTACATTTGTGTAGATATCAAATCACCCATGTAATCACCCATGTTAATTTTATATAAATATTTTTAGGGAACTTTATAAATAAATGAAATGAAATGAAATAATCAAAAAAATTAAATTGAATAATATAATATATCAAGTGGTGTAGGGTATTTGATGGTCGGGCTTGTCGGACTATAATATTTTCACTTGTTTTAGAGTCGTTCAATTCAATGAATCTAAAAATCTCGAACATATTTCAAATTTACAAGTCTTCACAACAACCGCCTTTCAAACATTATCCAGACTGCATTTTGCCAGTGAGGACGCGCCGGTTATTTTTCATACCAATCAAGAAGGGTCCCCGGAGCCTTTTTCTGACAGCGACAAACGCAATGACGAATTTAGTGGCCTCTCATTAAAACGTAGAGTCTATACTTGACTAAATTCTCATCTGAAACACCTTCCACATAAATACGTAATTATTTAGACAACTACGCCTTTCTTTAGCGACTACCAAAGTATGCGTTCTACAACACTTTAAACACAAAATTATGCCCTAAAGTTAAAGTTTTTGTTTGCTTGTTATGGGCTCGATCAGAATAAACCTCCAAGCAGAATTATATGCAGGGCCTCCCATTTTTAGCATGTCGATGCGATGAAATACATCTGCGTACGAAATTTCAACTTTGTAGCCACCATGATAATTATTATGGGGGACAAACCATACGGGAGTTATATTAAAACAAGTAAATTTGGCTTAGGCTAAGTCCATATCCACATGAAAACTGTGGGCGTGGCAGGTGCATGATTCCGCCCCCTAACAGTACATAAACTACGCATCAGCTTGCAAGTCGAGTTTTACACTTAATAAATTTTTTGTACATTGAGGATATGTGTGCAATCCGACCATGCCCTTTTTGCACATCCGAGGATGGGTTAATTATAATTTGTATACCAGATTTAAACTTTGCAAGTCGACTTTTGTGGTAGATAAATAAATAAATTTAAATAAGTACTTATTTATATATTTCACAACATACTACATGGGTCTGCTAGATTTGGCATACGCTTTATGCCTTTTGTACTTATTGCTATTGTAAGAGATTTTTGCCAATTGCAAATTGTGCAAGTGCTGCTTCTGCGACTCCTTTTAATTCAAGTAGAAATTTTGCTGCTTTGACTCCGATTGGTTGTACAATATTTCAGCTCAACATATTAAAATGTTTGCAACCAAAACGACCCAGCAACGGAGGCAGAGGAGAAAAGTTCATCAGCAGAGAAGTTATAAAAAGCAACAAACAAACAAAAAACAGAAAACAAAAAACAGAAAAAAAACCAACAATAACAATATAACGATAAATGTGATGATGAATCTGAAAATAAATTGCCAATAACAAATTGATTCAAGTCATCTAATAGCACCAACATGTACACATACTACTAATGATATGCAGATGGGTTCCAGAGGAATGCCAGAATGCCAGAATGCCATACCATTGCTGCCAACATCACTAAATATATAGAACTGAGCATCTAACCAATTCGGCTGCTGAGGAGAGAGGGACGATTCAACCACACATACGTGTGTTTGTGCATTAAAGTGTATTTCATTTTCATTCTATTTCGTTTCTAAAATAATATACAATTGCAATGTTTATTTTGAAAATTCTGCAATAGACCAAATTGTAGTTGAAGCGGAAGCATAACACATATAAACCAGTTTGGAGGTTATTGAATACTTTTTATGGCACTTTGCAAGACTCGTTACTACTACAATTCAATTTGGAAAAGGGTTGTAAGATGCATTGTTGTGTCATGCAATACATTTATATGTTGTGTGCTAAGAAACGAGCCACAAAGGGCGATAGTGAGGGGGGGCGATAAGGACCCTGTACGAGGTAAACAAATAAATAACATTTTCGTAGTTACCATAAATATGTAGAAAACGCATAAGCATGTGAATCAAAGCTTCTCTCAAGTATTATGCATACGCAAGGACTCTTAGCACACAGTTTGACGACCAACTCAGTTGTTATTTTATATGTGTTTATGGTTGCATTGGTGTGGGTTGCATGGAGTGTAGGAGTAGTAATGTAAGTAAGTCTTTAAGAAAACAACAATACGAAGAAAAACTCTCTAAATCTAAATCGATTGCTTTTAACCTGTTTGGCCGTTTTTCTTTTATTACCCAATAATATGTCTCCAGATTTCAGCAACTCGATAGAGAGTTTCTTGCCAAAATAAAGAAAAAAGCAGAAAAACAGGAAAAGAAAAGAAAACACAAGTTGATGTAGTAGTATTGCTATTATAGTCAGACATCTATACTTAAAATATTGTTTTTCTACCTACCATCACATGCATTTACAGCACTGTCCAAACGTTTGCAACGCCCAAACACATCACCATCGAATACTGAGTCGACCTGGCCATGTCTGTCTGTCTGTCCGCGGGTATGTATTCTGTAGTAATCAGTCCCCTGATCGCAAACATTGAGATATCGATTCCAAACTTGGCAGAAGTGTTGGTAGTTTCCATGCGCAGCCTTCCACTGAGGTTTCATTATTCAATTAAATGTGTTCCTCTCTGCTCCAGCGAAGAAAGTGCTGATTCGAAAAAAACCAAATTAGTTCTTATAGTAGTGCACGAATTGATAGAATTGGACCAGCCATTCGGGAGAGTTGCACCATTACAATTGAAACGAATAATTTCACAATGCTTTTAATATGAGCAAGGCACACGTTAGCATGCGTGTTTGCTTTTGTACAAATTTGTATGTTTTTTGTTAAATTTCTGAATGGTCCCGAGCTACTGAATTTCACACTTGGCAAAACTCTTCCTCTAAAGCCCCCTGAGTTGACCATGCCTCTTCTGAGAACCTTAAGTTCAACTTGAAGGGTGAAGGTTAAAATGGTTAACAACGTCAACTGCGTTTCATTCGCGCTGCGTAAACGCGTGCTTAATGTATTTGTATTTTTGGATAAAATACGGCCCCCGAAAAGAGCGTACAGCGTACGAAATGAAATTATGAAAATATATAAAGTTAGCTGAAATGGGCCGGTAGGCCATGTATTTGTGGCGACTTATATGAAGAAATTTTGAGCGCTCGTTTCAAATTCGTATTCAGCCCTACATTGCTCCGTTTTCGCAGATAGACACGGAAAGTATCGTACGTACCAAAAAGGTATGAATTACCCGTCAAAGTGTTTTATTGGCCTGTGTCACCACACACGCACACATTGCTATCATTTTTTTAGTCACTCGGAATTTTTCTTCTACAACATTTCTTCTAATAAACTTGGAACGTTCTGTTCTTATTAAGCGCTTGTGATGAAAGTTTTAAATCTGATGAAAAATATGCACCAAGTGAATTATGTGCCATTTGTCTGAGCGCAATCATTTTTTATTGCAGCTCCAAAAGTTTTCTTGCCATTTGTAAATAGATTGTGTGATAAAGGTGTGCCTGTACAAATATTACACAAGGCATAAGTTTTCTTTGTTTGTGCGTTTGTTATTATACCCACCATCACATGTATATGGGGGTATATGTCCCTCTGTCAAACGTTTGCAACGCCCACAAGGAGACGTTGTAGCTTGTGTTCTGAATCAGCATGGATTACTGAGACGATCCCGCCGTGTCTGTATGTCCGCATACGCCTTCTGTGGTAATCATTCTCACTTGCGATATCGACTCCAGATTTATCGGTAGTTTTCATACGCTGGTTACTACAAAAATGCTATTGAAAATCGGTTAAACGACACGCCCACAGAGCAAAAAAACTGAAAAGAAGCAATTCCGTAAGTAAATTTTCCGTATTACTTGTAAGGTACAGAATATATACTCCCCGGGGAAGTGCGGTGCATCGATAATATGTATTCAATAGTTGGCCTCAGCCAAGTATAATTTTTTTTACTTGCTTTTATTTGCTTTCCTAAAAATAATGGAAATAAGAAGAGGTATGGGAAAAAGAGAGAGACAAAATATGTAAATTTAAGGTATTTATCAATCGGGACACGAGTTACAATATAGTGACCTTTTTTATATATTTTGTTGGAATATTGTACGTTAATTTAGTTCTTAGTCTTAAGTACACATTCATAAAGAAAGGTTGTGTTTCTTAATAAAGAATTTAATGAAACATAACAAAGGTTTTTATTACTAAAGTGGAGAAACGTAACTGACGTTAGAATTAGACAAGTGAACACAAAAATGTGGCTTAAGCCAAATCTTGAATATTCTCCACGTCTAAATACATACAATTCATAGGCATGACAGGTATCTAGCACGTACGATTCGGCGGTAAATGAGGGTTTTTGTAAATTCGAGGCGCGTCCGTTACCCCATTTACTTTTACTTTGGAAATGTTTTCCAAATTCCAACTTCGTAGTTCAATCTATCCGATTCTGGCCAATTCAAATAGAATATTTGTACAAAATTTCAGCTCAATGTCTTAAAATTTACGGTCGCGAAATATCCAACAGCCAACAGATACACTAACAAAAAGGACTAGATCGACTCAGAATTTAATGCTGATCAAAAACATTTATATAAATTTGTGGGCTCTCGCACGTCTGCTTTTGAGTGTTGCAAACGGAAAAACAACGACTACCCATGTCCGCCCGGGTATCCTTGTTCCATGTGTCCCCCTATTGTTTAAGTACTCTTAAATTTGATAAATTTAGCTGATATTTGTAGTTTCTGCCTGCATGCTCCTATTTGAAGTGGAAACAAAAATGAAATCTTGTAAAGATTTATCTAATTTGGGAACATTGGTCAAAAGCCACGCCCACAATTGATCAAAGTCCATCTAACAACCGTAAACTTCAGCTTTAACCTTAACACTTAATAAACTTATTTCGAATTTCATTTATAAACTCATCTTCCACCACACCAGCTCTAGGCTTTTCATGAGGTGGGTACTAATAAAACTTAGAAATTTAAGAGAGAAAATAGCGCTGATCAAAAAATAGGTGTATACACTAATACAAATACAAATAATAATCGGAATAAAAATTATATTAATTATAACAACAATACGGCAAATATTAGTAATTACAATAACACATTACGTTAACATAACACTCTTAACGAAGGTGACATTAATATTAATAATACAACTTTTCTCATATATATTAGTTTTAATTTTAATTATTAGCTGGGTTATGTGCAGATTGCAAGGTGTAGGGGACAGAGTGCTGCAGACGCGCTGTATATATATAGTATTGACGTTCAGACATTAATGAATGATAACGAGACGGTTTAATATTTTGATCTTGAAAGTTCACGTCTACTGAACAGGTACGTAGGATCCTGGTGTGAGAGGAAACGAAATTCTGTAGAAAACAAAGTGTTTGACATTTGAAAAGATCATTCAAGGTCACCTTGAGTAGACACTTGGTATATGCGGAGAATCCATCATATCTTCTTAATCCGTACACGCATCTAACTATACTGTGACTCTGACAAGCTTTTGCTTAGATGTTAAATCACAATTTCCAAACTCACAACAATATAAACGTTTCGGAATCAAATAAGATTTGGCTAGTAAAACGCGTATGAATAACAATGTTTTTATGGTTATTCCATGTGAACGATCAATTGAATGTTATTCCTCGGTTCTTTACAGTTTCAACAAATCCTACATCCCCCTCCTTTAATTCAATGCGTATGTATTTTAGGTGAGCCCATTTTGCGGCACTAGCTGGATCGTCATTTAATTTGCAAAGATATTGGTTGGTGTTGGGCAATCCATAATTCAGTTTCGTCCGCACCACTTTAGACACTTGAGCAGATCATTAATAAACATAGAAAATAAAAGTGGGCTAAGAATGGACGTTTGTCCTCTTTGACCTCTTTGAACTTGGAGGATATCCGAGAAGATGTCATTTACACACTGACGACGATTTGAAAGATATGTATACTAAAGATTGGCAGGGGACGAATCAAAATTGACAATGTTTTCTGATTTGATAATCAACAGAGTAGGATCCATTGAATCAAGAGGTATAGTGTGATCTAGCAAACACCAAACATGATATTTCATTATTATCTAATTTGTAGCGTGTATTTTCAGCTACTTCTACAATATCTAAGTGGTTGCGCACGATCTGTTTTTCCGAAAACTTAATTGAGTTTCAGCAATTGAAGAATTTGTTTGAACAAAATTGTAAATTTGTTTATGTAGCAGTTGTTCAAACACTTTGAATTGCCACGCCCATGACTTGCATAAATGGACTTTCAGGGTATTCAAAATTTAAGCCTATCGCACACAAAATGTCTTCTTTTACTTGTTCCTTTCACCACATGTCCCTTTTCATATATGCCTTGCACTCGTGCAAAGTGCAGCATCGCTCAAATTCAATTTTTGAATTTTTGAAATTCCAATTTGTAAGTTGGTTAAAAGCATTTGCTTTAACACGCTCTGCGCACACAGTCCAACCAATTGCCTGCAAAATTGGTAATTACTTTTGCAATTTGCTGCATTTGTAATTTATTAAAAATTAATTTATTCTGTTGGCACATAAACTCAAAGGCAGCCATAGTCTCGACGAAACCATATACAACTCTCCGAAACATGCAAGAAAAGGTCAATTCACTCCAATTAAGACTCAACGGCGTCCAACAACTTTATACTTTTTCGTTTGATGTCGTACACTGTCGTACAATGCAAGAAAATTGTCCGCCAGGGGTAGGGATGTGTGACCTGGCTCGGTGCTGCATAGTAAATCTTCGAAAAGAAAAATCAACTTTAATTTTCTTGCACGAGTTTATGAATAGGCTTTGTGTATGAGCCGTTTAGTTTGAAAGCGGTGCAAGTCCACACTTGGTCACTTTTTGAAAAGTTTACAGGTTTGCGTTTAAAGGCGCCGTCAAGTTGTAGATGAAGTGTAGATGACAACTTTTATGTATTTTTGGGTCTCACCGAATAGAAGTTTAGGCTGGCTAACAAAGATAACGGAATTTTTATTCAATTTTTTTTACTTTAATTTGGGAACGGTGGCCTTTAGCATACAAAATGAAAATGTTTTCTACGTGCTACAAAGATTTTAGAATGATTTTCAATGTATTTGAGATGATGATCTGAATGTGAGGTCGGCTTTCTTCGAGCGCACAGTTAGACTTGCACCATTTTCAAACTAAATGACTCATATACAAATCACAACAAAACAACAACAATAACACAGGTTGTAATATACATGAGTGCCTAAAATGAAATGGGTACTGGTGCGGCATTCGGGCATTGTTTACCCAGTTAAGTGTGTGCCAAATCCACCTTACTTACAATGCAATATATTGGCAGCCAACATTTTTATCCTCAATTATATTTTTATTATATGCACAACCAATATACATATGTTGAGTCCTAAAATTTCGTTTTATTTTTTTCTTTGACATTTTGTTCGTTTGCCTTTAGCTGATGATTGCCATTGAACGGCATCGTTGATGCCAAGAGACCTGCGACGAGCTGTCATCGGTGTTGCATTCTTTCTCTAATATTGTGGCAAAGGAAAGCTTACATTCCGTTTACGTCCGTGTGTGCTTAAGTGATTAAGAAAAAAAGGTATTTTTGGTTGAAGTCAAGTCTTGAATATACCAGAAGCCCCTTGTTGTGTTGTGTAAGGTTTCATACACTCCGCGCAAGATGGGTGCGATACTAAGTTCGTTGTTAGTTTTCCAACATCCGAAAGAAGGCGTGAGATGAGACCCTTCAACGTATTCTTGATAGACACCTGAATCGATTAAAAATTTCTGCGTCTGTGCGTCTGTCACGGCAGAGAAATAGCAATATTGAGCAGAAACTCCATAGATAGCCGCCACAACCACAATTGAGAAAAAGCGACAGTATAGCAATTGTATCCAATGCTGTGTCAAATATGATCGAGATCGGATTCACCGCAAACAGTTATCTCGTAAATTTGAAGTATACCGAAGATGTAACGTTGGCGAAATCTAGTACGCAGTCACCTATATGCATATAATGGGTGTAATAGATTAACAGCCACTGCCACAATTGGTAAGGTAACATTACACACGCTACACACACTGACAATGATACATGTTTTGGCTACTACATTAAATCTAAAATGTACTTTTGTGGTCATTGAAAGAGGCCGCAGGCCTCTGTATTCTGTTTCTTCTCTTTTACCGGTCATCGGCACAGTACTTAAGTACAAAGTACATTTGGCTTATGCTAAATCTTAAATACATTACACATCTATGTATTAACACAAAAAGTGGGCGAAGCAGATATATCGTTGCGCCCCCTAATAGTGTATGCATTACGTATGAACTTAAAAGATTTATTCTACACCAAGTGAGGTTTTTGTAAATCGTGGGTGCGTTTATTATCTGACCACGCTCACTTTTTGCTATGCCCATGGATAGGGCAATTGTACACCAATCGCTATTATCCCTAATACTGAAATCCCGTGATCGATTAAACTCAAATATGTTTTCTTCAGACATCATATTAAGTTAAGAAACGTTAATGTCAAGACACTCTAAGTATTTAATCACAATACCATCAATATCAATAACAATAACAACAACAAAAAGCGATTATGATAATGGCGTTGACTTCAATTGTTTGACAACAATAGCAACGCACCAACAAAATGCAGCATAACTTACATGAGAAACATAAGTGCACATATAAAGGCGTTCTGAGTATGTGTATGTGTGTTTTAGGTATATATCAATGGTAAGTGTTTGCATTTGCTGTGATTCGTGCAAACACTTTCCATCCAGACCTAAAGAGCCATCTCCCTTCATCCACACAAATAAAATGTAATGGCATACGGGGCTGTGCCATTCAAGATTGCATTTTTAGACAGAATTAAAAGTTTGGAATTAACAGAAAAAATACTGAATAAGTGAAGTGTGCAATAAAGGGCACAACAACAACAAACCGTATGAAATTCAATTCAATGACATACATACTGCCTTCCGTAAAGAACTAGCCTTATTCACTATTCACTATTCACTATTCATTTTTATACCCTCCACCTCAGTGATGAGGGTATACTAAGTTTGTTCTTCCGTTTGCAACACCCAGAAGGAGGCGTCAGAGACCCTACAAAGTATATATATTCTTGATCAGCGTCAAAAACTGAGTCGATTTAGACATGTATGTCCGTGTGTCCGTGTGTCCGTCTGTTGTTGGCACTCTCACGGGCGTACATTTTGACATATTGAGCTGAAATTTTGTACTGACACTTTTAGTTTTTGCACACAGATCACTATTTAAAATGGGCAAAATCGGTCCAGAGCCTCGCCCACAATCAACAAAAGTCTATTTATCTGCCACAAAATTTCAGCTATAAACTTGAAGTTTGGTATGTACATCTATGAATATTAGCTTCATCGGTATGCCAAAAATGGGCGTATTCATTTCTGGAATTCATTCTGATTACAAAATGTTTACATTGCGCGGCATGTCAAACTCATGCGTTAGGTAGTAGCGACCAAACAGAAAATGTCCACAAATAAAAATTAACTTAAAAGGACTAACCTTAAATACCCTCCACGTAGAAGTGGTGGGCGCGGCCAGTAGATGAATGCGTCCCTTCATAGTATAAGTAACCCGTGTTAGTTTATGTGTCAAATTCTATACAAAAATGTTATTTGGTGAATAATGTTTGGTCGTTTGTAAGCGTGGTCCACTGTAAACAGAATCTTGCGTACAGATATCAAAAATATTTCCATTGAGTTTCCGCTCAATCTGTCAATATATTTACGATCATCATCGTTCTAACAACGGACACACGGACGGAGTTGTCTAGAGCGACAGATTTCATTGCTGTTTACGAATATTATATATAGGGTGTTGTAGTGTGTTCAATGTTTCGTTTCGTTTTGAATGTTACAAACTCGTGACTAGGGTGGATGGTATAAAAATTTGGACCTTCTCTTCACCCTCTTGCATAAATTTAATAAAGATTTTGGCGAGGCAATGCTGCTCGTGGCCAAGCATGTGGGAGAAATTGTTACTTTGTTTGTTTTGTTTCGCTATTGGAGTGAATACATGCTGTTTACCACAAATACTTTAAAACACATGCAAATCGATTGGTTTTGATCGGAAAGAAAACGACGTAGGCCGCCCTTTTTTGTGCCTCATTAAATGTTCATTTTGAAACTTGTAAAATAAAAAACCAAACAAATATACATAACTAGGCCAAGTTAGTATTAGATAGCCACAAATCGGCGTCCTCTTCAAGGTTGCAAACGAAACAAAAAACTTTACTGAACAATTTGAATTTCATGAGAAATGTGTTGGTTTTTATTTTTATTATAGACATTATCTATTATGTCATCTGTCATCTTGTATTGGATACTGTTTGGTGGTGCAAGTGTTGGTTGAGTGGCTCTAGGTTTTATAACACAAAACATGGAAAAACAGTTCTTTGCATAATTAGTTTATAATTTGTATCCTTATACTCTCCATTTCCAACTCTCTCTCTCTCTCTCTCTCTCTCTTTCATCATACAACATTTTTTGTTGGTTTGAGCAGCACTTCAACTTCGCTGCTTAGGTGTGGAACTTTTTTTATAAATCATACACTACATATAATTTTTCGAAATGAGTATTTTGGGTTTTTTTTTGTGTGGGTTTGTGTGAGTTTTTGTAATGTAAGTTCACTTTTAATAGTGCCACGCCCATAATAGGCAAAAATGTTTCATATTCATATCTAATAAGTAATCCCCAGATGCGTCTAATTGGTGGTGCTCTTTAAAATAAGACGCAATGCCACGCCCCCAAACTTTACATAAATTTGAAGGGTGCACAAGATTGGAGCGAATTTATATGGAATAATTTCTTAGAACACAGTAACGAATGGTCGAGTCCATCTCGTTTTATATACTTGTATACTTTTATAATTTTCGTGTCTTAGTGTTAGACACAGTGTTTAGAAATTTGTCATTAAAGCTTTTCCTAAAATTGAAGTGCAACTCTCTGGAGTTTCTCTTTAAAGCAAAACAGGTAATGACCAGAATTTAGTGTCAACTTGATTTGAAGAAAAAGGAAACGTCATTTTTCCTGAGAGAATCGCTTTAAATGATTTGAGAAGAATTTCTACCTAATAAAAAAAAGAGAACGCACGATAATAAACACCGTGGGGCTTACTGACCGACTTTCTATTATTCCGCCCAATTCTATTGTTATTATATACAGCATAACTTAACGTTATTATTTTGCTCGAAGCCAATTTGCATTTGTTTATTTCCGTTCCCCGGCTAAGTGGGTGAGGAAGGAGGGGGTGGGGGGTGGTGAACATACCACAATCTTTTATTTATTCAAATGAACTTAACTGTCACGTTGTTCCAACATCCTTACACCGTGCGTGCCTTTATGCTGCTGCTGCTAAGATATTTTTATTACCAACAACAAGCAGATAATACAAACAAGGACAACAAAAGAAAATAAATTTACACAAAGCAGCCAAAAAATAACGAAAAATGGAGAAACAAATGGAAACGGTGCAGTGGGTCATACCCAACCGCTCAATGCCCTACATGAATGTGTTCGGAATAAACGAAAATACATAAATTTAGCATTAACCCACTCCTGGCAAGTGGGCGAACTTGCACCAAACTCCATTGATATGTCTCAGATAACGAAAGGATGGAAGGACAGAATTATTTAAAATAAATCGGAGGAAATCTGATAATCACATAATCCTCCCTAGTACTACAAGTACATTGCACAACATCAGATAGAAACACAAACACAAACAACCAATCAACGTATAAATGAGAGCGCGTATAAAGTTATTTCTAAAAAAAGAAACAAACAAAAAAAGAACAATTAAAAAACTAAATTTGGTTTAGGAGGAATATTAAATGCCCTCCAAATCTACCTGGTTATGCCCTCTAAACTTTATGTATTACGTCTCAACAAACAGGTCGGATGCTGCTCAAAGGTCCGTTTAGGAATTTCACAGACGGAGAGACGAACCTGAAGTGTCAGGTGGATCTCTATGAGCCGTTCAGGAAAGAAGAGCCAACCAACCGCATAAACTTAACATATATGTCAGCACCAGTCCTACAAAGTATAAAAGCAAATAATAATAAGAAGAAGAAAAATGCCCAAAGTTTGCTGTACCAACACTAAGTAGTCGTGCCTGCCATGAATTCACACTTACCATACAAATAACACTTGCCACACACATCAACCAACCAAACAACCACCACCCAATAACACGTTGTGTTTATAAACGTGCATCAAAAGCAGGAGCCTGTTAAGAGTTCAATGAAAGCAATGTTTAGGAAAAAATACGTTGGCTTGTTTGTTTGTTTGGGAGTGCGTGTGTGCTAATGCAGGCAAGCATATGGCGATGCGTCCTACGCGTGTGTGCTAGTGTCATGTACAAAACATTTGCAAATACCGCAAACATGAACTTGAATCCGAATTCTATAGAGAATCAAATGTTAGGCGAATAAACATCGAAGCAAAACCCGAAAACAGGAAATTGAATTTTCGACTTTGCCAATTGCTGCTGCTGCTGCAGTGTATTCATTCTACACATGATATAAATACAACACAAATTTTAACAAACCCGTGTGTGTATATCTGTTCCGCATAAATATTTTTGCATACGTTGCTTCCCCACGGAAACGCAATTTATTTAACATTGGATTCTTAACACATGTTCATGGCACGGAGAGGTGTTCTCCTTCTCTTAGCTCTCCTAAGCAGTAGCGCTTGTGTGGCAAGCAAACTTTTTAAAATTTGCAAATATAAAAGTTTATGAAATTATCAGCAATTAAATTCATAGAATGCATATGGGATTGGTGCTCTTGTTGCTACGAAGCAGTAAGAGTCATATCGAGGAGGAACGCATCGGAAATCATCAGAGTTGAGAGCCGTCAAATGTAATTTAAACTGAGCCGCTCACACTTTTTATTATTTGAATTATTTGACTGACATTCTAATCTGTCACACATCAACTTAAGACTCGTACTATGCAGCAAATAAAGTGTCAGCGTCTGCCACGCTGAGGCTGGTAGATGTGGGCGTGTTTTTTAAACCATTGAGCCCAATTTGAAGGGCAAGCTACGGTACGGTAATTACTGAATAATTTAGCTTAGGCCTCATCTTAAATGATTTGCACATTTTCACGTAACCTGTGGGTGTTGTTTATACACAAGTTCGCCTCCTTTTAATGATCATTACAGGTTATGTGAAATATCAAATTCTTTTCTAAACAATTTTTTTTTTGCAAATTTGGGCATAAACTATCGAATAATTGCCCGCAGCAAGAATTGTTAGCATATTTTCCACTAAAGTTCAGTCAAATATGAAATTTTTAGTACTCGGGTGGGTATGTAACATATCTGGCGAAAAAAGACTCTAAAAGAAAAAAAAATAACACCATCTGCACAGCAACCAAATGACGCCAATTGCTTTAGAAGGAAGCCAAAAGAATGGAAGAATTCTGTCATTCAACAAAAGTCATCTAAAGAATTACTCGCGGATGAACTAAAGGCATGACATGGCGACAACAACACTACACTACACTACACTACACTACACTACACACTCTCTAAATGAGATGTGAAAGTCAAGTATGTGTTAACAAACGGATATAAAATCAACATCTGCACTCACATAGTTAAACACATAAAGAGGGTGAGAGAGAGAGAGAGAGGGAGAGATAAGAGCCTTGTTTATAAAGTGTGATAGTTGGTGTATAATTCGCATAATAACAATTTCTTTAGTTTGGCTGGTGATCCTTCTTCTTCTTTTATTTTTGGTGACTGAACTGAACCGAACTGAACTGAACTGAGCTGAGCTGGTGTACTCGTATGTAGTGTATGCGGTGCCATGTGCTGTTGGCAGTGTTTTATGCATAAAAATAAATTTTACATTTTATTTTTGGTTGTGCGAGTGTGAGTATGAGTGTGTGTGTGTTTTTGTATGATTTCGAAACTTATTTTCCGGAATAATAATTCACGCCTTTTTAATTATACGCGCGCTCCCTCTTTTTTTGTGTGTGTGTTTTTTTTTTTTAAGGATACCACTGACAAAATGTCCTGCTCCTCCACCTAGTGGTTTACTGTACGCTGATATTCAGAGATAACATGAAAAACAGTTTTCGTTGGCATTGCTATGGGTCGTAAGCAATTTCTGTACTTCAGTTTAACTGCGTATCTGTGCAGCGCTTTGTTTGCTGTGACGTACGGTTTTCCGTATCCTTCATACGTGTAGACGCACACTACTCTCACTCTGGTGTTTATTCAACATTTGCCTCTTTTGTTGATATTCTGTCTGTTTTTCCCGCGCCTCTTGTATGCGAATATTATGTGTGCGGACAAAACAATGTTGGGTGCGACAGCCATCTGAAAATATGAAGCAGCAGCAACAGAAGATGTGCCATGAAAGGCTTGGATTAGATTGTCATGTATGAAAGCGTCCTTTTATTACATGCGGTTGCATTTTATATTGAAATACAACAAGAATGAATCCCCAACTCATTTGAATTGTAGGTACACACACACACACGCACACGCACACACATTTACTAGGTCATTGTGTACGTAGCACACTACTATAAATTTTTTACTTTACTTTTATGTTTTGCTAACGCACTGTGCTCGTACAATACACGGCCATGTTTTAGTTATATGCATATGTGTGAAAAGCATTAATAGTCCTTTCTGTGCTTTGGTATACAGCAAAGAAAAAACAAGCCAAATGACACACACCCACCCGCACACACAAACAAACACATTAAGCATTGTGAATTCATTTCATTCGTTGGCATGGATTTTTGCATAATATGTGTGTGACAGTGCTAACAAAAGAATCAAAAGCCATTACGTTACGAGCCATATGCTTACACATTTAATGTCTGTCTGTCGGTCTGTCCATCTATCTATTCTTATCAACACACTCTTCTCTGCTCTTAAGTATTTTCGATTTTCGTTTTTATTGGTTTGTTGTTGTTGTTGTTGTTGTTGTATTCCAAATATTATTCCAATTTCAATTTTGCATAAGAGAAGTGATTGGAAATCCATATAAAAAATGCTCCCCATCGAAATTGGTGCGTACGGTGTGAGTGTAAGCCTCGTCCCTACAGTATAGGTAGTGAGGTTATAGCAACATTAAATTTTATTAAACAAATTTTCATATTGGGATAGCACTGATACTCTTAAATTTTCCGCAGAAGAGGGCAAGAATATTTGTTTGCGGCACCATCTAGACCGAAGCCTCAGAGACCCACCAAAGTATATCTTTTCTTGATCGGCGTACAAATTGTAGTCGATCTAGATATGGCCGTCCGCGTAACTGTCTATTGTTGACACTATTATGACCCTAAATATTGAGTGATTTGGCTTTCGTACGTACATCCCCTAATATATCGAAATCTCTTGAAGACAAATAAAAATTCTATTCAAGAAAGGAACGGGCCAGCATCCTACATACCAACGCCCCAGAGGATATATACAAATAAATGCCTTTACAATTGCACGTGCATATGTGTGTGCGCAGTCGTCTAACAAAGCAGAACATGTCATCTTTGAACATAATTTACAATAAATTGAGAAAGACACACTTCAAGTCGTAGGTTGCCATTACTATTTGCACAATACATTGTGGAGAAGGCTTCAACGAAATATTTACAAAACAATCGGAGTGGTGCGTAAGGCCCACTCAGAAAGAGTGCCCCAATAACAAATAAATCACTCTACAATTGAACAAGAGTTCAAATATTTACGCGGTATTTGTGCTAAACATGAACAGCCCACAAGAAAAGTAAACACTATAAAACATTATGTGCGAGTGTGTGTGTGTATGTGTAGGAGTGGGCATTAAACATTAAACAGATGCGTACATTGCATGTACACACTAAACAAGCAAATAAAGCGTGTGAGCTGAAGTGTGTTTAGCACCAAAATTCAACAAATCAGTTTGTATACGTACGTACGTAGCAATGCGTCTTGAATGGAGTACCTATATCTTTGTGGCAACCATATAATGAGTGAACGAATTGAATGTTTGTTCCTGCAAACAAATGAAATTCAAAATTCTAGTGAAATCGAAGCGTCCTATAATGTACGAGGGGCACGCATTAAATGATACAGCTTCAGCACGTCAGCAAGAGTGATTAATTTGAAATGTTCATTTCATTACTTTTCGATACCCTCAACAGCCCAGCCCATGTTGTGATGATGGGGTTAAGGGGTATTTTTTAAGTATTTCTTCTTCCTTCATTGGGCAGTAAGACCGGCACGGTGCTTACATTTAAAGAAGACATCTCCTGAGTGCCGATATTTACAAAAAAATAACAAACAAAAAATCAAAACAAAACAAGTGAAAATATTATAGTCGGTCAAGCCCGACCATCAAATACCCTACACCACCTGATGCATCATTCAATGTAATTTTTTTCTTTGAAAAATGAAGAAATTTATTGAAGGATAACTTATATTTTCAAAAGTTTCAAAATGATATAAATGTCACAAAAATATTTTTGTTGGTTTTTAATTCAAAAAAAAAAAAAATTATATGGGGAGTGGTTCTAAAAATGGTCCGATCCGGTCCATTTTCAAAACAGTTTCTTTTTGGGCCAATACGTGTCCTTGTACCAAATTTCATCGAAATATGTCAAAAAATGCGACCTGTAGCTTGCACACAAATTTAGATGGACAGACGGACATGGTTAAATCGATTCAGATTTTGATTCTGAATCGATCGGTATAGTAGAAGGTGGGTGTGGCATTAGTCGTTTATGTATTACAAACATCCGCACAAACTTAATAAACCCTTTGCCACAGGTGGTGCAGGGTATAAAAAGTCGGATTCTCCACTAAATTTGGCTTTTGGCTTGGTGCGTAGATCGTAGAGTTGATACTTCTGAATAGGAATGCAGCGTCGCTACATATTCTGTTTACACCACATACAAAAATTGGGCGTGGGAGGTATACGATTTATAAGTATATGAAGCTTGCAAGTCGAGTCAGCTGAGTACGGTATATTGTATAATGGGGACGTGTCTGGTATTGGACCCCTCTAATTTTTGATGCTGACCAAGAATGTATATACTGTGTGGGGTCTCCTGCGCTCCCTTCTGTGTGCGACAAATAGAATAAAAATCGCAATATTCTAACTACGATGTCTTTATTCTAAATAATTTTCTATTCCGTCTTGTGTAGCTTTGAAGATTTGTATGGACATGTTAGTCCAAAAATCCCACTCTCAAAGGTTCAGAGCACAGAAACCCGATGTAATACAACTGCAGCGATATCATTCTCGAGTCATTGTTCAACGCACCTAAACCATAAAAATTATGTGGAATAATTCGAAGGGGAAAGTGGCTGCAGACCAGTTTTAACGATATGTGTTGCAGACGGACTGATAACTAACATGAACGCCATTTTATGAGAAGGGTATAAGGAACAAAGCAGCGGATACCAAGACTTCGTTAAAAGACTTTGATGCTGACCAAAGACGACTACTCAAACCGAATGCCTTTTTCCGCCAGTTGTCTATGAAATAATAACTTGGCTTCATTAATGTTAGGCAGTTAAGGGGACTTAAATGTGCCTGGAAATATACCCCGATTTAGTTTATATAATATACTCTGCATTAATTGCACAGAGCCAAAATTTTTAAACAAATTTTAAGGAATTAAAGCAATCCAGCACATGCATGTATCATCCTTCGCAATTAACTCAGGAAGTAGCATTCCTCACACACACACCTAGCGATAAAAATAAAAAAAAGTAATAATTAGAGACATTTTCGATTTGATTTCAATTTAAATCGTACGACAAAAAAAATATTGAAATCATGACACATACATGACTACATAACCAATTAACATCAATTTATACATACCAGCAATATACCATGAATCTACGCTACGTATGCATATGCGTGTTTTTCTGTATCCCGTAAACGCATGCATTGTCACTGTCACATGCATACCCACCAGCTTAACGGCAGCATTCATTAAATTGACTATATACACGGACTATTATCGATTGTGTTGGTCAACCGGTCTAAAGAAGAATAACATAACCAACGCAAAAACGTTCTCGTTTGGTTGGTGTAACTAACTTCATATAACGAAGCGGAAACTGAAGCAGTGTTCAACACGATACATTGCGAATTACACGTAAGCTACAATAGTCCATCTATGCCAATGCAAATACCAATTACAACTGGGTAGTTGTCCCTCTGTGTGTGTGTGTGTGTGTGTGTGTGTGTCTTTAGATGCCCGGAGCGTACATTGGAGGTTAATCACAATGGTGGCATTACTACACGGTATGTGTCCGCGGTTGAATTCTTTGGGATTATAGGGAGAGACACGGAATTTGGACGGTCTAACCGAAACAAAAAACGCAAACAAATTTAAACGAGTTTGCATGTGGGGCTTTTAAGGAAGCATACATAGGAGGTAAAAGTTCATTTCATTCATTTATTTTTTTATTGAAGAATATTTCCCTAAAAAGTGTCTATTTATGTGGCAAAGGGTAATAGCTTTGTGCGGAAGTTTCTTATTCCTAAACGGCAAATGCCACACCCACGATTGAATCAATCTAACCATGTCCGTATTGACCCATAGAGGAACCCTATGGAAGTTTATGTTTTTTAACAAAATTAAGTGGCGGTTCCTCGCGTTAACTAATACAACTCAATTAATTGTAGCACAATTTGTGGAACTAAGTGGTGTAGGGTATTCAATGGTGGAGCTTGACCGACTATAACATTTTCACTTCTTTGTGGTAATCCAGAAGCTCTTTAAGTATTTACTATAAAACGGAAACTTTCTCGCATAATGAAATGTTTCGTAAACGATGATCAACTTTGTTTTTATGTTCGCTGTTAAACTTTATTTACCAAAAAAAAATACGGTTTCATATCCACATTTTCCTGCTCATTAACACTAAAAAGAAAACCGGAATGAAATCCATAGACAAAATAAATGGATACTGTCAGTGTTAAAACAATGGATGTGACTTTGACTATGACTCTGTAAATGAAATTGAGAGTCAACACCTGAAAACACGCAAACTGAGCAAAAGTTAAAGTTGACAATTACCATTTGACATCAGTTACACCAACAACAACAGCAACAGCAATAATCATACACGGTTATCAGCGCCATCATCATCACCATCACCATCATCATCACTTTCCAACTTATGAAACTCTTACACATGCACAATAGTTTTTTGTATGCTCCCTCCATAACAGTTAATAATTGAACAAAATTTGTTCAAATATCAACAAGGGACTCATTCAATATAGACAGAAAAAGATATGTGGATGGTGGTTGGAGGAAAATGGAAGGAAAGAATCCTGAATGCCATAGAAACAGCATACAGGTCAATAATCAACGACAACATATTTCCGGTAAGTTCATTTAGATGAAAAATAATGAAAAAGTAACCAGAAGAACGCCATTGTGTGCATCTATGTGCATGTTCGTTACCAATGAAACGGTACCAGCAGCAGTAGCAGCAACGGCAACAGTAGCAGACGCACAATTGTATAAAATATATTACTCCAACATAATGGCAAATTGCACAAACTTTTTCAATAAGGTACTCAGTTGGCAGAAAATGCACGACTTTGAAATCAATGATAGAGAAGAACGAACATTAAAGACTGAACAATTGTAGAGAACAACGCATCGCAAAGTTTCTCATGTCAAAGTGATGTTGGAGTATATTGGTTTGTTGAAACGTTTGTAAGTGCCAGAGCCACACCTCCAAAAGTACACATAATCTTGATCAGTATCAATGGAAGCTCATATTAGGAATATATATCCTATGTAGATTTTGATTCTGAATCGAACGGTATAATCGATAGTGTGCATAACGGTGTGTGTAGCATTGGACGTTAATATACCCTTTGCCACAAGGATGCAAGGTATAAATTTCATAATAGATATGACGAAAGGTAGCAAAAATGGTTCAATTCAAATTTAAATCAACAGCTTTCCTTGGATGTTTATATTAAAAATTGTTGCCTGCTCATTGCACCCATAGGAACAAACATGCGAAAATGGTAAAATATATTCAGAGAGTGAATCTGAAACGATCAATTAAATGGCAAGTAAAAACATTAAATTTGGCTTGACCAAACTTTAAATATTCGCCACATCTACACGTAAATGGGCGTGGCAGGAATTTTAAAAGTATGTACTTCGTAATACGTTACAACTTGCAAATCGTGTTCTATGCTAAATAAGATTTTTTCTAAGTCATCGGCGTGTGTATTATCCGACCACGCCCATTTTTGGTTTATTTATGGATGCGGTAATTACACATATGTCTAGAAGAGTTTTAGTTCACAGCACAATTTTTGAGGCATATAGGCAGATGTTAGAAGGTTGTGGGCGCGGCTCCCAGTGGAATTTGGCCATGGCTCAATCGATTCACTTTGTGATGCCAATATATATGTATATATATGCATGAAGGGCACAGTTATTATATAAATTTATATTCATTTATTTGTAAAATTTTCTTTTATATAAAAAATTACAAACTCACAAATTGAAAATCTTTTTATAGAATAAATTGAAAAAATTTGAAAAGGGTCTGACATGAAAATCAAAGATTACAATAATTAAATTTAACATAAGAAACATATGAATGCACATTACAGGGTGTCTGACTCCTCCTTTTCCCACGTTGCACACGCCTGTTGATGCTTTGTGCAAAAAAGTTTAAAATTCATTTTAAATCAATCAATTTAACGCAAAACCATCTTAACTACAATATCTTTACTAAACAAAATCCACGTACGAAACAAATAGAAACTGTTTACCCTCTAAGCTAAGTTGCTATTAATTAAAAAGTTTGATGGGATTCTTTTCAGACAATGTATAAATTTGCACAAAAATTACCAACACACACAACATTTGAATTTAAAGTTAAAATCCCTACGCACACACTTGCACACACACCCAGCACCAAACACACTCACCCACAACATATACTTATTGTATAAATAATTCATTTAGTTTTTATACAAAATACTGCCAAAAGGGATTACACATATCACGTGCTTTTATGCGAGAGAGAGTTCGAAGAAGTTCCTTATCTAAAGCCGATTTACCACACATAACGAAATAGTTTTGCAAGAGAAGAAGAAAAAGAAGAAGAAGAACGCAAAAATAGAGTGAAAAAATCGCATTTGGCTTTAATTGCATTCAATTGAAGCTGTTATCTGCTATTGCCAATACATACACCATACCAAGTGTGTGTGTGTGTGTGTGTGTGTGTGTGTGTGTGTTTGGTTATATAAGAATATGCTGGAGAGATGGTTAGGGAAGCAGCCTCAACAGCTTTACTGGTAATTAAATCCTCTAGATTTTAATAGAGATAAATTGCAAAAAACCTCATTTAGGTAAAATTATTTTGTGTGTGCATGTGGACTACATTGGTGGAGGGGCAGAGCTGAACTTTAAACGAAAATCAATTACACACCAACTTGACGCATCATCGAAAACAGCAGCGCCAGAGAGCATTTAGAGATAAAAAGGTTTCTTTAATTAATTCAGTACAACCACTAAAACCTCAACCAAATAAGAAGAAGAAGCATTTTAATAAAAACAAAAACCTACAAAAACCACTTCTTCTGACAAATCCACTTGAATCGAATTTTGTTCCATTTCCATGGCCTTTCTAGCCGTTTTTCATTCCATTTGTAGTTACAACCCACCCTCACACACACACACACACACACACACACACACACACACACACAAACATATTATAATTGTATGCATGTTGTATTAAATAGATATAACATTGTATAAATGTGATATGTTCCAGATCTGCCAATTTCTTTAGTCGAGTATTAAAATTTGTAAAATAATAAGTTGGAGTGACTTCAACACAAAACACTTTCAACTAATTTGCACTTTGCAGGCAGGCCAATGCCAATAATAAGTTTTCAAAATCATAAACATTATCTTAAAACAACAAGTCGGTCAAGCCCGCCTATTTTATACCCTACACCACTTAGTTGAGTTATAACAGTAAACGCGAGCCATTACCATGCAAGTCACTTTATGTGGAAAGGTGTTCTAAAAATGGTCCCATTGGATCCAAATTTTGCACAGCTAAATATTAAACCAACTAACTTTACAAATAGACGCAGGGAATAAACGATATAATCATTATTCTGACAATTCCAAAGTTGGGCATAAATATCACTTTGTGAGAACGTCTGAAATTGAGCACGCCTTCAACTCATTTAAAAAATTTAAAATTTTTTAGATCAAGGTTTTTAAACGGCTTCTAAGCGGCTGTTCCATATATGTTCCAAGATATGGCCAAAGCTAATCGATTTGCAATTTTGCAAGTTAATTCGTCAACTGTTTAAGGTACTAAGAATCATCTCATAATTAAAATATTTTTATTTATGTAGCTTTTCTCTAGTTAAGAAGAAGTTTATCGTAATCAGTAATCAGTGAGAAGAGCATGCTTTGGCTATTCCTAAAATGTGCACAATATTTTTGTAAGCCACACTATTCGGCGGCTTCATTACAATTTCATTTTAAACTTTTCAACAAAAGATAATTAATGGTTTGCTGGTTGCTTGCCTTGTAGCAGTGGTGGCAGCAGTGGTTGCGGCGAGGTATTGGATCTCATTAAAATATTGATTACAGTCGAAAAGAAACAGTAAAAAAACTTCCAAAATCATTGCGAATAAATTTACAATTGCGAACACTTCAGCTTATCTCAGTTGTTCGCTCACTTCGTGCCTTTAAGTTATCTGCGCTAAGTTAGTTGTATAAATTTGGGTATTAATAGTTTTTTTATGGTTTTATAATGGAATTAAATGAACAACGCTCATGTATAATACATAGTTTGGAACATCACTTTGGGTTTACGGATCATTAAAAGCTACCAAGGGTGTTAATGAATCGAGGAATATATCGCTTTAGCGAGTACGTGTGGGGCACAATTACACATTTTATGGTTAACCTTATTTTATAGGCAAACACTGGTAACTAGTAGTAGTAGTCCTAAAGACTCCTTACCTTTCTACATAAACATACATTGTTTATGTAGTTGAATTCATTGGTGCATTGCATCATTAAAGATAAAATGCTGTACATATAATTAGAGAGGAAAATATAGTTGCACTAGGCTAAATGTTGAATGCTCGCCAAAATTTCATCTGTCGTATCGATACTGCGGACGCGTGTGAGCGCCCTTTTTCATCCTAGTTGTGTGGATATATTCACGAAATTTGTTTTTCTGCAAGAAAGTATCTGAGGAAAGCTTCGGAGACCTCGCGAAATATATGAATTCTTGATCAGCAACCCGCTTCGATCCGTCTCTCTGTCAGACAGGTAGTTTACTATTTCAAGTGCGCAAGTCTCTCGCAACTACAATTTGTAGTTTGATAAAAGTGATTGATTTGAACAAAAAGTGGGTATGGTTGTATAACAGATACGCCCTCAATTAAGAAAACTCTTTTTAGTACAGAATTAATCTATAAATGCGACACACATACAATACTTGTGATCTATTCGATGATAGCTGCGACCACCAATTTACTAACCTTCAGCGCGCTATTTTAAATTCAAATTTCCTTCTACTAATATTTACTTTACTTGGCCGTAGTATTTATTCGTATTATTCAAATGAAACTTTGATCAATAATATAAATATTTGCCAGTAACGTGTCTGCCTGGAAGCACTTGCGTATATAGATTTTCATTTCGTGCTGACAGAGATTTATTTCTAAATATTTTTTTAATATACTATGGAATAAAAAAGGCCAAAGAAATGCCGAAAAAGAGGAATTCATAAAAACTTCAAAAACAAAACTTAAAAGTTTTCAATTTATTGTTGAACTTTTGGCGTTAAGTGCAATTACGAGTGTCATTCTATTTAGCAAGAGTGGAGAGCAAGCTCTGTATGTGTGTAAAAACGTTCCAACAAACAAGTAGAATTACGCAGAATGTTTGTTAGCCTCTCTTCTGGGAAAGATAAACAAAAAACTTGTGAAAATTATACAAATGTTATATATTACCAATTATGTTGCAAAAGTTCATCTTTTTTTTTGCTACTACAAGTTGAATGATATATGGGAAGAACTTTTGCACCCATGTTAAGCGAACGCATAATGACAAAATTTTGTTAAATTATGATAAGTTGACTGCTTAGATATTCTAAAGTGTTTAAGAAACTTTGCATACGCCTTTTTTGTTAGCGCAAATGGCAAAGCATTGGAACACATGCCAGCTGGCCACATAGTAAAAGTCAGAGTCAAAGTATTTTTTGAAAACTTTTGTACAATTTCAAGCATGTTTTTTTTGTGTTGTGTTGTAATGCTCTGCGGTACCAATTCTAAGTAGGCTTACCAACCATTACATATGTTTTAGTTGGTAATTTGCATAGTGAAAGGGAGGCAGGAAAGAGTTCGTTTATGTACCAAACCAAACATGCGATCAATTCTCTAATAGACATAAAATAATTTATATACATCTGTACCATTGGTATTAACGTTAATTTGCAAAAGAGGAACAAGGAAAAAAGCATAAATCGAAGGAATTTTTACCATAATTGATTGACTTTTTTGTAGATTACTTGCTGCCTTTGATGTGGTTCTTGACGTTTTGCATCACAGTATAAAGAATCATCTTCTCGCTTTATCTCTCTATCTCTCTCTGCCTCTGGCTCTGACTAGCGTTTGATATTTATATATTGTTCTTCAGTTGGCTTAGTTAGTTTTGGAAAAGTTGTTTACGCTCTTATCTGCAGTGCATGCTGGTTGTTTATGTCCTGCGACAGTTGTGACAAAGGATATATTAAGTTTGTGTGAATATTTGTAACTCGTATTGGCCCATACAGGAACGCTACTGAGAATGGACCGAAGTGGACCGCTTCCCATATAAGGTCCTATTGTAACAGAAGTCTTTGTACGGCAACAAGTCATAGTTCTTAATCCCTTTTTTGCAAAATTGGATAAAACGATTGCCGCATGTAGATCCACATTCCATATAACGATATTTCATAAAGCGACTTGTGCAGCAATGTGACGCGTTTACTGGCTAAATTAGGTCGGGCTTGACCGGATAAAACATTTTCATTTGTGACACAAAAAATTACATTTTTTTCTCAAACTCTACGTTCTTAAGACGTTGTCATAGATATCGACCAAATGTTAAGGTTTATGCTTCCTTGCCTACAGCATACGAGTACGACGATGAGAGATGAGAAACCACGGATTTCATTTAAATCTCATCCACTTGCATTAGCAATAAGTAGACACTTGGACATTTAAAAAAACAAAAAAACTCCCGTTAAATATCTGCAAATGGGGTTTCTGTTAAATAATGCAAACAACAACAACAACGGCAACAAAACTAAATAAAAACCTCTTTTTGGAAGGTGTCATGTTGAAAGTCAGTTTATGGCTTTTGTGGTCTGTGTCCGGAAATGGTCACTGCATTGTTGTTAGCAAATTCTCAACCACAAACTGCTTGTTTGCTTGCCGGCCGACTATAACGTAAAAAACAAAAAACCTGGAACAACAAACAGTAAATGTAGAATTAAGGACAGTGTGGTTGAAAAGTTGAAATTTTGTCACAGCTTTAAATAAGAACTTAAAAAAACTGTAACGTTCATTTTAATAGCATTTAATTGTGGCCACTTAACAATGACTTGGTTGGGTTATTTCTTCTTCTTTAAGAATTCAAAAATCCTCCAACAATTCTACAGTTTGCAAGGTTTTGGTTGGCTTAGTAAATTGAAACTTTGTGCAATTTCTGTTCACACTGAGCACTGAGCTACACAATCGCCCTTATCATGACATTCGTGTGCATCGAATGAGTCTCATACGCACTCGAATCGCATTCGTTGAAAATGGTATCATAACATTCGTTCGAGTACACTGCATTATCTTTGTTTATAATTTGCTCTGATTTACAGTTTTTGTCAGAATAAGAAGAAGAAGTGTTTTCCATACAAAAGAAATTGTGTTTTTTAAATAAAAGAAAAAAATTTGAACCGGCTTAAAGTTAAAATAAAACCAAAACAAGTGAAAATATTATAGTCGGTCAAGTCCGACCATCAAATACACTACACCACTTGATATATTTTTCAATTTAATTTTTTTCTTTGAAAAATGAAAAATTTTATTTTTATATACCTTCTTGTATTTTCAAAAATTTCAAAATGATACACGTCAGAAATTTTCTTTTATTTTTTGTTTATGAAATCAAAATTTTTATATGGGGAGGGGTTCTAAAAATGGTCCAATCCAGTCCATTTTCAATAAGATTCCCTTTTGGGCCAACACGTGTCCTTGTACCAAATTTCACTGAAATATCTCCAAAAATGTGACCAGTAGCTTGCGCACAAATTTAGATGGACTTCAGATGGATTTCAGATTTTGATTCTGAATCGATCGGTATAACTGAAGGTGGGTGTGGCATTTGCCGTTTAGGTTTAGTTACAATCATCCGCACAAACTTGATATACCCTTTTCCACAGGGTGGTGCAGGGTATAAAAATGGATCTAACACATCTCCAAGATTTACAAGACAAGCAAACGCAATAAGTGGTTGAATTTTACAAAATTTTATTTAAATAAAATAAATTAAACATTTATTTGCTTTGCTTTATTTTATTTGCAATAACATTGTACTTAATTAAATATAAAGTTTTTTTTTTAGTTTTCTTCTTTCTGTGAAACGTTTTTCAAACGGCCGCCTTACTGCGTTTGCGTAATTTATATCAACTAAATTGTCATTAACTTGTACTAACTGTAAAAAGCTGTTATGATAAAAAAGTAGCGCAATCGCTGCTAAAAACAACGATTGTCTCTTGATTGCCTCTTCTCCAACACTTGTTCACTCACAGCAGCAGTATATATTTAAGCGAAAAGCACTAAATGGTTGGTTAGAATAAACTTTTTTACTTGCACTCGATGTGATTATAACATTAAAATGAATCCAAATTAATTTAAATTGCTTCCAAACTATATTAGGTGTAAATCTATCTGGAATTTCTGAATTCAACCTGAATGTAGTCCAAAGCAGGCACAGCTCTGCGGCACAACCTAACTGTCCTAACATGCATCTGCCACATTCACAGATTTGGCCCAAGACAAATTTGGTTTTCTTCGTTGCTTCTTGTGGATTTTAACTATGGTACAAATTACGTCCGAACCCACTTCAAAATTAATTTGAATTCACCTTGTTTTCTAATTCGAAATATTCATTTATTACGCTTCTTTTATTCTCAAAACATATCCATTCATTTGTTTTGTACGACTATCGGCTACCTTGACGGTTCTGTTTACAATTTCCATTAAAACAGTAATAAATGAATGACTTTGTTTTATATTCCAACAGTTTAGTCTCACGTACTTTGTATTTTTAAAAAGTAATTAAAAATATCAAAAGTTCCAAATCTGTACGTTGTAGTTTCTTACTTGTTTTGCAACATCCCATACACAACATATGAGTAGGTGAATATTCTGGGTAAAAGGTCATAAATTATATTGAATGGAAAAACCCCCACAACGTTGTTATCTACATTTTGGTTCAGTTTTTTTGCTCTGTTTTGCTCCTCATTTGTAACAAAGAACCAGAAAGAACTTTTTTCTTGTATAAATAATGATGCTCAATTTCTTTTGCTACTCATTCGTTAGTTCATTTAGTGTTGATGTTGCCCTTAGCTTAAAATTATTTTTCTTTTTCTTCTTCTTCTTCTTCTTCTGTTCCTAGTTTTGCATTCTTTCCCTGCGCCCCCATGGAAACTTAATAACCTTAATGCGCACACACTTGCACACAGTCATATGTAAAAACTCTATGTAGTTGTGTCGTTCCAAAGGTAATATTGTAACATTTGTGTATATGTGTGTGTGTATGCTCATTCTTTCGATATTAACGCAAATTTATGTTTTTAAATGTAGTTTTCATAATTACGTTACAGCAAAGTTTTCTCGCTTTTACGCTTTCTATATGGTATGTTCCTATTCAAATTGAGGAGAGAAATGCTTATGTACAGGCACTTCTGTGGCACATGTTCTAGAGTGATAAAAGAGATGTATCCTCCGCTGAAACCCTTCAGTTGGACAACCAGGCTTGCTCACCGATCTCACCCATTCGTTATGGGGTTGCCGGCGTATCGTACAACGCATTACAGAAACGATTCGTTCTTTAACCGGGGTGTTCGCCTCTGGAACCACCTACTTCCAGAGGTGTTTCCACCATGCCTAGTGTGCGCAATTTCAAAATAAATGTTTACAAACACTACTCCCTCTAATCCCTTCTAACTATCACCGTGCTCGCACGTATAGGGGTCATCCCCTGAGTGGTTATAATAAAAAAATAAAAATATTGTGGTGGTAATTATTCACTGCTGCTAAAATGTCGTTTATGTCCTTTGCATTTACTATGGCTAAAGTATCATCTACATATTTGGTTATGTAGGTCAAATGTATGTTCTTCTTCTTTAAGACCGTGATGGCTTCGTCCACAAATTCGTCCAATACTATATCTGCTATGGTAGGGGAGAGGGGTTTACCCATTGGCATTCCGATGACTTGTATGTATGTTTTATCTTCATAACTGAAGTAGTTATTGTCGTTGAGGCAGAATTTGAGGATATCGAAAAACTTTGATTTTGTCATACTCGTGTGTGTTCTTATGATGTCCCACTTTTTCATAATAATTCTAATTGCTGTATGTTGGTGTTAGAATATGATATATATATTCGTTGATCTTTATGTCATTCTTGAATAATTACTTTCATTATTGTAATAAAAAATTTTTTGTTTAAAATATATTAATAAAATCTGCGTTAAAATATAAAAGGTTGTGGGCACCCACGAAAAAACTGCGACAGTCCAGTTTTGTGGAGAAAATTATAAAATTTGGCGTTTCCGGGTGGAGAAAACGTAAAGTTTTTAGGATTTTTTCTTTATTACAGGCAAACCATAAAACCATGAAATTTTGCCAGATATTAATGAGTTATTCGCCCTTATCATAACATTCGCGCGGATCGAGTGAGTCTCAAACACCACCACTACACCACTTGATATATTTTTCAATTTAATTTTTTTCTTTGAAAAATGAAAAATTTTATTTTTATATACCTTCTTGTATTTTCAAAAATTTCAAAGTGATAGATATGTCAGAAAATTTTTTTAATTTTTTGTTTATCTATAAAATCAAAATTTTTATATGGGGAGGGGTTCTAAAAATGGTCCAATCTAGTCCATTTTCAATAAGATTCCCTTTTGGGCCAACACGTGTACTTGTACCAAATTTCACTGAAATATCTCCAAAAATGTGACCAGTAGCTTGCGCACAAATTTAGATGGACAGACAGACGGACATGGTTAAATCGATTCAAATTTTGATACTGAATCGATCGGTATAACTGAAGGTGGGTGTGGCATTTGCCGTTTAGGAGTTACAAACATCCGCACAAACTTAATACGAGTATACCCTTTTCCACAGGGTGGTGCTTTAACGATCCGAATCTGTATTATCGATTGTAGAATGTTTTTCTATTACGTATGTTGTGATACCAAATTTAACGAATCGAGTAAAAATTCGATCCGCACGAATGTTATGATAAGGGCGATTAATTATTTCTGTATTTGGAAAAGACAAATTAATCACGCCCACCTAAAATGGACTTGTTATGAATGTTCGTATGGTTTATGGGTTTATTTAGAATATTTGGCGAAGGTTGTCCCATATAAATATAAAATTTACATCGATCCTTCCTCCTTTATGTCCGGAACAATCTTGTGAAAACGGGCGTGATCGATTAACGTATGTACACACAGTATTACGTTCTATTTGCGTTCAGAGAATTTTGAGACATTACTAATATATCCTAACTTTTCGGAAGAAGTCTGAGGGACATGAATGCTGTTATCCACACTAAAAATGACTACATGACTATAGGAAAGGGGAGAAGAATTAAAATTAAACATTGGCAAGTACAATCAGTGAACGCTATTAATATCCGAGCAGACCGTTTGACTGACGACACATTTGATTTAGTAAGAGGTCCTCTAGCTTATGGCATTGTACTCATCAAGCCCATTCATTTGACATGCATAATTTTGATGTCGGTGATTGTGAAGAAACTGGTAATCCGCCACCTCGACCCGTGTTATCTTGGGCTTACTATGCCGAAATTTAACTTATACCATTCTAGTTCTCTGCCCTTTCACTTGATACCCATATATATTGTGAAGAAATTAGTAAACGCTTTCTATGGAGTGGATATTAAATCTATCCTGATCTCTTTTGAACCGAACCACGTAACTGTATTCGAAAAGCAACATATTAAATAGTTTCCAAAAATGTTCTTAATCGACCAAGATTGTTAGAGATTAAGAACACGTGCACAAATTTCATAAAGTATGTACAGTAACTAAACAGGACTACCTAGAGTATTAATTCTCCATTAAACTCATTTATTTCAAAATGGAATAGTCTTTAATTAATTAGCAAGTCTTCTTACAGTAACAAATGAAAAAGCGCTCATACGCCCTAGTGGCTCTCATTATACTATAAAATAAAATAATACCTCCAACTTAGTGATGAGCGCATAAAATTTTTTTTTTTTTTTTTATAAGAGGGGTTGGGGAGGGGGGGTATACTGAGTTTGTCATTCCGCTAGTACCATCCAGACGGTGGTGAGGTGAAAACTGTGTCGATCTCCGCGTATCTGAAATTTAGTTTTTACACGCAAATTGCTATATAAAATGAACAAAGTAGAGAAAGAGTTATGTAGTTGAAATTTGAAACACATATTTATAATTACTTCTTTCGTAGATGTGCTAAAAATGGGCATGATTGGATAACAGGCATGCTCACAATTTACAAAAAAACATACTCAGCGTAAAACTCGACTTGCAAGCTGACACATAAAGCATACACTACCAGAGGGCGTAAACATATACCTGCCACGCCCAATATATTTACATATATGTAGATATTGATAAAGGGAATTATTTACGGTTTGGCCTAAGCCAAATTGCTTTATTTAAACTTATTTTTATGTTCATCTCAATTATCTCATTTATTTATCATAAATGTAAGTCATTTACAAATTTTAGTCTTTTTTGCTTAACTTGAACATATATATAAATGATGTGTTGTGGTTGACTTTTAATTGTGGTTGACCTTTTACTATATATTCGAAAACTGACGCAAACCAAATTCTAACAACGCAAATACAGAAGTGTATAAACAAATAAACAACACGTACACATTCGTGCATACATACGCAGATGTCAAACCATCTGAGAATCCATATATCACTCGGTTTTGACTTTCTGCCTTCCTTGTCTTACGTGAAATACACACACACACACTCACAAAATATAAATGTGAAGAACAGTAAGAAAACTTAAGAAGAAGGAAGATGGATTACAAAAAGGAAAACCTTGAATGCGTGTTAAGTCATATTTTATTGTTGCTTGTTTTTGTTGTTGTTGCTGTGGCATGCTTTATGCGTTTTGTGCGGGTGTGGTTTAAAAACCGCAAAACACACTCACTTTTGCACAATTTTCGAAGAATATAGCATGCAACACGGATAAAGTCTATTTGGGGCAAAGCCAGAGGTACGGACGGTGTCATTGAGAAATTCGAAAAAAAAAATAAAGTAAAATAGGTAAACGGGGCTTTACTTGGCGTATGCCAAATTTTGGAACTAATACGAAAATTCCTTTGAACGCAAGTGTTAAAACGTACCTTAACCGATAAGTTAAAACGTACCTTAACCGATCACACCCGTTTTTACAAGATTGTTCTGGACATAAAGGAGGAAGGATCGATGTAAATTTTATATTTATATGGGACAACCTTCGCCAAATATTCTAAATAAACCCATAAACCATACGAACATTCATAATAAGTCCATTTTAGGTGGGCGTGATTAATTTGTCTTTTCCAAATACAGAAATAATTAATCGCCCTTATCATAACATTCGTGCGGATCGAATTTTTACTCGATTCGTTAAATTTGGTATCACAACATACGTAATAGAAAAACATTCTACAATCGATAATACAGATTCGGATCGTTAAAGCACCACCCTGTGGAAAAGGGTATACTCGTATTAAGTTTGTGCGGATGTTTGTAACTCCTAAACGGCAAATGCCACACCCACCTTCAGTTATACCGATCGATTCAGTATCAAAATTTGAATCGATTTAACCATGTCCGTCTGTCTGTCCATCTAAATTTGTGCGCAAGCTACTGGTCACATTTTTGGAGATATTTCAGTGAAATTTGGTACAAGTACACGTGTTGGCCCAAAAGGGAATCTTATTGAAAATGGACTAGATTGGACCATTTTTAGAACCCCTCCCCATATAAAAATTTTGATTTTATAGATAAACAAAAAATTAAAAAAATTTTCTGACGTATCTATCACTTTGAAATTTTTGAAAATACAAGAAGGTATATAAAAATAAAATTTTTCATTTTTCAAAGAAAAAAATTAAATTGAAAAATATATCAAGTGGTGTAGTGGTGGTGTTTGAGACTCACTCGATCCGCGCGAATGTTATGATAAGGGCGAATAACTCATTAATATCTGGCAAAATTTCATGGTTTTATGGTTTGCCTGTAATAAAGAAAAAACCCTAAAATCTTTACGTTTTTAAAAATTGTACGAAGGTTCATTGTCCCATTTAATCCATTTTCAATATCAATACCAAGGTACCTTGATATAAAAAAATAATTTATATAAAATTTCAGGCCTACAGGTCGTATGGTGCAGGAGTAATACGAAAGTAACTTTCAATTTAAGGGTGTCAGAAAAGGCCTGGTCCAAGAACAATTTCATATATAAAGGATAATATTAGGGCGTGTCTTTGTACAGAATTTGCCCAATTGCAATAGGTTACCGCAGAAAATTTCGAAGATTGCTTGTAGAAAATATCAGCTCATCTATCTCTGTTTTCGCGACTGCGAGAATTCCAACACAAGGACGGATATATGGGCTCAATCGACTTTTCTATTGATGCTAATCAAAAATACTTTTGGGGGGTGCCTTGCCCACTTCCGGTAATTACAAACGGTTGAACAAAACAATATACCTACAGATCATTATGATGATGGGTATTGTAGGGTATCTACATTTTTGATTTTCATGTCAGAAACTAATTCAATTTTTTTCTAGACATTATTCTAAAAAAGATTGTCAATCAGTTTTAATGTTTTAATTAAAATATAAATACAAAAATGCACTTTATTTAATGTAAAGACAACGGTGCACTTCAGGTATAAAAACTTAACTTAACTTTGACTTGGGCCAAATCTTACATATTCTCTACATCTACATACACACCGTGGGTGTGGCACGCCCCCTAATATTGTACATATTACGTATCAGTTTGAAGTAATTTTGTAAATTGTAGGCGTGTCTGTTATTTAACCACGCCCATTTTTGGCACATCTATATATTATAATTGTATATAAATTTCAATTTCAAAGCTCAATTTTGTTAATACATAAATATTTTTGTTGATTTTGGGCGTGGGTTATAACCGATTTCTCTCAACTTGAATGGCGACCTCCATGCAGAACTGTTTATACAAAATTTCCACTCAATATCTAAAAATTTTGGACAGTGCCAATAACAGTCCGACGCAAGGACATGCATGTCTCGATGATCGAATAAGGACATTTTCAGAAAAGCTGGAGGGAGATCCATTATTGTGTAATAAAAAAGTGTGTACTATCTGTGTTGAAGTAGTGGACTATATGTATGTGGAGTTAGTGTATGAACTGTAACATAATATGTCGCGCAACGCGCAACGTTTCATTGTGAACACACTACAATTGACATCACCCTGGCGAGCACTACGCTTGCTAGGCGTGGTTCTTGGTGGGTGAGCGAAAACTACACTCATAGCGAAACAAAACGAAAAATACGGTCTCAAAGTCCAGGAATTCGCGGCGCCATGGAACTCCTACATGTTGCGACCGATAAAACTTCGAGATAATTAAGAAATTTGTCTACCTAGATACAGCGATAAATGTTTCCAATAACGTCAGCAAGCATGGAAATAAAAAGAACGCACTAAAATACCTTGGAGTAATGAGTGCGCAGAGTGAGCTTTAAAAACCATGTTATCTATGCATGTGATAAAGCGATAGAGCTTTTATCTACCCTATCTAGGATGCTTCCTAACATAGCGGAACTCAAACGATCGTTGTTAGCTCAAGGCTCTTGTACGCAAGACCCGTAAAGACATACTGTCTGAAAAACATACAGACAAGACAGAGAATTAGCTCTATTTAAACGATTCGTTTTTTACGCACAATCTGCAGATTCAGATATCAGATAACGCAGATGTAGTAGCTGGAACGATACCAATCGACGGATTTTCTTAAGAAAGTGCAGTAATTCCCAAACAAAAAGGTTGATAAAGAAGGAAGAAATATAAATATCTCTAACAATGCGTCCACAAAGGGAAAGTGGACCTATCGACTCATTCCACATACACAATTGTTACAAAATTTCAACTTAATATCTCAACATACGCGTACACATGAACATACATGTCTAGATCGACGCTGTGATCAAGAATACATACTTACATATATATATATATATATAATACATACTTTTTAATGCCTCCTTCTGGGTGTTTTAATATACCCCCTAATCTTAGATGAAGGAACAGAATATGCGCAATTTATTTAACTTTAACAAAAACTTTTAAACACTATTGCTCCCCCAGCTTACGCAGTGTAGTTATACAAATTCAAGGCATGATCTGTTGAAATTATGCGGTTTGTATTTACGTAGCGACATTATTTTTGGGACATAGAGAAATTGTGCCTTCACACTCTGTAAGTTATTTACGCTTAAAATTTCTGACATGTAAGCCCTTGACTGTTTAACTCACGTACACCATGCCATAAATATTCACTTGAGCATAAGAACTGTTTATACATAACTCACAGCACATAACCTAGGAAGAGCGGTGTTCGTCATTCAAATTTATGCCTTTTGCTGTTCCTTTCATTATACCCTGCACCACCCTGTGGAAAAGGGTATATTAAGTTTGTGCGGATGTAATGTAATTCCTAAACGGCAAATGCCACACCCATCTTCAATTATACCAATCGATTCAGAATCAAAATCTGAATCGATTTAACCATGTCCGTCTGTCCTCGTGTCTGTCCATCTATATTTGTGCGCAAGCTACAGGTCGCATTTTTTGAGATATTTCTATGAAATTTGGTACAAGCACATGTATTGGCCCAAAGGGGAACCCTATTGAAAATGGGCCATTTTTAGAACCCCTCCCCATATGAGGTCTTATTATTTTTCGGGATATTTCGATGAAATTTGGTACGAGGACATATATTGGCTCAAAAGAGAACCCTATTGAAAATGGACCGCATTGGATCATTTTTAGAACCCCTCCCCATATGAGATGCCATTATTTTTTGAGATATTTTAATGAAATTTGGTACAAGGAAATGTATTGGCCCAAAAATAAACCCTTTTGAAAATGGATAGGTTCGGACCATTTTTAGATCCCCTCCCTATATATATATTTTTTTTGATATCATAAACAAACAAAGAATAAAAAAACATTTTAACTTATGTATCATTTTGAAATTTTTGAAAGTATAAGTAGATATAGAAAAATAAAATTATTCATTTTTTAAAGAGAAAAAGAAAAAAATTTAAGGCAGTACATACAAAAAAATTAAACTTTTCACTTATCAGAGGAAAAAATTAATTATTATATCAAGTGGTGTAGGGTATTTGATGGTCGGGCTTGACCGGCTATAATATTTTCACTTGTTTTAAATGTATTTTACATTTCTTTTTTGTAAATTTGTTTTAGATGGATTTGGTTTGGTTACGTTTGGTTTATCGTAAGCCTACAAATATCCCCTTCGTGTATGTGTGCCTTCATCTAATCCTCTTGGGGCTGTGCTGGTGACCTGTCAACTGTTTGTCTGTTGAACTGCTTTTCTATTCCGTCTTCTAACTCTTGACCGTTATGAGTATTCTGCTGTGTACTCTAACATTTTCCTGTTAACTTCTCCTCATCTATTGCTTTGCCCTCTAATCTACCACACAGCATAGCCAGCTCCATTTATATGCCGTCCCTCCTTGATCTTCTTCTGCATTTTCATTGTCCTCTGTTTGGAATTTAATTTTGACATTTCAATGATATATGGTTAAAAGCACCCTGTGGATTGAGGCAAAACAAAAATCAAACCCAGCGCAAATAAATTCAAGTGTGTGTGTACTGCTCTCTTGTTTCTGATGCATTTTAGATTTAGAGCAAAAAAAAATCGTAGTGCTAAAAGGAAATGCAGACAAAACAAGTGATAGGGTTATATTAGGCGCATGCCAAATCTAGGATCCCCCCACCATCATGAACCTCTCCCAAATAGAACACCAATATATTATCACTCAAAATAATAAGGAAAAAATATTCCAAATTTATTAACAAACGTGCCATTTTATGCGTAGTAATATTAATATGTCTTTCCCACGAAGACAATTTCAATCCAATCACTACTACCGAGTTTCACAGGTTTCTGAACATCCTCCGGTTGGCATGCTTAATTTGACTTTTCCAAAGTCTTCTTTAATATTCTGCCAAAATTTCATTTTTGTGCCTCTTATGGTGTTTATATAATATAAGAAAAACCCTAAAAATTATACGTTTTTTAAAATTTCAGAAAGGTCCATGGATCGATTTAAGCCAATACTAAAGTACCTAGATATAGAGGAATTATTTACCAAACACTCTGCAATACAATATATAAGACTATAAACCTTAGAGTTCTGGAGTAAAAAAAAATTAACTTTCGAGTAGAATGCGAAGTCTATTTTAAATACTATCGTGAATAGATCCGCCAAATTTGAGAATTTCCGGCTTAGCTTTTCAGAACTAATACAACACTTGTACAAAAGTCATAAATAAAAAGGTAATATCCAAGATTTCATATTTATAGAAAAGATATTAACTCAAATTTCGAATGGCAATTAAACAGAAGTAGAACAAACAGAATAACGGTTTAGGTTCACAAAATAGGATCGTGTTTTACATATTTCAAATACAACTTCAAGGGCATCACACAAATCAAAGGCAGTGCATGTAAATGTCCCTCTCCTTATTTTACTTATCCTTAATAATTAGAAACATAACTATTGGAAAAGAAAAGAACAGCCACAACAGTGGGATTTTCTTCAAAAGTCAATCATTTCAGGCAATAGGTGAATATGAAGTGAAATCTGAAAGGTATTCGTCCTTGAATAATATTCGGCAACCCTATACATAGAGCTTTCTCGATCACGGACGATACAAAAGAGAAATAATTTATAAAGTCCGAAAAATCTTAATTACAAGCAGTTTTCCATATAAAGAAATAAAAACGTTACTTTATGCTGATCATACCCACCACGAACATAAAAATAATGAACAACTAAACAACAATAACAAGTACTTTGCGATTCCGTACATTCCCACTCTCACCGACACCATTCTCAGGAAAGGAGAGAAAAAAGAATTTGACTACACCATCTCTCACAAAGCACACTTACCAATTAACAACTTATTCAGCCAAATAAAAACGAAAACACCAATAAAACAACAAAGCAATATTATATATAGAATAAAATGCTTGGGAAAAAGGGAAGAAGACTGCGACAAAATATACGTAGGCACAACCAAAAGATCTCTTGAAACAAGACTAAAGAACACAAAAATGACATAAAAAGGGATAAAACAGGTCATCATAGCACGTTTCAAATACTAAACATACAGCTGATATAAAGAATGATACTTGACAAAGAGAACCACACCTAATATGTAAAAGAAAATTTTTATATACAAAACAAGTGAAAATATTATAGTTGGTCAAGCCCGAATCAAATACCCAACACCACTTGAAATATTACTCAATGTAATTATTTTCTTTGAAAAAGCAGGAGAAATCTTATTTTTCTATACCTGCTTGTATTTTCAAAAATTTCAAAGTGATAGATATGTCAGACAATAAATACGGTTGGTTTGAGGGAAACAGTGATCGATAGTCAAATAGTTAAAAAAAAGTCAACAGTAGAATAAGTGTCAGTCATGTATATATAAAACATATTGTTTGCAGTTTAAAAATTGAAAATAAAAAAGCCCTTGAAAAGGTCTCCAAAAGAGAGACGAAACGTCGGGGAAAAAAATATGAACAAATTAAGTAAAATTTTTTACATGAAAACACAGACCTTGTGCCTAAGTAAACAAAATGTAAAAAATAAAAAAGTCAACAAATGAAAAGGTCAAAAAACACATCAGACAATAAAAGTAAAATTTAGTTTCCTTACTTGTTTCTATTTTATGTAGTGTCTATAAAAGTGGCCCAAAATATTTTTTCGAGGTATGTTGAGATTTTTGTTTATTGTGGGCGTGTCTCTTAACCGATTGTGCCCAATTTCAATACAAAGAATACGTATGCAAAGTTTCAATTTGATATCTCTAAAATTGCGACCGTGAGAATGCAAACAACACACGGACACACGGACGGACATGTCTCAAACGATTTCTCTTTTCATGCTGATTAAGAATATATATGGTTTGTGGGGTCTCCGAGGCTTCCTTCGATGTGTTGTAAGCGGATGATCGAAATGAATATACCCTCTTCCCTAAGGTTAAAAAGATTAATTTAATCCTGCCGGGGAAAAACCGTCGGCACCAGGGCTCACTGAGATTTTCACTCTTTTTAGTTTTCAGTTTTATATATTTTAATTTTTAAGAGAACAAACTTTAATATTTTTTTTTATAAAAAAAAGACAATAGATTTTTGTTTAACAGGAAAAATTCATTTAATTTCAAAATTTAAACATACTTTCACGTTAATTTTCATTTTTCCTCTTGAATTCTTGGACACTGAATCACCCTCAACTCTGTTCGTGCTCCCTTTTATGCACGGAAATCGCTCATACGCTCTCCCGAACCTTCGATTTTCGCGCTTCTCGAACGTTCTTTTTCTCGTACGGACGTTTCACCACAGAGAGGGTCATTTGTTGAAGTTGGCGGCCCTGACTCGACAGGGTTGGCAAAATCATTGTTGTGGTGAAAAACGAGCGATTGTAAAAGAAAAATAGGTGGCGCTATTTTTCTTCTTTACAAGGTGGAGGGTATAAAAAAGTTAAAAATGGATTATGGAAGAATCAGTAATCCGTCATCTTATGGCAACTGCCATGTTGGATTTAATATACCGAAATTTACCCAATTGTATTATAGTCGTCAAGCCCGTTTTGAATAGATTGTGAAGAGTAGTTAGAGTTTAATGTATTCGGGTAGCTGCCATTGTGGATTTAGCGCTATGTGGCTTACTTGTGCAGCCCTTTCAATTGACATCCATATCATATAGATTGTGGATATATTGAAAATCTGCCATTTTGTAATCGTCACCATTTTGAAAAGTTTGCACTTATATTTTTCAACAATTCTACCGTCAAAAACATTTAAATTTATTGTATTACGATAATCCCCAAAAAAATCCAATAATTATTAAACTATATTTCAAAAGGACGCATTGTAAATCCGTTGATAAACGTTTAGAAGAATGTGTTAATATTGAAGTTATGTATTGTGTGTGTACAGGTTTATATAGATGAGAGTGGTGGAATATCTCGGTCCTGCCAAATTTCAAGCGTGTTTACTTATAGTATGTTCAAGTGTTAAGGTGAACACAGTGTTGAACTATTAAAATCTAAATCAATGGAAAAGTTTCACAGCCTAATTGTTAGCAATTATTCGAATGAAACGTGGCCTCAACTTCCACGTAAGTTAACAGCTTTTTCCTCTAACCGATTAAATAATCTTTCGCAGTCGTGTCTCCATCATAACCTAATAAAAGCACTTTCCTTCCAAATACACGCACACACCATATACCCTTATATTCAGGTTTAAGCATTGATCCATATAAATGTAGTCAAGCATTATGAATGGATAGGATGTAAGCAAGAAAAAGGTATGTACCATGCATCATATTCGTCACAACTACACTTGGAAAAAAGCGCTAAATGATCATCGAATATGTAAACGTAAAACAGCTAAAGTGCAAAGAGTGTATCTTGCGTAACTCAGATGGGCTCAGTGGGCAAAAGTTTCAACATAGAGTCATGTTCAAAGGAAAATAATTTCCTTGAAGCTTTTCACACCCTCTCGATGCATTTCCATGAGATGTTGGCATAAAGACGAACCCGCTTGGAAATGAATTGGGTTGCAGTACTTTTAAAGGGCAACGTTCCTCTTTGAAACTTGCCATTATTGAGATTTTTTTAATAAACTTGGGCGTAGACGGGGCTAAATTTGGATCCTATCCAGCCATTCTTATACCCATTTAAGCCAAATATAAATTTTTTTCTTTACTTTTTATTTTTTTCAGTGTCGATATAACAAAGTTACTGAGAAACAGTTACGTTAGGAATGTTAAAACTTTCCGTCTATCCACTACTGAACCCTTACGCCATCTATCTAGGTTGCTCATTGTAAGTGCGCATGTATATGTTCCTTAAATTATTATTTACAAGTTTTAAATGCATGGAGGACTTTGTATAATCAGGCATGATGTGATGATAGTTATAAGTTTCCCTTATACTTTTGGTAGCCTGTGCCCTTCGGCTCTATAAATGCTCCGTCAGCATTCAAAACACAACGTTGTAACGTTGTAACTGCCACAGCTTCCCGATATAATGAACAGAGTTTCTTAATATTAAATTTATGAACCATAATGCATATGAGTGAAAGTTTCCAAAAGATTAAGCAATCCTGCCTGTAGCAGCAGGTAAATATCAAGTGAGTTGGTGTGAAGTGTGACAACAGTTGTAAACGTCAGCAATTTTAAATAGAAATTATATTCACACATAATCATTTACATGCAGAGACATGGGAGACGTTTTATTAACTCGAATGCATATGGTACGTGAGATTGCAAGCAGTCCTCAGTGAGGTAAGTGCACCTGTAAAGTAAAGGTGCTTACTTTTTAATGGAAAAAGAAAACTATTGCAGAAAATTTTAAGGTCAAATACTTTGGGTTTATACGTTTAGTGCCTCCTCTCGCCGCTGTCCCTCGCAGTCTTTTCTTTTAGTTTTCTGCTTAGAGCACACTTTATTGCACATACCTACACTACAGCTGCACTACGGAAAATATTTAAAATTTAGTTAATGAAACAAAACTATTACATTGTGGCCACAAGGACACATCTCCTTAACTATACGTCGACACTATACATCTACACCCACACATGCCAGCACTTAGTGCACGTACGTATGCGTAAAAGTTCTTCTGTCTAACGGAAACATGATTGTGCGTACATGGCTACGGCTACGGTATGTAGAAACGATGGAATAACTTTTCCAACACAATGGAGCAGCAGCAGCAGCATGTATTTGCATGTAGTTTTGAATTGATGTTGTAAAGGAATTTATACTAGGATATTACTCTAACCGGTAGATAGGTAAGGTAAGGTTTCTTTACATACACAAACTCAAAATAATCATTGTTCCTACCACGACGTGGGGTGGCGGTAGGAAGAATTGGAATTATAACTAAAAGGACTATAAATTGTGAATTGTGTGTGTGTGAACTTTTGTAATTTTCTGTTTTCTTTACGTTTATGGTTGCCAATAGTGGCCTTCTTCGTCTTCTTCTTCAGCTTCTCTAGTACCCTAATAGTAGTTTATGATTTTGACTCTACAACCGGTTCTTTTGTATGCCACTCATGCATACACAATACACATATAAACGAAGTAGAATGCGGAAGTTGATAAGAATATCCTACGCAAGACATTTTCATTTTATACGCAATTTATATATAAAACATAACACACACTTGACTATAGATATAAAATTAGTTGTAAAAAAATTCTAACTGTATGTATGTGTTTCTGTCCATCCTGTTTGCATATCGTTAACATTCGAATGGATTGTTCTTGTTGGCTATCTTTGGTTCCCATAGACTTTTTATAACCTAACATACACAAGGTGGGAGGTGTACTAAGTTTGTTATACCATTTGCAACAACCAAATGTGCCAAAAATGGGCGTGATCAAAGAGCAGCACCCTCATGATTTTCAAAAAACCGTACTCAGCTTAAAAGCTTGGCTTGCAAGTTGACACGCAATACATAGACAAATAGATGGCGTACCTGCCTCGCCATAGTTTGTATAGTTGTGGAGGGTATTGAAGGGTAGGTCTAAGCCAAATTTACTTTCTTTACTTGTTTTTTGTAATATGAAGAGTGACCCTACACTCTCGGCATCTCTGTGCAAATCAAGTACATACTCCAAATGTGGGATTATCGTATACGGTATTTAAGGGATGCTCAAAAAAAGTTAAGCAGAGATAACTAAACCCAACGAACATTTAAAGGATTATTTATGAGCATAACTGTCAAACCTTCTGTTTCTTAGAGAAATCACAAAAACCAAGAAAAAGTGGATTATTGTTATAGAGAATGACTTTTTTGGAACAAATTAAAAAAAAAAATTTTTAAAATAAAAATAACCAGTACAAGGGCTATATTAGGTATACACCAAATCTAGAAAACCTATGCATTTCTCTGCTATACTCTGCTACGTTATGTAGGACAAAATCAGATATTTGCGCAATAGGAACTAACACGTAATGTCTGTGCACGTATATGTTATTCTATAGAAAAGATATACATATTCTCCGTCATATATATGTATATGGCTTGTCCTTTTCCCTTTAATTATATAACTGTAAAATGTGGCCTATCTTAACTGTAGGTGTGTCCTTGGATCGATCTAGACCAAACTTTAGACAACCTTATGATTGTTTGTTCCAAATTTTAACTCTATACCTTGCGAGCGCGAGAATGTCGGAGAACAACGAAGAATTTCACACAACATGTGTGATTAAAAGCATTGCATCCCCATATCATTATAACGGTGGGTATACAAATTTTAAAATATTAGCGTTGCAATCATAAAAATAAATTCCTTTAAATCAATTTTCCTAATAAGTCAAATCATCGTCACCAAGCAACGTCACGGCCATAAATTTACAACACATGTGGTGCAAAGTTTAGTAAGCACGTAAATGCTTACCTCGTTGGGTAATTATGTACAACATAATTAAAAACCCCAGCCAACATTCGTTCCTCAACCTTCTCGCCGCTTCCGTTTATAGTTTTTCATTCATAACTATTGCGAAACTAAATTAGTTTTCGAATTTTACTTCATATTGATTTATGGAGGATTTAGTAAACGTGTTGGATTAAAAAATTTAACACAAAAACAAGTAACAGCAGTCAATTTTTCTTAGGTAAAGTACTAAGGACTCTCCACGACTATGACAGTGGGCGTGGCAGGTACTTTGTTATGCCCTTTATAGTTTATATATAATGTACATACCATCTAATGAATTGAATCCTGCGTCAATATAGGTTTTTGTAAATTATGGGCTTATCTGTTTTGAACCACACCTGAGCGTTTGAATTAATTACACTGGTCTGCCGCGATTTCTTTCGAATTATTCCACACAATCTTTACGGTTTTATGTGTGCTGAACTACTCTTATACATATGTGGTGTAGGTGTACGGGGTATATAATATTTTATGCTACGTCTCTATTCACAAGTATCCAATATATATATATATGCATAATAAATAGAAGAAGAAAAAACAGTCAATTCATGGCTGACTTGTTGTAGGTCATAAATGGATTTTTGTCGATTGTTGGCGATTTCGCCCATTTAAAGTAGAAAAAAAAGTATTGTTACCAAAGTTTACCTCGATATTACAATTTTTACAACTGTGAGCTTGTCTACTTATTTTAATATAGAATGTTAAGGATCGACTCAACACAGTGTACTCCCTGTAGAGCGTGGACGTGCCGGAGATGGTTACTGAAAAATGCGTCTACACACAGAGGAAACATTTGGATATGTGGACTTGTATACATATTTGAGATGAATTAATCTATTAATGCGTTAATGTAATTCTTTTTGAATGTAATGAATTTTAATTCTTAGTAAAGCAGTTTTTCTAAAGCTGCCGTCCCCATGGAAATTGTTGTTAATTTTATTATATGTACATTAGTGCACTCATATATTGATGCCTTGCTAGAAGAGAAGGGTCATAATCATATAACAGTTACCAGAACATTTGACTATACTGAGCACTAATAAAAATGACGGCCTCTTTTATTTAAGTTCGTGGCTTTCACGGTGATGCTTGATGTTTTGGGGGACTGAAAAATTTAAACAAGCAAACAAGAGAAACACGTGCTCCTGTCTAAGAAGATATTGAGTTACGATCTCAGATAAGTGACCACAACTGACAGTTCAAATGTGCTACAATACTTAAATTGGGCAAAATCGGTCAAGCGCCACGCCCTTCTTCATCGACATCTTATGACGCCAATTGCTTATATTAGCTTAAATCGAAGTGGGTCTTTGAAGGTGATATTATGCAAGTTTGCAAATTTGTAATTGTGTCAAAATAAAAAGTACCGCGGGTAAGTATCCTACAATATGGGGCATCACACTTGTGATGCCCCTTCGTTGTTTCCTTTTGTTTCATTGCACGTTCAGTTGTACAAATGAAATAATGATGGAAAATTAATAATGCAGAGGCACAACCATTTAGGAACGGGTTTAATGAAAATATGCGCCAATAGCGATGAATGCACAAATGAAGGGATTTCATGTGAACTGAGTTTAACAATGCAATTATTGTAACACCGCACTCTCTCTCACTTGTGCCGCTTCCATCTATTTGGTATTCACTTTCTAACTGCAAGCATGCCTCCCAGCCTCACAGCCTGCCATTTAAGCCAGCCAGCCTGATTGTCTTCCTCCGTCTATCATCTAGATGTTTACGTTTTGTATAACCCGAGAGATGCAACAACGGCAGCAATTATGCTCGGATGTGAATAGTTTTCCAATATAGTGCCAGACTGTTCTCTAGATGCCCTCAACATACGTGTGTGCTTGTTTCTATATGTGAACTTAAGCGTAGACATACAAAAAGGTTCGTGTTAAGCGTATGTTTATCTGTTGGTGTGTTTCGTTACTAATTGGAAAATTCGTTAAAATATTGCAAAATGAGGGCCACACTACTGCACTTCTGCAAATATGCACAAAACACCCACCACATACACCAACACACACACAAACGGATAAAGCTACATGCTTTTTATGTGCGGGAGTAATTTAAATTATTAGAATTAGACTGACAAACGATTGCATATATATACCCACATAAAAACACGCAAGCACGACTGTTTATACCCCTATACTTGTGGTTAACTCTATCACGGTCGCCAAAAATTGGGACATTGTGGTGAATTTTTGAAAAAACATTTTCAGGTTCTTTGAGCAAAAGGTGAACAGACGTGCCAACAATTTAGTGATACCTACATGCCCACACCATGCTTATGCATATAAATGGAATGAGATGATGGTAGTTTGCTATTTAAAAAGGGGCGAATCCTTATTAAAAAAACCCTTCAAGCAAACTGTGTATGATAAGAATTATGTCTAAGGATGTGCTAAATACGGGCCTCATCGGACAACGCCAAATATAGCTTTTGATACCCTCCACATAACGGCATACTAAATGGGGTATTCCGTTTGAAGCACTCAGAAGGCTCCTTCGACATGTCCAGAGACCGTACAAAGTTTATATTCTTAAGCAGCATCATACCTGGTAGTGGATTTAAAAAATTAAGATATTGGTCTGAAATTTTATGCAAGATTTACTAGTATTTCTACGTAGGTTTCTGTTTGATCGGTCAAGTGCCGCGCCCACAATCGACAAAATGTACGTACATGTACATAAAGTTTACAATTAGTGCAAAAATGGGCGTGGGCGTGGGTGTGTTATTTGATAAATGCAAAAAGTAACAGCACCAATAACAGCAATGGCGGCATTAAAAACAATAATAGCAACAGCAGCAGAGGTTGTGCATGGAAAATTGAAATTTCAAATTGCAGCTCCATTCAGATGTGCCGTGAAAGCTTGACTAAAATGTTTTAGCAAAAATGCATGCAAAGAATGTGTCCGTGTGTGTGTGTGTGTGTGTGTGTGGGAGGGAGGGGGGAGGGGGTTATCTTCAATTGGCATCATCCCAATTGCTTTATTCTGATCAGACTTGACTTTCTATCCAATAATAAAAAACACTCTTATACACACTCACACACACACCAATAAGTTGATGACGTTTAGCTAGAAGACTGACGTTATTCTCTCTCTATCACACTATCTCTCTATCCCTCTCTATCCCACATACATTTTATAGATGTGTATGCGTTTTACGTATGCGTCACGCTCCTAAAATTGAAAAATTGAATATTACGAAAAAGTTTCTTCCATTGTACTGTACCCTACTGTTGTTAGGTTTTGTGTTCTCTTCTAAACTTCTAAATCCTTAGTTCAGTTCATATGCGTCTGCATTATATATGCTTCTATAAACTGACTTGAATTTGACGTGACATTAAAATAAAACCTGTATAAATTTTTTGTAAATTCATTTAAAAACAAAAACCAAACAGGGTATAAAAAGAACAGGTACACACACACACACACACACACACAACCATATTCTTCCATTTTAGAGCCACACCATTTCAGTTTCGTAAGTTTTTATCTCCGAGTTGAGCCTTAGCCACGTACAACTAAATTTGTAGTTAGTTTTTCGGGAACGTGTTAATAAAATGCGCTTAATATGATTTACTCGTTCCGTCTCCTTCTTCTTTTACCTCTTCCTTGTACACATACGTATATGTATGTCCGTACAATACTCAGCATTATGCTGCACACGTTCATGTATGTACGTGAATATAATTTTCATATAACAGTAAAGTTTTTACTTGCTTTTTTGGACGATATATTGTTGTTGTTGCATTTAGTCTACTTGTATTTATGTTTTATTTGGTGAATACTGTCTATCTCTCTGCTATTTTCGTTTTTTGTCATGAATGCCGTGAATGCCGTAACCCAACCACACCCCAGCTTTATTTGTACAAAAATAGAAATTGAGGTACAAGTAGAAAGTATGCATATATACACACGCATACATGTATAATTACTTATTTCAGTGACTTATTGGCATTTGCGGCATTTTGGTGATCATGAGAGAAAGGTCTAAAAGCATTCCAGCCATGTGCCTCCATGTGTCGCACACTTTTACTTTAATTAATTATATACTACATTAAGTGATTTTTTTACCCATCATCATAATGATAATGATATGGCGATATATTGTTTTTATACCCTCCACCTTATTAATGAGGCTTTTTTTTTAAAGCTTGTAATTATTTATTGTATCTTCCTATTAGGAATTTACAATAAGTAATAAAATCTTACATCTAGTAGTTACTTAGGAAATGATTGCCAGCACAATCACCTCAACACGGTCCGACTTGGATTACATTTAATATTTCTTTTTAATTTAATGGGTCCCAAGTGACTTTTCTTTTCAAACGAAAATGAGCCTCCCTCCGTTGATGGAATCCTACGAGCAAGGGGATTTGGATGACTTCCTTTAATTGCCGGCAGTGGGTATGGAAAAATCTTGGTCATTGTTAATGTTTGAAACGTACCACGGAGCTCCTGTTACCAGCCGCAATATTTTTGACTGCTGTCTTTGTATTTTTGTTATATTACAGGTGCAAGCTGTTCCCCATAGTTGAATTCCATACAACCATATTGGGCTTAATAATGGCGTCATAAAGTAGAACCTTGTTGTCCAGACTTAGTTTCGAATATGAACCTAGCATCCACCGTAGTTCATTGATCTTTAATCTAATTTGGGTTATTTTTGTCAAGCCCTCCATCTGGTAGTCTCTTTTATCATATCCTCAAACTGACCTATTCCCTGCTTTAATCTTAATCTTACCTAAAATCTACCGTTCTTGCAAAGCAGGCGCAGTTCCTCTTAGCCTTTGCAACAATACAAATGACAATTTCTTTACATTTACACTTACGAGCACATAATTTTTTTTGCCAATTTTATTAAGCTACAGACATGAAAGGCTACCCCTGCTACTATAACAATACAGGCTCATAAAGTTAATTAAAGTCGGTGTTAATTTTTAAGAGTTCCTTCCATTTTCTACAAGTACGCACACTAGCATCCAATGACTTTTAATGCGACGTCTCGTTGTTAGTTGGAAACTTTATTTAATGTGTCTTTAACTACCCTTTCGTTGTCATGAGAAGTGCATTTTATTAAAACTGAAAAAGGCTGTTGTGCTCTGTTTTGCTGCAAAATGTAAAGTATTCCTCGTTCGTTTGTTTGCCCGCAAAAAGGATAAAGAAAATAAACGATATTCAAGCAATTATTGTTTTATTTTTAATTTTGGAACGTAGGAAAGTTTTGTGTGCAATCGACTGCAGGAAGTGCCTGTGTGTGCGTAAGCCCTTATATGCATTTATATTTACACGTACTGTATGAACGCCCGTATGTGTGTGTGCATGTGTTTGAATTCTGCAAAAAGTAACATTCTTATAGTCTCTAATCACTTCTAATAAGAACAGAATTGAAAAGTTGCTTGTGCCGGAGTGAATGTATGTGCGTGTGAGTATTCTTCCAGTATCACTAGAGGTTTCAAACAATTATTGTTGTAAACCATATTCAAGAAGAACAAGAAGAAGAAGAAGAGCAAAACCGAAGCCAGAATATGTTGGATAAGTTGGATTTAATAGCCGACACTGCAAAACACACACACGCTCTCATTTTATGTACTGCATGCATTATATTGTGTGATAGCAAAGCGACTGATGGACGTAAATGTGTTCCTGACAAAGAAAAAACCATATCCATGTATAATGTAGTTTGTTTGTTGTTTTCCATGTCTTGTGCTCGATGTGTCGAAGAATGTAAGAAAATAAAGTTAATAAAAATACCAACAACTACCACAGCTACGACAACAATGCAAAATATCAACAGTAATAACTATAAGCAATTACAGCACCCCAAGTACATATACGACGATACCAGACATGTGTGCGTTGACTGCGCTCTGTTTTAGAACATTTCCTTCGTCGTTCTTTGTATGAACAAGGCCCCCCTGTAACTTTCCACAACGTTGAGGAATGCAGACTCGGTGTTAACACATCCCCAAATTTTCATTTCTGAATCGATTCAACTACGTCCACAAAATGAGAACGCAAATTAAAAAAAAAAATGCTCTATGAATTGTAAAGAATTGTACCAGATGCAGAACCGTAATCGCGTTCAAACAGAAATCTCACAAAGCGGATTTTATGTGAACTAATACTCTACGCGCATCAGATCCCTTAACTCTAGATGACTGACTCCTCTAACGGAACAGCTATCCAAATGCAAAGTCCGTGTTTCCACTTCTATTGTTAAATACGTTTTGATGGTGTAGGTGTGTTATTTTTTGGACGGATATAAACACCATTTAGATTCATATTTCAAAGCCGGTCAGGTATTACTTTGAATAGACGTAAGTGTCTATTTTGGGGGGTGAAATTTTCTATAGTGTGCAACCCTGTCGCACTGGTATCTCGACTACATGCTACATAGATTGAAGCTCTACTTAATACATCTGCAAGATGGACTACAACTATATTGTACACAACTCCCTAGCCCCCATGTATTGCCTTGCCCTGCCCTGCCCCAAAACTAGTCCGTGAGTCTCACCGTATTTAAGATTCTTAACTGCATTTCAAATTGTCTGTTTTTGGTGTTCATTAAGGGAGTCACACCCTTAACTTAGTACACCCTCATGTATGAAAAATTTAAAACTTTTTGAGTCATCCTATACTAAACATTCAAAATTATGAAAATCAACAAAATGTTGCATCGTGTTTTGTACAGGAAACTTTTACTACCACTGAAATGCAAACAGAATAATTGTAATTTCGTTAGACAAGGTGGACATACACCTAATTATCGTGTTGCACCGGAATGTCATTCGCAAGCCACTACCATTGGCGCCGAAGTTGTGTCAACTTTAATGTGGTGGTGGGTACTATGGCACCTATGGCATGAACCAGAACATATTGTGGGAGAATTTAAATATCCTGACAGTAACAAATGATCAAATAAGGAGCTGGGCATACCACCATATGAATAAGATGTAGAAAATATGTGTGCGCACGCGTTGCATATTAAGCATAGTTGTGCAGAACTGCAATAAAAGTTAGAAAAGAAAATGGTGAAAAATATTTTTTTATTTGATTCGCACAAGATTTCATTATTCCAGTTGGAACTCAGGGACTCTCATGTCACAAGCTGCATCACGGTGGTGAATTTTAAGACATTTTTACTCTCTATTGAAATTGTACGTAAAGTAGGTCAAGAGGCATGCCCACAGTCGACCAACACCTACCTATAGCAACGAAATTTAAGCATTTTTATACTTAGCCCATCCCTCCGAAATGGGCAAGTTGTATAACTGACGGGCTCACATGTCACGAAAATAGGTGTAATCGTCCAAGTCACTTCGTAGAAGAGGGTCATCTGGAAAGGGCACAATCAATTTCTAAGCGATCCTTCGCCAAGCCCGACCATATACTTTAGTCAAACACGCAGGCGGGCATGAGTCGAAATAAATCGAAAACCACAAGTGGTGTAGGGTATAAAAGTACTTTTGTGCATGTGCATAAATTTGTATCTAAATCGTTATTTATGTTCACTTTTTTTCTCGTATAAACAAACAGCAAATGGAAAATTTTTAAAATTAAAAAAATTGTTAGTGATGTTTCCGTTTTAATTAGCCAACGCTTTCTATTGTAATATACCAACAAACGCAGGCAGGACTTTGAATAGTGTCTCTTAACTTGTCTCCCGAGGAAGTTGTGCGCCGGGTTCACTTGGTTAAGAGTTGAGTTGCTTGACAATACAGAATTTCAAAAATGTTCCCTCAAGGCGCTAAAGTTGTTGCCGAGAATACACAGGCACTGGCACTGGCGCAGGCACACGCACACACATTCACTTAATAAAGAAGTTTTTAGTGAAAGAGACTTAACTTTTTGCCAGTCAGCTGGCAGCAAAACTTTAAGTAAACTGCATAATTTAAATGAAAATATCAACGCTCGACATAACAGCAACCACTAGAGAATTGCTGGTTGGGCCCGCAGGCAATACAAAACCAAAAAGAGTACAAGTAAAATCCATAATTGCAAAATGCAATTTTTTTTAATAACGCCCCTACACTTTTAGGTAATATGGCAAACCTAAACACATGCAACCTTCAGAGCGTTCATATGTCGTCGAGAGCTGTCCCATTGAATTTAGTTGGAGGTAACTTAGCTTGTGACATTATGCTCTTCAAGCCATCTAACGGTAATTTGCCATTTGTGGACGCTGCCATTTTGCATCCTCCACATCAAGCCTACTTGACAAGAATAGTAATTCTAATAATGTATTCGGGCGGCCGCCATATTCGATTTGGAAAAATATCTCCTATCGTATCGTCAAGCTCTGTCAATCTGGTGTCATTGAGTATCCCCAATTTTGTAGCATTATCGTACATTATCGTGGGTTGTGCAAAATTTCAGTTTTCGAAAGAAGAAAGCAATCCTTTTCTTCTTCTTCTTTCGACTTCAGCACACCGTAAGCCATCTAAAGTACGTGATTTGCTCAGTACATGGTTTGGCGCAGTAAGGCGCAGTGGCTGTGTCGGTCTCACCTCACCATTCTCTAAATCTGCATACATGTTTATTTCTGTTGTCATTTACGTATGCACATACTATGTGCCAAATATACTTTATGTCAATACGTATTGTATTGGAGCATTGTTGAAAGTGTGCAGTGGTTTTAAAATGATACAGAAATTATTTCAAATCAAATTAAAAGATAACAAAAGCTATTTAAATAACTAGCAACGCATTAATCTGCATACAGCCACCGACACGTTATGCTTCTGGATTCGAGCTCGGGAATGTTTTATACGTATATATTGTATGTTACATACAATAATAATGCCGCACGGATAAGCTAATATAATATTGGCAATATGCAAAACCAATTGAATAAGCTGTCAATTCCGATCTTAGATGTTAGGCTAAATAAATGCAATGGCTTGGCTGGCAGTCAGTGCGAGCGCAACCTTCAATACAAATTGCATGCATACGTGGCATATTTAATTTATTGATTTTATCCGAATCACAGCTTAATTACCGAGGGTTATGAATTAATTTTATTTCGACATTGGTTTCAATTTTTGTAAATTATAAACTTATTTGGGATTTTCGCTGGCAGCGGAATCATTGCAGAGGACAATTTGTGCCATAGTAAGTAACATCAGCACTGACGCCTCACACAAGGATTGACAACAAAACATTGCATTCGTATACTTTTGCAAAGTTCACCTCCCCTGCAATTACAATCAGTTGTGACTTAGAACTTTTCATTAACAGTTTATGACTTCTCTTCTTATTTGCGTTCATTTCATAGTTTGATAAAATAAAATTAAGTAGTGCCAGAAATGGTGTGCATCGATGTGCCACAATCATATGCTTCTCCCTTCAAGGACACTAAAAAAAAAAAAGAAAAACGAAAACGCTTTCTAAGGAGTTAAGGGAAAACTTTGATTATAAAAAATTACATTTAGTATAAACCATTGGTTCTTAAACTGTGATTGGCGGACCACTGGTGGCCAGAAGAAACCCTCCCGTGAGCTACGCGACACCATGCTTTTCATATTAAAAATGATTTTTATAAGGAACTCAACTTAACTCCTCTTTAGTTGGTGGTCCGCTAAGAAAAAAAGTTTGGGAATGGCTGCTGCAAAGCAAACGTCAAATTCCCTCCATTATGTTAAATAACTATGACATTCGATATCGATTTTTAACTTACGTAAACTAAATTGAGCAACACGAAGTATCCCCGTGGCATAAAAGCTAAACCTAAACGTATTGTCAAAATCGCTGAAATGGCTATTCGACCTTTTAATTCTTAAAGATTGACGCTGAAGAGGAAGTATTCAATTCGAATTCATACGTGCCTACGTATAGCACCCTGTTTCACCTTCTCCCGCTTATAGTTTAAACATTATTTCCAGAGTGTACGTTTTTAAATTTTGCACATTTTCCTTTCAGTAACCTTTCCATTGTTGATGTTAACAAAAAACAAAAAAAAAGAAACTTATCTCCCTGAAAGTGTGGATATAAATAATTTGCGCAAAGTATTTCCTCCCACAAAATAATTTCCAAAAAAGTTCAAGTTATTTGTTTAATTTATGGTTTTTTATTGTGTTTTGTTTCCCTACTTCGTCCTGCACTTTTTAGATGTACAATTTTTTAATTTAAATTGTCTCATTGTTTTGTTAAGTTTAATTTTTTTAAACACACTCTACTCGTTCTGTTTGTTATTCCTTGTATAATAAAATGCCATGAGAAAGTTATAGAGTACGAACAAGGTAAAAAGTTGTGGAAACTTTGGCTTAACGCGAATGTTGGACACCCAGCAGCTGAAAGCGTTTGAAAAGAATGCCTTTTAAAAAGGAGCGCAAATCAATCGCCTATAGTATAATAGATAAGCTAAGTATAAATGTAGGCGTGGCCCATTTCAAATACACAAATACACAAATTTAATAATCGTAGGTGTTCCACGAATTGATGCTTTGAAGCTGTTGTTAATATCGCGCAGACAAGTCAGTGAACGTTCGAGTGTTGGGTACAAAAATAAAACAAAATTACTTCAATTATTGTCAATAGACGTCAATGCAATTCCATGTTCGTATATATCGACCCAAGTTCTGCCTTCAACTAACTTACCTACCTACCTAACTGCTTGCTATTTATCTACAATTGAAAAAATGTAACACTCAAGGGGGAGTGGGCAAAATCGGTTTAAAGGAAAACAAAGCTTCAAAATAATATTTAATACCATATATACCCACAGTCTCGTTCTTGTGTATTGTGGTGGGTGTCCAGGATTCGGTTTAAGTAACTTTTATAATTGTTTTAAATGCAATAGTACCTACGAAAGGGAACTATGCAATGCTCCTCACTGCTGAAAAATAAAATAATCATCACTGAGGAGACTACAACACAACAGCAAAGTCCACAAAACAACACCAGTTTTGGCCAGTGTGGTAATGTTTAAAATGGCAATAACGTAAAACTTATTTAATGTAATGGATGCATTGTGTTTACAACTTTACAGGGCTTTTTTATTCTTTTATAAAGAACAGTACTGCACACACACGCACACACACAACAAAAATTAATACGAAGAGGGAGTGTAGGTGTTGTAGGAGTAAATATCCTATTATCTCCTCTCATCAAAACTTATATGGAGAGCGGTTCTAAAATGGCCCAATCGCGTCCAAATTTGGCACAATCAATTATTCAGTTAACTATTCTTTATGAAATTTTATTAAAAACTTTAAAAAAACGCTAATTTTCGTTCTATAACGACTTGTCTTAAACAAGGGCGTTACATGAGAAGCAGGCGCATTTTCAATAGTTATCATCCAATATCAAAACTCAGACTTGTAGGTTGATTATAAAAGTTACATGGACGGACAAACGAACATGGTTGACTCTGATGCGATAGGTATATACCCTTCCACCACATTCTGATGTGGGGTGTAAAAGCTAAGTTCGGTTTAGGTCAAATGGTGGCGCATCAACAAATGCACTGGCTGAGAGATAGACTTTTGTAGATGATGGGTGTGCCACTTGACCGCTTTCCGCCAATGTAAAATGACTGAAGTAATGTGTGTGCCCAATATTTCGATATCAGCATAGGCACAGACGCACGGATCGACTCAGATTTTGTGATGATGATAAAATTTTCTTTAGACAGTTGCACTCGCAATGTCAAATGTGGTATAGCCTCTACAATACTGAGTCACCAATATTGTTTTATGCATATATGTATTAAACGGTAGTTACCTCGTAATTGATTTGTCCACATTATAGTGTAAATGACTGCAAATAAGAAAATAAAGAAACCAAAAATGTTCCATTATTTTGTACAACACGTCTTATATATTGCTCACACTTCGTTAGGCTATAAAAAGCATTCTTATCAATAAGAGTGACATCGGTGAGAATACAACACCTTTGCTGATTACTGCACTAATGGAGCTGCTGAGTACAATTTCATCGTAATGCTCGTAAGTAGCACTACATTGTAGCGTGAGGATAACACTTGTATGTACATGATGCAATCACAACAATGCGTCTATATGTACGTTTATATGCACCTAAGTGGTTATGTTATCTATATTGTCATTTGCTATTATTATTATTCTTCTTGTGCGCTCGCATTGTATTCCATCGCACTGGCATTGTATGCACGGCAATGCTTTCATTGTATTTGGAGTGTGTAAACTTGATGGTATTTATTTTATATATCCTTTTACTAAACAATGCAAAATACGTGCGTGTGTGTGTAGATATATACATCACATAGATCACACACATCATCAGTTACAGATTAATGCACAGTAAGCATCCTTGTATGGTGTAATAGCCGAAGTGTGTCAGCATGCAAATGTTTCACAATAAACATGTTGGCAAAGCAATGCCTATGTATTGTGTTTTTGAATATGTTATCACAAAATGCATTTTCATAGAGCTTACTTTCTACACTCGCACACACACACATGCATTTCTACTTCCCCACTAGCCCACTTGCGCACCAGTTGTACTACTTTTAATATAACTGATTATTGATAATTGTTTGCACTGTAGAAGTGCTAGTGTGTATAACATAGAACGGCACTGAAGTATTGCATAATTCTACATTATGCGGATAGTGTACAACCATGTGCAATTAAGTGTATGTGTGAGTAATTGATCATTTCAATGCGCCACTTGCAACATATCAACGCATTCTCAACACTTGACTTTGTGTAAACATGCACAAGTACATGTGGACCTACAGTTATGATTAATAATAGCAGTCATTTTATTTATGTATAAAAAACATTGAAACGAGAGGCTTTTAAGAGTGTGCTCCACAATCGATACTCATCCTCCTTTTCAGATGCACAGTTATAGACAAAAATTAAATTTGGCTTAGGCCAAATCGTAAATACCCATAGGTTAATTACGTCCATAGCGGTGGGCGTGAAAAAATATATATATATATATATATATATATAGCGTCCTCTAATTGTGTATGTATTACGTATCAGCTTTCAAGACTAGCTTTGAGGTGAATATATGCTTTTTTAAATTTTGGGCGTGTCTGTTATCTGAAAATGCTGATTTTTGGTATATCTGTGTATGGGATAACTATATATAAGCATACCAAATTTCAAGTTTTTAGGTCAACTTTTGTTAGTAGGAGTGTCTGTTATCCGATGACGCCATTTTTTTGTACATCGATGAATGAAATATTTATAGCCATACATATTAAATTTCATTTTCGTGGCAAATAAATAGATTTCGTTGATTATGGGCGTAGCTCTTGACCGATTTTGCCCATTTTAAATAGCGATTTCAGCTCAATATCTCAAAATTTACGCATGTGAGAATTCCAACAACCAAATGAACACACGGACGGACATGTCTAAAACGACTAAGTTTTAAATGCTGATCAAGAATATATATACTTTGTAGGGTCTCTGACGCCTTTAGGATGTTACAAACGCAAGAACAAACTTAGTGTACCCTCGTCACTAAGGGAGAGGGTATAAAAAAAAAATGCGTAAACCTTCAACATTAAGTTGTTTGTGAACAGGGTTCTTAATTGTTATGTTTCATGCAACGCATTACATTTCATGGGTTCCAAAATCATCCCGCTTAAAGGTTAACATACGTGTATATGAAAACTAAGCAGCTACTCTACTTCATTTTAAATAAATGGTCATGTACCCGTTATCACTGAATAACCGCGCGCACACACATTCAAATTGGACAATAAAATAAATAAATTCGAAATTTGTATTAATTGGACCACCGCACGTAATTCCGGATTTCATTTGTATTTACTACGTACTGGTTTTAATTTGAGCAAAACTGCAAGAAACTCTAACCAAACAACTTCGTCCTTTCAAGCAAATTGAACACAACACACACAAATCTATAAACACATGTGACTAATGAAAGCCGACAATTTAATACCCTACCCCACTTGGCTCCCTAAAATCATGCCACAATTAATTGAGCCATTGCCATTTAAGTCACTTCGAGAAATATCGTTATATGGAAAGGGGTTCTAAAACCCGTCCGATCGTGTCCAAATTTGGTTCAGCCAGAAATGTGCCCGGAAAATAATTAGAAAAGTGTGTATAAAATTGAAAAGCCGAAGTTTGCACGAAATTTCTGTATCCTTGTTTTTAAATTGTCACGAATACACGGACGGATGGCCATCCCTAAATTGATTCATAATCAAATATTACTGAATAATACTTTCCCGTAAATTGCAAGCATTCTTTTTATATTCTGCTCCACTTGTGGCAAAAGGACGTTTGTAACTCCTATTCTGATCGATTCAAAATCAAAATCGGTCCAAGCAAATTTGTGCGTAAGCAATATTTGAGATATTTGAGATATCTCGATGGAATTTTCCCAAAGAAAACCTCTCCCCATATGAGGTCTTTTTATGATGGAAGTCTATATATGGCGAAAAATTGCAATTCTGAATATCTCAATTTTGGCGGCCGTTAGGGTTTTAACAAAAAAGCGAAAAAATTCACTTAGACCCGAACGGACAGAAGGGCTAAAAGAACTCGTCTTTTAATAATGATGAAAAATATTTATACTTTTGGGTTTTGGGCTGTGGCTCGCCCATTTCTGCTCCTTACAAACGTTTAAACAAAAACAATATACCCCCATTTCATTATAATAATGGGTATAAAAAGCACTCAACATAACTTTTAATTTGAATATCATCAAAGACGCAATCCATTACCCTATTATCCTAAAACTCTTCTGAAAATTTCACGCGATCGTCACTCTGACGCAAAAAATAACAGCCAAGAATTTCGGAGTTGTTTGAAAAAAACAACAAAATTTCGCTTAGAATAAATCTTAAATATCCTCCACATCTATATACGAACAGTAGGCGTGACAGGTGCCTTATGTGTTATGTGGGTATGTACTAACAAGTCGCATCCGGTGCTAAAACAAGTATTTCGTAAATTGTGAGCGTGTACGATCCCAGGTTAATTGTAAGTACGTACATCAAATTTCAACTTTATAGCAGAGACGAATATGGGTCGATCGATTCAGATTTTGATGTGGGTCGATATATATGTATCTATTGTACCTTGTAGAGTGTTGCAAACGCAATGACTTTTTTCGCTACCTTCTCAGTATTATCTCATTTAACAACAATGCGTTTAAATTTATTTACACTACAATTTAACAATTAAACCAGCTTTTCAATTCTCATTTAATCCGAATCGCTGCATTACAGAAAAGAAAAACAAAAATGATAATAATGAAAAATCTCATCGTCCACTATATGGTAATTATACTTAAAACTCATATATGTGCATTTGCGAACGAACAAAAAGAACGAAAACAAAAATAACAACAAAAACTAAAAAACACAGCACATGTGCCAGTTGACCACATGAATTACAAACTGACAAGTGATTTGCGTCGTAATGCTCATAATACATAATAGAAGCATTGTGGGAAAGCCACCAACAAAACCACAGAAACGAACATTAGAAAAATAAATGTGGAAACGAAAAGACTTCCCCTTTGTTAACTAAAACCGAAATACAACAATTATGATAATAAATTTCACATGTAACACGTATATGCACTTGTGTGTGCAGTCATGTTTTCACCCGACAACTGGGAACATGCACGTACGTCCAAAGCAGTACATTTCAGCACAATGCCTATTACATCGTGTATCGTGTACAATAATTAACATTTTCATGAAATTGTGTTTAAAGTACATTTGAAGTTAAATTAAAAACAAAATGCTGCAGACACATAAAGTAATATGAAATGGACGTTGCCCGACAGAGGGGTGGACGCCACTTACTTTATATTATACAATATATAACTCATTACCGCGACATTTGGAGGCGAACTGAAAGCGGTTGCAATGACAATATATCGCAGAAGTCATACATTTAGTGCGTGTTTTTGTCTTATTTGTAGAAAATTGCTTTCTGTTGGGCTGGCACTAACCCATCTTGCCTCTTTTTTGGGCACCCAAGAACTAATAAGGAATCAAGCACTAATTATGGGAAACAAATATTTCTTGTGTTTATTACAGAACTCGGAGCAACGTAGAATTAAAGATTGAAACAGTTCGATGAAAACTAAAATCGAATTTTAAAAGGGAAATATTTTACCCATAAATTAGGTCCATCCACCTAAATTTGTTGTGATCAAGTTTTAAGGGGTTTGTAGAGTTTTTATAAAAAATATTTTCTGCAAAAAAAGATTGTCGTTTAAGTGCCCTTCTTACCTCTTCAGAGATACAATTTTTATCGATGGGCAACACTTTTACGCAGGCCATGCGGAGGACAATGCCTATCTATCAGAAGAAGTACTTCATTATTCACGTTGCTGCTGCTGTTGATCACATACACACATATACGCACAATATCATACAACCGTTATGTAAAATACTTGAAATTCGTTTTAAATATCATGCAAGTGTGCACTACATCAAATTCCACCCACCCACACACACACACACACACACACACACACTTTTTTTACCTAATTTAAGTCTGACATACTTTACAAAATTCTCCTAACACACGATTAAAGTTTAATAAAATGTTATTATGTTTTGTAGTTACGGTATTTTTTTGTTTTTGTTTTTGTTTTTGTTTTTTTTTCTTGTGTAGGTACCTAATAAACATTTAATGCCAGAGTTTTGTATAGCAGAGCATAACTAACTAACAACAATAACAACAAGTTGGCAGTACACACTTATAATCACAAAGCAAAAACAATTATAGCAAAGGTGCCTGCATTGGTAACTCGGTATGCAACATTAAACGTCAGCGCAAGGGCTGAGAATAGAAAACAAAAAAACAAAACAAAACATCTTCACCTACATGAGGGACAATACAAATTATGATTTATAAACGTTCATAAAGCGAGCTTATACGTTTATAAGTTCACGTGTAGTTGGTGTGAAAATTCCCATGAATCCTATTTTGTTGTGTTGCAACAATATCCGGCATACGAAAACGGAAGCGGGCTCTAGCGGGTGGCGTACGCAAGTCATATTTTTAAAGCAATTAATATGCAAAGTCATGACGAACGATGATGAAGAGAGCAAATGGGATCTACAACAACAACAAGGGCAAATAAATGCAACTCCTTCCTGTATTGTATAATTATAGGTAATATTAGAGAGAGTATACCCTTTGTTGAAGTGAATGTAAAACTCGGAGCCTTCTTAAGAAGCCTTTAAAAAGATTCCTTGCAGCACCCATCTAACTATCTGCGTTCGAGTGTCTTTCTATAATAATATATAAAAATGTTTCCAAATATGAAAATTTTATTATACCCACCACATCAAATGGGGGTATACACCCAGGCATTCCACTTGAAATGCTCAAAGCGATGCATCGGAGAACCCACAAAGTGTATGTGAATCACCATCGAATACTGAGTCTCTCCTCATCGCAAATATTGAAATATCGATTCCAAACATGGCAGAGGTGTTGGTTGGTATTGGAATTGGGCCAAATCGCTCAACCATTGCAGCAAAAATTTGAAAAAAAAAATAAATAAAAATTAAGTAAATTTTGCGAATTACTTATAAAGTACTGAAGAGATATTGACACATATGCACCTCGGCAAGCTTTCATGCATCAATGGTTTATCGATAAATTCGATTTGTCGACGGGTGAGCTGTCTCCTCTTACCTTAAACTACATAAACACATTTACTTAGTTTTTTCCCTTGCTGTTGTTTTTTTATTGGAATGTATCTGTATGTGTATGTTTACGAAATTTATGTGTACGTGTAAAAGTTGCATAAAGTTTGCGCGGTGATTTAAGTGAGTACCAGCTTATATAATATGCATGCGTTTATGTAGATACGTGAAAATTTGTATGTAAAAACCATAACGTTTGGAGTGACGGACTGAACGCCTCAAAAGTGGATAATGTGGCGGCGGCAAGTGCTTATAAGGCAGCATGTTTGCCCATCAAATTGATGAGCGTCACGTACACATGTGCATAGACGCATAGGTAAGTTTGCTTTTGTTGGGCCACCTCGCATCTATTTTCATATAAAATCAACTGAATAAAAAAACTCATGCATACATACATACATACTGGCGAAACATGGTAACTTCGTTAGTTGGCTTTTCCAAAACATTAAATTTTTATATAATTTTGGAAAGTAAGACAAGTACAATAATACCCTTTAATACCCCACAAACTATGCTACAATTAGTTTAGTTGTATCAGTTGTTTACTAATATTGATACACGAGGCATTGCATGAAATATCCTTATGTTTTGAAAAGAAGTTCTAAAAATGGTACAATCAGATCCAAATAAGTTATCGCCAATTATTAAGTTAATATTAAAAATTGATATTTCGTGCAAAATAAAGACTTCCATTATAATAGAATCGGTTCATTTTCACTAGGATTCCACCTTGGGCCAAAGCATGTCCTTGTACCAAATTTTATCGAAATATCTCAAAAATTCCGACCTGTAGCTTGCGCTCAAATTTATATGGACAGACATACGGACATGGTTAAATCGATTCAGATTTTGATTCTGAATCGATTGGTAAAATTGAAAATGGGTGTGGCATTTGCTGTTTACGAGTTATAAATATTCGTACAAACTTAATATACCATCTTACCACCTATAGGGTATAAATATTACGCTTAAATGTCTTGGGAATTACCATGACTTTTCTGAGGTCCTTAAATTCTACTTGAAAGTTAATTTTGTGTTAAACATGAACCGTAAGACCGGTAGGCCTGAAATTTATTACAAATCATTCCCATAAGCCTAGGTACCTTGGTATTAAAAATGGGTTGAATGGGCATAGTTCCATGAGGGATACAAAAATAAAATTTAGACAGAAATTTGACGAACTATTAATTATTTTTGTATTTGAAAAAGCCAAATTGACCACGCCCACTTTAAGTGGACTTATTATGGGTGTTAATATGTCTTAAGATATTTGGCGCAGGTTACCCTATATAGATCCGAAATTTAGAAGGCGCATAAAGGAGAAATTTTTCGGAATAAACTTTAATAAATAGGCGTGATCGATTAAGCTGGGTAAGGCGGTGCCTTAACTTTGCCCGCCATGGTACGTCATTTCAAATCTGGTCGAGGATCAACATAAAAGCGATTAAGTAGCATTATTATCTATTAATTAACAAATCAAATTCTACGTACACTCAATGAAATTTTTTCTAAATTGGTGGCGTGATTGTTACCCTACCACTCCCATTATTAATACTTTTGAGGTTTCCAAATTTCATTTTTCTGGGTCAATTTTTGAAAAAGATGCATCGTTTTTCGTCGATTGTTGGCGTGGCATCGATTCTACTAATGTACATAACAAACTTATTGATAACAGGTTTACCCTTAAAAACCATGCAATTTATGCATGTGATAGAGCTACGAAGGTGTAAGCGGCCCCATCTGGGATCTAGGGGGCGTCAAACCAGCAAAAAGAGTGCTGCTAGTGAACGTGGTTAGCTCATGGCTGCTCTACGCAAACACTGCATGAAAAACAAACAAACGAAGCAAAAAATGAGCTCCAATCAAAGGATCAAATGTTTTAGCTGGAACTATATCAGTCGACACCCTACCAGATGAAATGGAGCGGCTTTACTTAAAAAGAAAAATCTATTAATTCTCAAACAAAAAGATTTATAAAGAAGGAAGAAAGACAAATATCTTTAACAAGGTGGCAGAGTCGATATGAGGCGTCGAGGGAAGAGGAACTTGTACGAAGTTTGGGCAGGTTAATTTTTATGTCCTTCAAAACCGAACTGGGCACGGAGTGTACAGAAAATACCTACAAATATTTGAACATGATGGTTTCTCATTGTGCCCAACTTGTGAAGGAGAAGTGGAAGACATGGAATACGTTTTCTTTCACTGTCCGCGATTCAGAATTGATGACTTCATCTTACCGGATTTATAGAAATGAGAGCCACGGAGATGTGAAGAGTCTAGGAGAGTAGGAACGTAGAGGACATTGCATGCTACTGTAAACCATCCCCGTGGAGTAATACCTAATGGCAGTCCCGCGGGGGGATGGTAGACGCTGAGTAGTGCGTGCTTTAGTATGCAGGCAACTGCAAGGATGAAGCCAGGCCCACTTGATATCCATTTAGATATCACCTTGCCGGTCGTATAACGTGAACAAACATAAAATATCGGTACACAATTTCACCTCAATATCGCACAAAAAATAAGGTACAGCTGGACACACAATTATTGGGCAGCACTTTAGCACATTACCTGGACACACAGATGGACATGGTTCAATTGATCCATAAAATAATGCTGAATCGATCTGTATAATAAAAGGGTTTTTGAAGTTACCACAAGTTATGTAGGGTGTAAAGAGTGCACTAAATCTACATAGGGTGGTATACTAAAGAAACATTTATTGGCCATGCAACCATTACGCTCATCCAACTTTATTCTTACATAACTATCACAATAATTTGCTACAATCTCCAAACAAGTAGATTTTCATCGAATTTTGCAACACGTATAACTTAACCTATTAGCAACAATTAGTTAAACCTCTCTCTCAACCACTAATTACCCAAGCAAGCAAGCAAGCTAGCTAGCTAGCAAGCACACAAACCCAAACACAGGCACCATACAAATTAACCCGTCACTGTTACTTGCTCTGCGTCTCTCTATCGTTCTAATATCCTGGCCTATTAAATATTAATATATTTAGTGTGTGTGCGTGTGTGTGTATGCCAGGAGAAATCTCATTAGCTGCAATTTGGTTGATGGCATATAAAGCGGTTGGGTTCACAATTAGATTCAATTAAATAATATTGTAATCATTTAGGTTAACGCACACTCACACGCCATCCCATCCGCACAACATCTACTACGCACACACGCACACACGCACACACGCATACAATAACGTTGAGCGGTGTTAAAATATGACAACATTTCAACGCCTCATGCGACAAATACTATACAACCCCCCAATGATGGACCCCAAGGTGTTCATCAAGAGAGTGTAAAAGAGATAGACTATAGATGTTTTCACTCATTCATATGTATATTCACGTACGTATTCATGTATTCAATTTATGCGGTAATAAGCCCGGGCGTGTGCATATGGGTGTGTGGGTGTGGATGTGTGCTTTTGTTATTTAACTTACTACCCGATAAACAACACAATAAACGGTCCACTGGGGCGTCTGTTCGTTAAATTTTTAGACCAACACCGCAGGGTTAAACCTGGCAAACCAAGAGCAATACAATCACAGTTTCTATTTATTGCACAATATGTATGTATGTATGTATGCATACTTATACAATATTATATAATGTGTTCATAATGACATTAACACACCAAAATAGACACACAAGCCAGTGGTGTGTCATAATTATAACACAACCAGACAACAAAATCTTAGCCATACATACCATGCAATCCCCCCGATACTCATTTACTATAACATAATTACATATGATGATACTTGGCTGCCCTCCGAGTGTGCGTGACTTCGCACTTTTGCTTTCGTGATGATTATGATGGTCAAGGAGAGCTTTTCAACAACATTTGTATGCATTGCTATTGTTATGGTATAGATGGGGCATTTGTTGTTGTTGCTGCTTTCGCATATTTTAACCCTCACATGAGACGGAGGGTATTGTGAGTTTGTCGTCACCTAAAATGAAGCGTCAAAGTATATAAATATATATAAGTATCAAAAAATAAGTCAATCTACACATGTGCGTCCGTGCGTCTGTGTGTCCGTCTGTTGATGGCACTCTCACGAATCTAAATTTTGTGATATTGAGCTGAAATTTATTGGAAATTCTTACAACTGGTATAATCCATTGCTCTCAGGGAATTAAAACAAATAGGAAAACATTGATGGAAATAGCACCCTGAATAACGGTTAAGCTTAATGGCTCTGAAGGATCAGAAAAAGAAATTGCTGAATGCTAGAAGGAAAAAGCGGAAAGATAGAGATATTATTGATCGACTAAAGCCACAATTTACAAAATATTTACAAAGAAAGTGCAAAATTCAACTTGCAAGCTGACAAGTAGTACACACCCTATTAGACGGCCCTCTATCACGTAAATGTCACATCCACTATTTATATGCATATGTGGAGGGTATTTAAGATTTGGCCGAAGTGAAATTCATTTTTAAACCCTGCACCACTTATGGCAAAGGGTACATTAGTGCGGATATTTGTATAAATAATACAATCGAAAGTTTATTTGTCGTATTTTCTATTAATCAATCTTCATCAAATTTGGGCAAAAAAAATATAAAGAATTGGACATTTTCGATACGGAGCGATTTCTTTTATAATAAAACGTTATATGAGGAGGGGCTCTAAAAAGGGTCCGATCGGATCCAAATTGGGCACATCCAATTATTAAGGTAATTAACTATTCTTCATTAATAATTGTAAAAAAATATAATGTTAAGAATAGTGAATTTTTGGCGGATAAAGACCTCCATTTTAACAAGACATTATATGGGGGGAGGTTCTAAAAATGGTCCGATCCTATCCAATTCAATATTCAATAGCGTTCTTCTTTAGGCCAATATACGTCCTTGTACCAAATTGATTGAAATGACTCAAAAACGCGACCTGTAGCTTACGCACAAGTATACATGGACAGACGGATACGGTGATTTTTTATTCTGGCTAGATTTTGATTCTGAATTGATCGGTATGATTGGAGGTGGGTGTGGCATTTGCCGTTTAGGAATTACAAACAGAGTTGCGCACAAACCTAATAGACTCTCTTACCACAAGTGGTGCAGGGTATGAGAATTGTTGTGACATATTAATTCTTTTTAAATTTTGGACTATACAAGTAAGTTTAAAAATAAAATTCAAAAAAAAAACGCAGACGCTCCAGAAACATTGCTCATAACATAACATAAATCAATTAAAACAGTAAAATACTTAGTTTTCTTTTTTTAAGAGTATTTGTTGGTCGGATTTGACCGACCATAATATTTTACACTTGCTTTTATTTGCTGTTATTGTTGTTCATACGGCTTTATTACTCTACTGTTCAGCCACATTGCTCGCTTGTTCGTCTGTTCATCGTGTTGTGTACTTGGTAGTCGGCCGATTCCATGTTCTATCACTTTCGAAAGATGGTGACTAGAGCGCTGAGGATACTTGGAAAAAATTTATATATGTATTAAAGCAACAAATACCGATTATAATATACTACCTGCAGCGTGTTTTATAGTTCACGTCTATGAGAATAGATGGGCTTTGTGTGTTACTCTATTTGTAACATTCCAAAGAAGGCGTCAGAGATCGTACAAAATCAATCAACAGCAAATCTGTGTCAATATACCATATGCATGTGCGTCCGTGTGGCGGCGAACTGTCGTGTACCTGCTACGTCCTCGGTTTCTACATCGATCTAAAGTTTATTTAAAATTTATTTAGTTTTTTATTTTTCTGTACGGCGCACGTTTAAATTTACGTTTAATTTTCCACAGATTCAATTATGAGTTGAATGGTACGTTGTTTGGCCAAATATCGCTCCATACTTCTTTACATTCCATATGTGATTTAGAATACTATTGAATGCAAGGAAGCATGGAACTTGCAAAGGCTTTACAGTTAGTTTTTGTAAGACTTTTAAGTTTTTGCTGTGCGTTTTTTAATAATCCCATTTATTTTTCAGCACGACCACAAAATTTAAATTCCTTTTTAGAAAAAGAAACACTTTCCAATACCAGCACTCACACACTTTTTTGAATTTTTTGAAGTCATAGAACTATTAATACCGTAATCATAAAACCACATTCAGTTTGCATGTGTTGTGAGGATCTTCTACGGTTCAAGACACACTTACGAACCTAAAATAAAAATTTGTACGATTCGTAAAAGTATAAATTGTTATATGGAAAAGGACAAAAAGGAAGAAGACGGGTAAGTTCACATTTGGTTCCTTTTAGTTCGCCTAAGCTGTAGGATTTTGATGGTAGACTAAGAACGCTCTTCATTTATAATGGAATTTGTTTGTAACAGTTTTATGTGTTCCGTGCACGTGTTGTACGTAATATTTATATATTATTACACCCTACACATATGATTGAGGGGGTATAAAGTTTGTCATTGCGTTTGCAAAACCGAGAAGGAGGCGTCACAGACCCTACAAAGTATATATATTCTTGATCAGTGTCTAAAACTGAGTCGATCTAGACATGTATGTCCATGTGTATGTCTGTTGTTGAAACCGACCGTTGTTGAGAAATTCAGCTGAAGTTTTGTACAGACATTTCCAGTTTCTGTATGCAGATCGGTATCTGCCACGCCCACTGTTCATATGCAGATGTTAAGGGTATTAAGAATTTGACCCAAGTCAAACTTAGTTTCTGACTGGATTTTTTACAAATCCTTATTCACAGAGAGAGAGAATGCATTGTATAAACTGTTTGCAAAAATGTTGTATAGTATTAAAATAAGCGCACAAGCACACACACGTACGCTCGCGAACCCTCCTCATACGCTCTCCACAATATGAGTTTGCAATGCTATAAAATAAAAACTGGCAAAAAACACATTTCTTTAGTTTTTGTGCCATATAATAAACAAACAAAAAACGGGGTTTTTACATAAAAATTAATGGGTGCACACATATATATGGTTTAGTTATATGTTTTGTTGTAAAGCTTACATACGTTTTGTTCCGTTCTTTTCAAGATTTATTATTTTTTATTATATAAAGTAACTTCCCAAAACCGACAAATACTCACTCATACGCAACAGTGAGCACCCTCACGAAAGCTCTTTGTGCCATTTGTCCCAGGCAGCTTCTTTTCCAATCCTCCGTTTGCAGATGTTCGTATGTTATATAACAGAAATTATCGTTATTAATAATAAAAATATTATTAATACTTGTTCCATAAAAGACAAAAATCTAATTTTTTTACAATTAATTCTATTTTGCGTGTTTAATATTTTTTTGAATACTCTGTTGAATTGTTCCATTCTGTTATTAAATGCTTTCTCTAAATAAGAGGGGTATTAAGTTTGTCATTCCATATGCAACACCCAGAAGGTGGCGTCAGAGCCCCTCAAAGTATATATAATATATTCTTGATCAGTGTCGAAAGCTGAGTCGATCAAGACATGTACGTCCGTGTGTTACTGTGTTGTTGGCATTCTCGCGGTCCCAAATTTTGAGACACTTTTAGTTTTTGAACGCCGATCGCTATTTTAAAAAAAAACGGTCAAGAGCCACGCCCACAATCGATACAAATCTGCCATAATAATTGACCTATGAACTTGAAATTTGGTGCGCAAATTTATAGTTATCGCATCAATCTATGTGCCAAAAATGGGCACGGTCGAATAACAGACGCGCCCATAATTTACAAAAACCATATTCACCATAAAACTAGACTTGCAAACTGATACGTAATATTTACATAATTAGAGGGTGTAATATATATTATCTGCCACACCCACCGTTGAAGATTTAAGATTTGGCCTACGCCAAATTTAGTTTTCTCCCTTGTTTTACTTATTGCATATGATATATAATTCGGACTTCATATGGAATGTATCATCTCTCCACAATGATGCAATTAACTACAATATAATATGTATATCTTGTCCTTTCCCTTATGACTTTAGCTCTCTATAATTTCTCAAGTAAGTATTTTAAAAAACAAGAGTAGGCTTAGGCCAAATCTTGAACACCCACCACCGTAGATCACTACATAGAATAAAAGTATTCTTATAAAAAATGAGCGCAATCTTAAAGCATTTTTTGAGCGAAATATTTTATTTTTTGACCAGAAAAAAAACTAATATCTGTAAATATTATCTGGTGAGCGTGGTCGATAGAAGGATGAATGAAGAACCTTTAAGAAACAGTTGCGCCAATTTATTATTTCAGTCTTTTATATTTATAGTTTTTGAAAAAGTGACCCTTCTTTAGTTTCTGTTCAATTGTGAACGTGTCCTTTGACCGATTTTGCCCAATTTCAATACCAACCTACAGATAAGAACTGCCAACATTTTTGCCAAAATTGGCTCGCATATGTCAATTTTTACAAACAAGAGAATGTTTGCCAAAGAAGGACATATCTGAGGATCAGTATGTATACTTTCTTCCTGGTTTTGAAAGCGTTTTAACAAAGTGAGTATACTGCCGCGATGGGCATAAGGAGACCCATGACTGTTGATCATATGGCCACAATATGAATCCATCGTGTGTGCACTTGAGTATTTTTTATATATAATTGTAAATATTTGCACATGGTACGTACCACAACTGCCCTGCCACAGTTCATTGATGGTTATAATTATTGGCATGAAGCACAAAACAACAAATTAACTCAACTGGATGAAACTTATGAATTTGCATGCAATACACTGAATACGCCCGTCAATAGTTGCAGAATTGTCATTTCAACTAATGACTACAATGACTGCTTTTTTTACTTGTTTAAAATTTTAAAATAATTATCCTTGCTTGCACTGAAATTGTTGAATTTGTAGCTACATCATAAAATGTACAATTTTTTTGGCAATTTCATTATATTAGATGTGTCATAATAATGTCATGTTGCTATCTTGTAAACAGCGGATATTCGCAATGGTCTCTTTCGCCATGCATACTCGTATGTCATGTACGCTGTAATTAACGTTTAAATTACTTATTAACTACATGATTAATGTTGTCATTTATTGACAGTTCTATGTTGATAAAAATTAATTATCTATATTTCGAGGGCAGAAAACATTTTGTGACATGTTCTCAATTGAGGGGGGTCCACTTTGCAGTGATAAAAACTAACCTATAAACCTGCAAACAGCAGTTTTTCGCTACTTAAATGGTAATTTATACCCAAACCGTATACGGTTTGCGAATTATATAATAAAGTCGTCATATATTTGCATAATTATTCAAGTTTTGATGTTTCGAAAAAGCGGACTTGCGCCACTTTCATTCACATAATGATCATTAACGAATGAATGTTTTGTACAGCAAACATTTCATCGTAGAGAGATGAATTCTACCGCACAAAATTTTTTTTTACAAATTATGTGGGCGTGGTTGCATTGTATGATACCCATTTTTAACGTATAAATGTAAGTAAAAAAGGTACAGTTCTGAGATTTATACATGTTTTGTGGGCGAGACATATATAAAATTGCTCCCCTTCTTAATGACTTTTACAGTATTTATTGGACTTTATCTAAATTGTAGGCATGTCTGTTTGACTGTTTTCTTTGAAACACCTCTTATGAATTTACAACTTATCCAAATCGATTTAGAACTTGGTGAAGAATATGAAGCTTCTATGTACTACTATGTTCTACTACCGATCCAAGGTGCATAACGGAACGCGAACTAGGCGATCGCGGGGCCTAATATTAATCAAAAACCCAAGGAAACCCAAGAAGCTGTATCGGGCGATTAAAAAAAAAATGCCAATTCTCGTACGTTTAATCCTCAAAGCACAGTTCATTGCATATATGTCATATGTTTGCTTGGCTGCTCTTTTGCTAATTTATGAAAATTTCTTTACAATACCATATCAGTCAAGGACATTAATTGAAACTATTGAATTACTATTTCGCATAATGGCGGTAAACTTAATCCTCACCCATCTGAGCAACTATCAACGGGTATGCAAAAACTCGTATGAAGCAAGCGCACATAATTATTGTGCATTTTCCAAATGTCCCCGCCTGTTAATGGAAAAATGATGAAGATGATATCCTTCACTCGATATTTCATATTTAATTACATTTAATTACACTTCACAAAATAATCCCCCAATGGATTTGTTACAACCGTATGGTATTAGAGAATTTCCATCTCCATTATCAATATGAATGATTGTAGAATGCCACACTTTCTGTCCCTTTCTGTATCTATCTTCTCTTTTCTCTCACCTGTCCATGTTGAGTTCTTTGAAAGACCTTATCAAACGTAACACATTTACCCGCATACATACCAAGGATGCTGCTAAATTTATACATTTTTGAACGCACCATACACATACACACACTTAGTATACGTATTCATATGCAGAAGTGCACATATTATCGTCAGTTTAAGTGATTTTTATACCCTACACACGTGTTTGTCACTCCGTTTGCAACACCCAGAAGAAGGCGTCAGAGCCCCTCAAAGTATATATAATATATTCTTGATCAGCGTCTAAAGCTGAGTCGATCAAGACATGTACGTCCGTGTGTTACTGTGTTGTTGGCATTCTCGCGGTCCCAAATTTTGGAACACTTTTAGTTTTTGCGCGCAGATCGCTACTTAAAATGGACAAAATCGGTCAAGAGCCACGCAAACAATCGACCAAAATCTATATATCTGCCACAAAAGTTGACCTATGAACTTATACATAGTTATCCCATACATCGATGTACCAAAAGTGGGCATTATCGTATAACAGACACGCCCACAATTTACGAAAAACCATATTCACCTCAAAACTAGACTTGAAAGCTGATTAGGGGGCGTAATATATATTACCTGCCATACGCACTGTTGTAGATATGGAGCGTATTTAAGGTTTGTCCTAAGCCACACGTTTTCTCACTTGTTGTTCTTTGTTTTAATTTAATCTTCAGGCCGTATTAACTGCATTGGAGAGAAGTTTGTTTCGTTTGGCTACATCAATTACAGTAATAAATATTGTTTTTAAATGTTATCTTCTGTCAGAGATATTTATTTATGGAAATTGATTGTATCAATGCATAATTATAATCGATAAATAATTATTTATCAATTTGCATTAATTGGTAAGAAACAAATCATTGCTTGACACGACTTTACTGATTTAAAAGTTTAATTCTCGTAATGCAATCAAATTAATTTCATTTGTACAAAAAGTAATTAGAAAGTTAGTGTTATATAATTCTCCGCCTAAGTGATGGGGGTATACAAAGTTTGCTGTAGATGTGAAGAGTCCTTAAGATTTGCCTAAGTTAAATTTACTTTTATTATTCCCTTAACTTAAGGAAGCGCTAGAACAACATCTCGAAATGGCCAAAATTTGTTTAGAGCCACGATTATAATAGAAAAAAACCTATGTAACGGCGTTAAAAAGTGAGAATTGTAATTTGGTATATGTATTTGTAATTACACCATTTATTAATCTGATAAAAAATGGGCGTGGTCCTATTTCAGAAACGCCCATATTTGCAAAAAAAGAAAAGTATTTCTCCTGGAATTTGAGTTTTCAGTTAATACCTCAGATATAAATTGGTTCGGAAACACGCCCGCAATGTACGGATGCAAAACTTCAACTATGATGTAATTTGAAGCACACTTATTTATGACTAGCTCACTCCCTTTCGACGTGCCAAAAACAGGCGGGGTTTTTACGTGTTTAAAATTTGGCCGAGGCCAACTTTATTTTTGTTCTATTTTTTTTTTAATAGTCACCAAAAATAGGGATGAAAATATACTTCATTCATAATTACTCAATTTACAATTTATGCATATATCGAATGACTCACTTGTAGTGTAAACCTATAAAAAATAATTAAAATATCCAAAAAAAATTTAACCATAAAATGTACACAAAATGTAAAAGGCGAAAAAGAAAACTCGGCTATTCACTACACACAGCGATAAATAACAGCACAATAGAATGGAGGCTAGGAGGCAAATTGAATTGCTGAACACCAGCAGCGAAAGGCGAGAGTGGAAAGAAAATGGTACACAAATGACAATAAAAGTTTTTCATATTTTTAGAATTTCGTCTTTATAACCAGAATGACTGAGAGACAGAGACAGAGACAGAGACAGTGGCAGCGGCAGCGGCAGAGGGAGGAGGAAGAGATTAGCGATGTTTGTGTTTCAATATGCATGCACAGCTCAATATTGTCCATAAATAGGAACAGCCATTAGATGGCATAATGCTGTTATTATTCTCTTCTGGCTAGTTGTCTACTACATAGTTAGTCACCTCATGTGAGTTGATGAACGGGCTCGTTTACCGATATAATCGCCAGTTGTTTGGCCGGATGGAAAGAGTCGTTGCACACATACATGTACATAAATTATTTTTGGTGCTAAACTTCATGAAAGGCACATATCGCGACATAGTATAAACTCTCTCTCATAAACATACACACACACAGATACACATGGCAGCAAAACTAAAAATAAATGCTGCTATTTCTGATACTAATGATGATCACATTTTATTATTAACTAAGGAAGTGCATCTCGTTCCACGAGGAAAGCGAGAAAGAAAGACAGAGAGACAGAGAGGGTGTACGTAGACTCAGTGTAGCTTATAGTTTTTTTTTTTTTTTTTAACAAATTATGAAATTTGATACGTGTTGAGAGAAACTATCACCGCGCCGCACCATCGTCCGTGGATGTGTTTATTTATATTTTTTTGTTTGAACATGTCACACATAATTTTATAAAATTTTTAAATATTCTTATCATTAAACCACTCACACATTTGTACAACGTCGCTGATTACATAAGAAATTCTCTCAATTTATATTATTCATGAAAATATCCTTAAAAGGTATAGTTCCATAATTTTTTTTATATTATTTTTTTTTAAATAATATATTAAAGAATATATTTTTATACATATATTTTCTTATTAAATTGTTAATTTATTTTTTATTTTATTTTATTTTTATTTTTTATTTTTTTAAGCCTTTGAAGCACTAATTTCCTCTGATCTGTTCTGTTTGACTGCAGAATCAGCAATGCACATAAAAATGCAGACAACTCTATTTTGTCTTAAACGAACGGCCACCATATCACCATCACCATCACCAACGATACTGAACGTTACTAAGCGCACAGCTCCCCTGACCGATTATATTACGCCTCTTTCCCGAGCTGTTCATGTATGTGTTCTTCTTTCACTTAGTATGTGTGTGAGTTGATTTCAAAAATAACATTTCACTCCTCAGAGACTCATTATGATTCGACAAAGTCCCAAAAATATCAAAAATATATACCAACATGTGCAACAAAATTGTGGCGATCATTACGATCAGTAGATACGTATGGGTATACTACGCAAAATAGGATGTTCTCTGGCGCAAACGCTTTAAGTTATGCTTGCTCACTTTGCGGTCTATACTTAGAATTCTGCATTCTCCCCTAGTAGTTGCTTATGTGTAAAGAACGCGCACGAATTCAACACATTGTGCTGTATGGTACGGTATATAATTTAAGAACTTATTCCCCACACACGTACACCATACGACACAAATAAAATACAATACGATACAATATGATACGATACGTTTACCGTTTAATGTGGTCTCTTGTTGGTTTAATTTTAAATCTTCGGCTGGTTGCTTGGGTAGCTGGGGGTAGAGCCGTACATAGTAGCAGCAGCAGCAGCAGCAGTGTGTGGAGCATTGCGTCTTGAGAGAAATATTTTTAGTTTTTTATATGTGTGCCGGCTGAATATATTTATGAAACGAAACGTGTACAATTATTGAAAATATTTCTAATGTACACACACACACACACACACGTGCCTATACGAAAATGTATATGAATTTTATTTTCGTGTAATTTAGTTTCTTGTTATTCTGTTATTTGGGCATTGATCTATCCTCCTCAGCCAGTCCGTCACAGTCACGTCGTATACACATACTCAAAATAACCATGTCTTCTCATGTCTGCTCTCTCTCTCTGTGGTGGTATTTTGTAAGTACCACAAGGGGGCGAGCCATACCCCAAAACTATATATATTCTTGATCAGCATCGTGTTTTGAGTTGATATAGCATTTCTGTTCGCCCGAGTATCTGTGTAAATTTCTACGCATTTTTGTTAGAACTCTCAAGGGCGCAAAAATTAAGATATCCTACTGAATTTTGATAACGAAAGGGGGCTAGGCGTGTGCCAAATCTGAGATACCCATCATCTTTCACCTCTTCCAAATCGTTAGAAAATAATCATAGATTTTTTTAACGCAAGTGAAACGCAATACTGTGGGCACGTACGTTTGTTCCGGACATAAAAGAGGAAGGGTCATTGTAAATTTCAAATCTTCATAGGGTCACCTACGCCAAATATTCTACATATACTGGAATGGAAGTGTATAGCCTAGCTCAGGACGTTGAACTTTTTAAGAATGTGGGACAGTCCGTAGGCCGATGTTGTTCATTTTTAATAGGATACTTTTGGCGTGGATGACGAACTACTACTACTTCGTCAGAAAAAATTCAAACTGAACAAGAATTTTTTTAAATATTCTAATTACTCTTACTAATAATGGCTTGCAGTCAGGGACAAGAAAAAAGTAGCGAATAAATGTAAAAACCAAGGATAATAAGATTTCTTCATGTTTAGAAATCTAAAAAAATATTTTGTTGGTTTTATATGATTTATAAATGAAAAACAAGTAAGAAAACTAAATTTAGACTTAGGCCAAATCTTAAATACCCTCCACATTCACAATGATGGGCGTGGCAGATACATGATTACGCCCTCTAATAGTGTAATCTACGTGAAGCAACTAGAAGTGTCTATACAAAATTTCACCAACAACACGGACATACGTATCTAGATCGACGCAGATTTTGATGCTGGTAAATACTTTGTAGGGCCTCTGAGGCTTTCTTCTGGGTGTTGCAAATGGAATGACAAACTCAGTATAGCCCCCTCTTATGTGTAGAGTATATCAAGTAAACTATATAAGATGGTCCGGGTCAAATCTTAAATACCCTCCACATCTCTAAATAAAGAGTGGTCGCGACAGGTATATGATAACGTCTTCTAGGAGTGTGTGCAGTACGTGTGAACTTGCACAAAGGAGCTTTGTGATGTGATCCAAATTTCAAGTTCATATCAGAATTGTTGTGGTAGTTAGGTAAATTTTTGTCAATTATGGGCGTGGTTCTCAGTCGATTTTCCCAATATAAATGACAACCTGTAAACAGATGAAAAACATGTATACACAAAATTTCAGCTTAATATCCCGAAGTTTACGATAGTAAAAGTGCCAATAACAGACACAGACATGGACGAAATCAGAATCGGAATAGCAACCCTAGTATAACCCCCCTTTTTGGGGAGGGTAAAATAATCTGTACGGTTTAGTACACATATACACCTAGCCCACGATTTGCATGGACGATACGTTCCTGAAAAATCCGTGTAAATCGAAAATGAATGTATTCTAAACAAGTAACAAAACAAAATTTGGCTTAGGCCAAATCTTAAATACCCTCCACCTCCACAACAGTGGTCGTGCCAAATATATATATATTGCGCCCTCTAATAGTGTATGTCTTACGTATCAGCTTGCAAGTCTAGTTTTATGTGAATTTTTTGTAATTTTTGTAATTTTGGGCGCTTTTGTTAACCGACCACGCCCATTTTTTGCATATCAATGAAACTTATATTGACCTGAAATTTTGTATAGACACTTCTATTTTCCTCACGCAGATCGTTACTTAAAATGGGCAAAATCGGACAAGAGCCGCCCCTAAAATCAATGAAAATATATTTATTTGTCACAAAAATTGAGCTGTGAAGTTGGTATTACATATGTTTTTAAATATATATATATGGAACCAACAACTATTATTGCTTATCATTGATCAGTAGGGGTTGTATTGTGAATCAAGTTTGAAAAAATTGCAAATAGAAAAATTTATTGACTAAATGACTGAATTGCATAAATAGAAAATTTTGCAATTCGGAGTAGAATGAAATTTAAGAAAAGGTCAATAAGCACAAACGCGAAAGTTGCGAAAGCAATCGGAAATAAAAATGATCGCAAATTCTCTTTTCAACTCCATCAGTACCGTGTAAATCGTGTAAATCGGGGGATACGGGTATATTCGTAAAAGCAATTGTGTCCGCATATGTACATGTAATATATAATTTTTTTTTTATTACAAACAAAAACAACAATAAGTGTATTCACAATCACCACATGGCTCGAATGCTTATTATACTTCAGTTAAGTACAGATAAATAAGTGCATCAAGTTTGTCATGGCATACGCTTCGTGAAAATATTTGTGTTTGAAAGGCGTTTCGAAAGTCTTCTACCTAATTTAAGAGAAGGCCGCTGTTATAGCAAGACTTTAAGTCAATGCCATCCCTACATAAACGGATTAACATAGAATCAGATTCGTGTACACATATGTTGTACAATAGTATGTATGTATGTATGCAGTATGTATATATGTACCATGTCTGTATTGTTGGTCTTGTTAATATTTATCTGTCGATTGTTATTTCTTGAGCAACCTTCAGGCAATTCAAACAATACAACATATGGAAAACATGAGCAGATGACTTGCGGTGTGGGTTGATAATATTGGTCTTATGTTGTAGTACAGCAGCCATTTTGCTTGCATATACACCAAAAAGCGTGTGAGAGGAAATCCTATCCTCCTCTTGAAATAATAAATAACATTAGTGGTAGCCTGAGATAGCGATTACTATCGACAACAGTAGTTTTATGAGCAATCGCCCGACTGGATATTTGATTTATTAAATCTTTGTTCTAATTTTATTTAATTCGTAAAGTCAATAGCTAATGTTTTAAATCTGCATCGTACTCGCCAACATATATAGTCAGGTGTCCTATAACGGGGTTAATTGGTCACGCGTAGTAGGAGAATTGTGGGCTTATGTATGAAATCCGTAGCATAGGATCTTACATCTAACATCGGCACTTTTTCTAAGAATCCAGTATAAATTTCTAATTATCCTTAATAAATCCTTTGCAAGGATACATAGGGTACAAGATGACAGATGATCAGTAAAGCACTAATTTTATGTAAATGTAAAAGTGTTTGCAATCAGACAACGGATAACGGTTGTATAAAGGAATCCTTGTTCAACTTAAGAGGCCGGCTGCAGGTTTATCTTGTCCTAGTCCCCTAATAAAACAATATACCGTTATGTTTAGAATATATAATTTGAACGGTGAAGTCTACTACCATTGATGTCAGACCTGTACCGTGTTATAAGAGACTCACGATAAACTGAAATCAGCAAGTGGGTGCAATATAAATCGCTCTATAAAGAAAAGGATAAATCAATTTGCTAATACCCCCTTAATATAATAATAATAATATACACCTCGTTACATAGAAATTGTACCTAAATCATACCCATATAGCTTTGGTTAAAACGACTCGTAAGTAATATTTTATTGTGAAGCAAAACTGGCAATGAATGCGTGTGTTTCACATGCGAGAACTTGGTTTATTGAATATAATTTCATAAACGGAATCATAAACTAATAAGTGAAAAACTAAATTCCACTTAGTCAAACCTGAAATACGTAGTAGTGGGCGTGGCCTAACACAATTACATCCTCTATACATATTGGGTTCTACGCTAAACAAAGTGTTTTGTAAATTATTGGCGCGCCTGTTATGCGACCATGTCCATTTTTAGTTCATCGAAGAGTGGAGTAATTATAAAGAGTAATGAGCCCCAATTTTCAACTTCGCAGTTCAATTATTGCGACTTACAAATAAATTGGTGTCAATTTTTGGCACTTAACTTCAAGTCAATAACGGAAATTTTGAACTTTTCGGAAAACACGCGCACATTGTGCAGATGGACTCAGATATATACTTTCCGAAGCTCTTTTCGAATCTTTGGAAACGGAATAGCAAATGTCTCATTTTGTCTCTTTCTTGTCTCCCTGCAATCTATGTACAACCAAAAATTTTATATAAACTAAATTTAAATGGAATAAATTTGTTAAATCATCAAATCTCAATAAATTTAACCTGTAGCTTATACGAAAATTTAAAGGGATTGGCAACGGGTGGACATAGTTAACTCAAATAAAAAATTGATTCTGAATTTGAACAATTAAAAACTAAATTAGGCTCACTTCAAACACATAGTCCGACACAAATTTTAGAGGAATTACATTAAAAGAAAATGGACTTGGACCACTTTTAAAGTTCTGACCACATATATTAGTGCCGTAAAGAAAGAGCATAATGATGATGGGTCTCTTAGATTGGGCCCACTTGTCTAGGTAAAGGTTTCAAAGAGTGACACGCTTGCATTTATCGAAGCATTAATATTTTAACATATTTTAAGAAAAAAGCGAGTGTTTTTATACCCTTCACATATAATTGGTGGTATAGTAAGTTTGTCAATCCATTTGCAATACCCAGAAGGAGGCGTTAGTGATCCTATAAAGTATATATGTTCTTAGTCGGCAGTAAAAACTGAATCGATTTAGATATGTGCGTCCGTTTGTCTGTCTGTTGTTAGCATTTTCACGGTAATCAATTTTGAGATTTTTAGGGAACATTTTGTATAGACACTTTCAGTTGCTACACGTTGATTGCTATTTAAAATGGGCAAATCGCCCACAATCGACAAAAATCTGAGCTACTAAGTTACAAAAATTGAGCTACTGAGTTCAAATTTAGTATACTTATTATAATTATCCCATCAATGCCTATGAAAAAAATGGACTTGGTCGGATAATAATCACTCACGCAATTTACAAAAAGCCATTGTCAGAATAAAACTCGACTGATACATACAATATTAGAGGGCGTAATCATATATCTGCCACATAAGTAGATGTGGAGGGTATTTAAGATTTGACCTAAACCTAAATTCAGTTTTCTTACTTGTTTTACATTGAAAACGATTTTTGGTGCCCGTGACGTGATGACATGTATACATACGTTTACTCTTCTATAATATTTCGGTCATCATTTATGCAAAATCCAAATTCAAGCATGCATTCCAAGTGGGTCACACGGCACTTAAGTGAGCCTGAAAAGAAGGAAAGATACAAATCGAACACACACCCCTTCAGTTTAAAGTCAATGTAATGAGAAGGCTATTAATTCAATTAAATCACATTCAACGAACATACGCACACCCCACCATATATATGCAAACATTTACTTTGAATTTTAACATTTGATGAGCACCTCTCACTGCCTTATTATACATACATAAAAAATATACATATGTATGTACGTGCGTGCATAATATGTAAACGTTTGGGTATGCAGCTATAGGTTTGACAGTGCGTGTTGGGGCGAACACACACGCATGCTTGCACATAATGTCTGGCGTAATTAAAATGCCAAATATTTATTCAGGTAAATAATAATTTTCAAAGTGCTCGCGGTTGAACCAGAAATATGCGAATTCCGCGTGGGCGTGTGCATGGCTATGGAACGAAAACAAAATTAGAACGCTTGCACCAACCATTACGATATAAATTCTTTCCATATCCACCGGACTAGGGGGCTTTATGCGCTGCGTGATGCACACCACAATCGTGCAATCAATAACGTTGTATTTGTGTCCTAACTTAATTTTCTAATGGCAAGAGTTTAAGACTGTTTTTGCTCCTTGTCCTGCACCCACCACATCTACATCTACTTGCTGTTTGCTACTGGTATTGTGGTTTAGGGTAAAATGTCAAATTTTTAAAAGCGGACAAAAGAAGGGTCCCTATCCGTCTCTCCGTCTTTCCCTGCACTCTACTTTGCTTTTCTAAAAGAAAAAGTTTCTGAAAGTTTTCATTAAAGTTTCGAAACAAGAATGTTTACCTTGGCGTTAGACACCAAAAGGGTTGTTGTTCACATAGATGCACCAATATAGTGAAATATAGCGCACAACTACGAAACTACCTCCCCAAGCACCAAGCACTCACTGGGTACGCAAACCCCAAGTACAAGTACATACCTTTAGAAAATGGTACCAGGATTATTTTCAATACTGCTGCAATACCAACAATAACAATAATAGCTGCAGCTACACGGCAAATTACAAGAAGCAGGTTGAACATTCGATGCGTAATACATATTCAAGCATGTTTAACTTTTTACATTGTATGTATAAATTGCAACATTCGTCTTTTGTGTTGTTGCCATTGTTGTTGTACTCTAGCTAGGTAACAGGGCTGAAACAAGAAACGAGGAGCGATATGTGTTCTGAGTTTTTAAAGTCTTTTTTTGGCTTGTGCCAGCGTATTTTGAGTTTTTGGACGCCATCCGCAAAATGTTTATCGTATGCGATTCAATTCACCACGAAAACGTTTGAGAAATTATTGCAAAAGTTTTCCGCTATAAAATGAAAGCACATAAATTTTAAAATCAAGGAGGTGAACACATGCATTTGCTTATATTTTGTTTATGCTAGTGTGTGTTCACAAAAGTAACAACTAAGGTCGTTCAGATGACGTGTAAAAGGCTGAGAGTACGGTGAAGTGTGGAGGGGCGGAAAAAAGGAAAGAGGAAAGAGAGAAGCTGAAAATGAAATATAGAAAAACATTTTCAACCTGTGAATACACACACACACACACACATTTGCCAACATGCAGAGGAACACATGCACAAACATACGCGTAATATCACCTAATAGCAAAACACCTTGCCAGAGAGCACAAGTCAAATGGCATCCTTCCACAGCACCGCACCGCTCCGCTCCGACCGCCTTGAGCGTTATTATTGCCACAATTTTTCGAATGTTTTTTTTTTTGTGGCTGGGGCTGTTTTTTATTATCGCACAATGTTATATAATATGTGCTGTTTTCAATTCTTGAATTTTATTGAACTTAAAAATTGAATTTATAATTTATTACAAGTTCCACACGGGATAGCGGTACGCAAACTATGATATTTTGTTTGCAAGACCCAGAAGCAAGCACTTTAAAAAGAAAAATTTCATAAACTTTTGATCAATACCAGACTGTGCGTCTAGATCCCGCCATGTCCATCCGTACAGGCTTTGTGGCCGTGCGCTTGAGATATTAATCTGAAATTTTCTACAGACACTTTCAGGTTCTGCACTTAGGACGCTATTTAAATGGGGCAAGATCGACTGAGAACCATGCCCACAACAAATGCTCCATGATGTTGAAAATATTCATTTTCCCGCAGTTGTACGAGACGTTGATATTTACTCTAAAGGCCACGTTTTGTTTTGGCAAGTTATTACTTGAAAGTGAATGTTATGAAGCATTGTCTCAAACTCGGAACGCGCGTAAAGAGGCTTTTGAAATAAAGTGGAGTATAAAGTAGAACAATAGTTAAAATTGGCTCATTCTTCCTCATTCATTCCTCATTCTGCAGCATATAATAGCAGTGTGTAATAAAGCAGATGGTAAACAAAGTTACCGTGAATGGCAAAATAGATGGCAAGAATTCTTACAAGGGCGTTGGACATATGAAATTATCCCTAATATTGAGCCCTGGATGAATAGGCCGCATAGGTATACAGATTATTATTTAAAGCAGATTATTAGTGGTCACGGCTGCTTTCGCGATTATTTGCACCGTTGTGGGCATGATAGTGAGCCCTGGTGTCCGGTATGTTTCCATGAAGAAGAAAAAGCAGAACACGTTTTGCTAATATGTCCCAGGTTTGAGGCGGAATGCTCAAAAGGAAGAGATGCAATCGTAGAGCCTCTTAGCGATAACGCAATTGCCAAATTTATAATAGCCGATAGGGCGTGTATGGGCGTGTATTAAACAAGTAGCTGCCAATATAATGAGGCAAATTAGGATATTGGAGCGGCACAGACATAGACAGAGAATGACTGACATGATACGTACGATTTGAGCTTAGGCTCTGTCGGTTCTCCTGACGTAATACTTAACGGTGGTCCCATGAGATCTACCATCAGACGTTGAAGGGGTTCTAGTGGGTAAAAGTCCCACACTGATTGGGCTCTCAACGCTTTCCCCTTCGTTAAAAAAAAAAAACACAAAATATGCTGTCAATCAGTAAAATAAAATTAATATGAAAATTGTTATGCCACACATCGCATCTAGCTACAATTTTAGAAATCTTATTTAAAGACAATTATGCAGGAAGTCAACGAACAGTCAGATGAAACATACAAATACACATACACATACACATAGATAGCAGCCATTACCATTAGTCTCACTTGTGTACATACGCATATAAAGTGTTTATAAATTCATAAAAATCCACTTGACGACATTGCGTTGGTAATTAAATGCCGTTGCTTTCCGAAACAACTATAACGGGAATGAGAGTGCATTCGCCCCCAAGAGAGTGTTCATAAATATACATGTGTGCCCCCCTACGTCTATGTCGAGACTGACAAAGATCGTTTTCTAATGCGATGCACGCATGGTTATGTATGAATGCTGCTATGTATGTAAACTTTATGTAAAAATCGTTCAAAATGCATTCTCGCATAACATATAAATGCTGTAAATTATTTTTAGAAAGAAAAGAAAAAAGAACACAATATAGAATTTTCTAAATGGAGTCAAAACCGTATGTACGTGCGCTGCCGGGGAACAATGTGATTCTGAAAAGTACACACATATGCCAAAATTAAAAAAAAAACAATTGCTAGGTTTTATTTCTATACCCTCCACATAAGATATTACGTTTATCATTCCATTTGCAACACCCAGAAAGAAGCCTCAGAGATCCTACAAAGTTTATTTATATTCTTGCTCAGAATCAAAACATGTTTTGATCGTTCTGTCCGCGTGTCTGTCTGTTGTTGGCTTTCTCATGGTCCTAAACTTTGAGATATTTATCGGAAATTTCGTACAGACATTTGTACAATTTACAAAAAACCGCACTCAGCATGAAACTACACTTCCAAGTTGATGCGTAACACGAATATTAGAGGGCGTAATCGTGTACCCGCCTCGTCCATCGTTTTATACATCCATCATCGTAATGATACATAAAGGGGGCGAGCCGCACTCTCAAAATTATAAATATTCTTGATCGTCATGAATAGAAAAGTTCATTTAGCCTATATGTCCGTTCGTGCATCCGTGGCAATTTCTTCACAATTTTGTTGGAAATCTCGGGGCCACAAAATTGAGATATCGCGCTGAGATTTGTTACACATATTCAACATTAACGTCAAAAGTACGTTTCTAGAAATGGTCAAACTCGATCCATGGACTGGTCCACAATTTTAAGACTTTCAGCAGTAATTTCCGATTTTAAGAAACAGCGCAATTAGTTCAATCTAACGGTATACGATTAACAGAAATTGAACCAACCGTTCGGAAGATATATTAAAAAGAAGATGGTATCATTTAGAATAATTTCACATGGAATGATTAATGTGAACAGAGCACACATTTACGTGCACGTTTGCTTTTGTTCAATTTCACGTAATTGTTTCAAATGTTCTCTTAATCCTGAATTCTTTCCTTATTATTTGGAGCAGTAATACAGTGGCATTCTATTTGAAAGAATGTAATGGTGGTGGGTATCCTAGATTTGGCATCCGCCTAATATAGCCCCTTGCTACTTGCTTTTGCTTAGCAACATGATTTCATGATTTCGTTTGTAAACGAGTAAGTACTTGTGAAGTTTTTATAAACTCAATAAAGAAACTCAAGCAACATTGCTCACCCATATGTGTGCATGATTTTAGATGTTTGAAACTCTTGAATTTGAAATTGTCTACATATGCACACATACTGATCAAAAAAGTAGTGTAGGTTTGTAACGCAAAGCAATCTCAGCATGTGATCATTTTACCATTTTACACCATCTCTACAAGCAAAGACAAACACAAATAAAAATTCAGTAAAAATAGCCACTAACGAATAAATGTTTCATTCCTTTTTATACCTACCATCATAATGATAAGGGGGTATGTTGTTTTTGTTCAAAGGTTTGTAAGTACCAGAATTTTTACACAATACAAAAATAATTAGAAGATATTTTAATAATATAAATTGGATACGTAAAACTACATTATGCATATGCCAAATCTGGGATACCCATCATCATTCACCTTTTTCAACTAGTTAGGAAATAATATCTCGAATTTCTTTAAACCCAAGTAAAACGTAATAATGTGTGCACGTTGATTAACCGATGTAAAGAAATTATTTGTACCAAATTTTAGATCTAGAGGTCTTATGGTTCACGAGTAAACGAAAGTAACTTTCTAGTCGGATTTAGGGATGTCAGAAAAAGCGTAGCATATGCAACGACAATTTTAAATATAAATGATTCCAATATGAATATTTCTGCATGTTTTCTTTTGTTCAAATTTGTTCTGAAATTTGACAGATCTGTTTACATTAGTATTGAATTGACCTTCTGACTTGTAGACGTGACATTTGGACAAATCACTCCTTTATATATTTAGAAAATAGGTTAAGTTGGTGCATGGATCTTTTTTCAATTTTACAAAGGGTATAACTTTTGGGGCTTTTCGCTTATTTCAAACAAACCAAAAGGTATTCATATATAACTTATTTTTTCCACAATAACAATTAACGAGTTAATAATTAATTATTTGTATGTTCTTGGAAAAGTCTAATTAACCACGCTCACCTATAGTGAAATTATTATGAATGTTCATATGTTTTAAGGGTTTATTTGGAATATTTGGCGCCAGGTAACCCTATGAAGATTTGAAATTTACAATGACCTTTCCTCCTTTATGTCTAGAACAAACTTGTGAAAGTGGGCGTGATCGGTCAATGTACGCGCACACAGTATTTTTCCACAAGACGCGCATATGATAAATATTATATTTAGGATACTATTTCCTTATTTTTTGGAGCAGTAATGCATTGGCGTTCTATTCAGACGATGTTAATAATGGTGGGTAACTTAGACTTGGCATACGCCTAATGTAGCCACGTTTATTTGTCATGTTGTTGCTTTGTACACAAAAGGTGAAGAATAAAAACACAAACTGTTTAAATTCTTCAATGATTTAAATTTGTTGAACTAAGAAAAAGTAAGAAGTTTTCAAGTTAGGGGTTGTTGTACAAAAAAAAATTAATTAAAACTCTTCCAGCATTCTATACATCCTTCACATACATATACCTGGAAATACTTTCTTGAAGTTTTTTTAGAAAACTTTTTCCTAATGTCCAATATATGCTCTCCAATTTATCGTTTATGGTGGAGATTGTAATTTTTTAATAAAAATGTCGAAAACTGATTATTTTCTTGGAAATTCGATGCAGAAAGCACAAAATTATTCACTTTTGAGAAATGAGAGCAAAAACAACTAAAACTATTAGACTCGATTCTACCCTATCATGTAAAATCTCACAATTTGTACTATAATTAGTTCAATTGTACTTTTAGTCGTGAGTAACCATATAAGCCACTTCGTGAAATAATAATATAAAGAAAGGAAATGAACGGGTCCAAAATTTGGCAAAGCTATTTAAGAGGTCAGTTAACTGTTCTCCACCAAATTTATTCAAATAATTTTAAGAATTGCGAGTCATATAAAGACTTATATTAAGTGAAGGTGTTATGTTGGGAGAGATCCGAAGGCATTTTCCATAGTGGTCGTTTTTGACCCAAAAGACTTCTGATGCAAAATTGCATCATCATAATATATCAACTAGGTCAGATTCTAAGGGATCAGGTAGTTTGCGAAGTGCACAAGTTGAAACTAAAGTTATAAAGAAACCAAGTGAAAATGTTATATTCGGGGAAGCGCGACCATTTAAGTAGTGTAGGGTATACCACTCATTATTAAGCTAACTAATTATTCTTTACCAAATTTTTCCAACAATGTATAGAATTGCGATTTTCTGCCATATAAATTATACTATATAGTGAACCTAATATAGGTAAGGGTTCTAAAAGTGGTTCGATGTGGTCCATCTTCAATAGGGTTTCTCTTTTGACCAATACATGTCCTTGAACAAAATTTCATCGCATTATGTCAATCTGACGCACAAATTTACATGGACAGACAGATGGACATGGATGGGGTTTAATCGATCTTGATTCTGAATCAATCGGTATAGTTGAAGGTGGTGTGGCATTTATTGTTTAAGAGTTACAAACATACATACAAAGTGGTGCAGGGTATATAAATGTCAGCCTATACGTTGATTGCCAGAAATACATGGACGCGGAGAAATCGATTTGGATTTCGACCTTAATCCGATCGATGTGATTGAAGGTGGCTGATGAAAACCCTCTATTTCCTCCACCTCTATATAAAAAAGTGGTGGTGGTAAATACATGATCGCGCCCTCTCATAATGTTTATATTAATTATAATGTTGAAAATCGGATTCTACGCTAAGTGGAATTTTTGAAAGTTGTGGGCGTATCTGTTATCCATTGATAACGTTTCTGCTCAATATTTCAAAATTTATGGCAGGACACATGGAAGGCCATGGCTACATCGAGTCAGATTTGATGGTAATCAAATATATACATATTCCTTATCTGAGTCTCCTTCTGTGAATTGCGAACGGAATAACAAACTGATGCACTTTTACTTCAAACATATGTAAATAAAATATACAAAAGAAAAGTATTTCATATAATTCGCGTTCATACCACATTTTGTCGAAAAAGCTCAGTTCGGCGGCAAACGTGATGAGAATATAAAAAGCAATGTGATGAAAAATAATAAATCGTGACTAAAATTGTAAGATGTTTAGATAAGCACAGAAAAAAGCGGAAAATTCAGTTCAAGTAAGCATTCTTGGGGCGGAAAAGAAGACAAGGTTGGTAAATAAAATAAACAAAAGTATGCTCCTTGGTGTGATATCAAGTACGGAAGAACCAACAAGCGCAAGGCCAGTTTCAAAACATTTAATATATATCGCACAAATGCCCTTTCCTTAAATATTTTTGTATAGTTAGATGGTATTTAAAAGACCCAGCACATCTACATATACTAGCGTGATAAAATGAATTCTGCATAGTAAAGGATACAATTTTAAGTACAATTTTTTTGAATTGTGAGCGTCTAGGTCAGCCGACCAAACCTATTTTTGGCACATCGATGAAAGGGGTGATTATAAATATTGATCGATAAATAGATTTTTATCGATTATGGGTGTGGTTCTTGACCGATTCGGCACAATTTAAGCAGTAATCGGCGTGCAATTTTTGATGCCAACCAAAAATATATGTACTTTGTAGGGCCTCTGAAGCCTCCTTCTGAAATTAGTAAGCTGTAAAAAAAGTAATAAAATCCATTATATTCTGCTCGCGCATGATATTTACATAACATGAAGGGCGTACTACTGCTTATATTAATAAAGCATAAAATTTTTTGCATAAAAAACCTAAAATCAAAATTTTCTCGATTAGAATCATAACATATAGATTTAATTAAAAATTGAACTTTCTCTAGCTGTGGACTTGTACGTGGACCGCGTTTGTCCACTTTTAATACTCAACCTCTAACGATACTATATTTTAGCTGCATACCTCACTTTTTGCGACTGTGAGAGTGTCAAACCAAAAGGATGAGGATTTCTTCCGTCATTGTGGGCATGGCAGGGATCCGATTTTACCCATATGCAATAAAAAATCGAAACGTTTTCTAAGATATACCATGTGCACCAAACTTCAGTTCCGTACCTTAATTGTTGCGGCTAATTCGATTCTGACATTTACTAACGTTTGAACAAAACCAACATCATTGTGGTAGTGGTAGACCTGGTAAAAAACCTAGTAAAAAATACTTACTTGAACTGAATTTTCCACCTTTTTCTGTGCTTATCTAAACATCTTACAATTTTAGTCAAGATTTATAATTTTTCATCACATTGCTTTTTATATTCTCGTCACGTTTGCCGCCGAACTGGACTTTTTTACATCAAATCTTAAATACCCTCCACATCCTCCATAGTGCACGCAAAACACTTTCATTTTAGAGCTCAATTTTTGTCGTCGATATGAACATTTTTCTATATTTTGGCGCGCTCCTCCACCGATTTCGCCCACTTTAAATAGAAACCAACGCGTAGATATTGCCAGTAAGACCCAGATGCACGGATAGTAGGGCGGAAATAGCTAAACCGCTTCTTTCTATGCATGTGGTATGCCAAACTTATTATATCCTTCCCATTATTTTGTTGCATGTGGAAGTTATACAAAGAATATCTCTAAAATTCTAATAAACACTTTTAAAAACCGTCTCATTAGTGCCAACAACACCAGATGCACCATTACACCAAGCAGGTGCATACAACACACACGGATAATATACAAATACGTAAAATAAGTAAAAACCTTCATACGAATATAGATACTGAAGGGAAGAGGAGCTCGTCCATGATTACATTTCATCTTATACGTCAAGAGGTTGTAGTTTGTACCACATCTTTTCCATTTTTTAAGTCTTTGGTAAGTCACCTTAGCTTTTGCAAAGAGCTCAATATTGAAAATCGATATAATCGACTTGTTGACTTGTGAGCCTATTAGCAGACGCTGAATTATGTCTAATTTAGATTTCGGGTTAAAGTTCATAGTTTCATGTATTAAATTAAACAAGTAAGAAAACTAAATTTGGCTTAAGCCAAATTTTCAATGTCACCAGGTTTATAATTAAGTAGAAATAAATTCGCGTGCAGTCAAAATTAATTATTTTCTACATAATTTTTTTTTTAATTTTGATTTTAAAAACCGTGTAAGATCGAAAACGTGCAAAACGGGTACTGTGTAAATCGAGGGATTGGTGTAGTAATTGGAATAAAGCATGTCTTCATGCATTCCATGCGGTTTAACATGCAAATCTATTTTTTACCCAAAGGGTAGTTTAAGTTTGTGCGCATGTTTGTAACTCCTAAACGGCAAATACCACTTCCACCTTTAATACCGATCGTTTCAGAATCAAAATCTAACCAGAATCAAAAATAACCATGTCCATCTGTCCATGTATACTTGTATGCAAGCTTTTTTGATATTTCGATGAAATTTGATACAAGAACATGTATTGGGCCAAAGATGAACTTAATTGAAAATGAAGCAGATTGGAGCCATTTTTAAATCCCCTCCCTACATAAGGTCCTACTATAATGGAGGTCTTTATATGAGAAAATGTTTTTGACATAAATTGGTAAAAAATAATTAATTAGCTTCATATTTGGCTGTGCCAAATTTGGACCTGATTGAACTATTTTTAGAACCTTCTTCTTCTTTTGAATGATACGAAATGATTTATATGGCAATACCTCGCTGTTACAACTAAACTAATTGTAGCATAATTTAAAGCGCTTATGGCTATGGGGTGTTATATGGTTGAGCTTGACCGACTATAACATTTTCACTTGTTTGTTATGTGTGTCTGTGCACTTACGTAAGATCCCACCTAAGCTTAATATGTTGTTTTTCACTTGTTTCATTTATTGTTATATATTTTGACCCACAACACATTTAGCTATCGCTGTCTAGTACGCAAAACTTTACTAAATGCAAAACTGAAGTCAGCGGCATACTAATAATAAGCGAACAAAAAAACAACAACCGTAACAAAATACAAATTGCCAACCAAATAATGCAGCGACTAAGAATAAAAACAGAAATAGCAACAGCAACAGCATCAATAACAAATGTGTATGCATTAGTAGAAATGCGTCGGTTTACTTTGGCCACTAAAAGCTTTTTGATTATGAAAAATGTTCAAAACATATGCTCCAAGTGATTTTATGTGCTTGTGATGTTTGTTTGTTTTGGTCCACCAACAACAACAACAACAGCAACGACAACAACAATCCGAATAACGTAGGAATGAGCAAAGCAACTCTTTGGGTAAACGATCACAGTCGCCCAAGCAAGCAAGCAACCAACCAACCAGTCAGCCATTACAATAAGAACAATCATCATAGCCGAGGTTTTTATGTAACTACTATATAAAAACGATATATTACATGCCCCCGGCCACCCCCACCCCCCACTCACTTCCACTACCACAACCACTATTCCATTCAACACTTGAGATATACCCAAGGCATTTGCGTTGGTGTGTGTATGTGCATTCGTAATGCATTTCTTTCTTATTTTTACTCTTACTCTCTACCATTGTTTATCTTATAATAAGCGTATCACAGATTAACTGAAAAGTTTAAATAACAACAACACCAACATCAACAACAACAACAAACAAATAAAGTTTTTATCGAGTGGAAGACTCGAAGATAACTGATAAGAATTGTTGTAAAGGAGAAAAATAATAGAAATGCATATTTAATTGCCAAAAAGCAGAGCAAAAGACCGTAGATGCGAGAGGCAGAGAAGAAGAAAAGCAAGAACGAGATGATGATGATGTTGTTGTTGTGGATGTTGATTTTAATGAAGAGTAAAGGACTCAAGAATATAAATGAGTTTTATTTATTTTCTTCATTTTGTTGTATGTGCTGCAAAGTAATGAAAATATAAAAATTCATTTGAAAAATGTTCAAATGCTGCACAGGAAAGTTTTTGCGTTTTTCCATTTTTACACCCTGAATCACTTGTGGCAAAAAGTGTATATTAAGCGTGTGCGACTGCTTGATACCCCTAATCGACAAAGGCCACACCCATCTTAAATTATGCCGTTAGACTCAGGACCACTTTCGAATTGATTTAACCGTGTCCGTCTGTGTGTCACTGTCGCATTTTTTAAGATATTTGGATAAAATGTTAAATGAAGTCTTTATATAGTGAAGATTGGCAATTCTTAATATATTATGGACATCATTTGGTGAAAAATAGTTAAGTGGCTTAATAAGTGGCGTTGGCACATTTGGACCTGATCGGAACATTTTTAGAAACCCTTTCCATAATGATTTTTCTCGAAATGACTTAAATGGCAATGCCTCGCGTTTACTAATAAAACTCAATTCATTGTAGCATAGTTTAAGGAACTAAGGTGTAGGGTATGAAACGATCGGGCCTGACCAACATTCTCACTTGATTTTACTTAAGGAATAACAGATAAAAGGTACCACACTCTTACTTTATTACGTGTATGTACGATAACTTGAATACCAATTGATTTACTTGATGGCTTCCGTTATAATGAACCATCACTTAGGTGATGACCCTATTACGTGCTTTGAATCGAACTGCTTCAAGAAAATTACAAGTAAAACTAAAGCATAATAATAAAATACCTGCCAGAGCAGTACAAAAATAGTCATCTTAAAAAATGTACTTTGCTTAGCAAGGATGGTTGTAAAGAGAGGACTTGGTTGGTATTGATGAGTTTTATCATTATACCCTCCACCTTAGGGAAGAGGGTATATTCATTTTGATCATCCGTTTACAACACATCGAAGGAAGCCTCGGAGACCCCACAAACCATATATATGTATTCTTAATCAGCAGGAAAAGAGAATTCGTTTGAGACATGTCCGTCCGTGTGACAGTCTGTTTTTGGCACTCTCACGGTCGTAATTTTTGAGATATCAAATTGAAACTTTGAACATGTATTCTTAGTTCAATTTCGCTCTTCCATATTGAAATTGGGCAAAATCACACGCCCACAATAAACAAAAATTTTAACATACCTCGAAATAATTGTATCTTTAAAAAATTATATATTGCACAATACTATGCCTATCAAGTTGAAAGTTGGTATTTATATAAGTGGTACCGTTGTCCAAAAATGGGCGTGATTGAATAACGCAAACGCCTATTATTAAAAAAAACATTATTTGTTGTTTAAAAATGACCTGAATAATAATATATACCCCACAATGTAATGCAATAGGAACTTATTTTTTAGGGGGTTATAAAGGGTGGAAGGTATTTAAGCCGAACTTTTCTATCTTGTTTTGATTAAATTAAATAAATGACAGTGCATTTGTCGCATACATTAAGAAGATTTCATGAAATGATGAGTGAAAATGACTTAGTCGGTCACGCCCGACCATTTAATACTCTGCACCACTTAGCTCCTTAAATTATGCTACAATTAGTTTGCTTGTAATAGCGAGTTATTGCCACATAAATCTCTTCATGATATAGGAAGGGGTTCTAAAAATGGTCCTATGGCGTCCAAATTTGGCACAGCCAAATATTAAGCCAATTAACATTTTTAGGAATTGCGATTTTTTTTCATATAACTGGGGAGCGGTTCTCCGGATCAATTTCAATAGGGTTCCTTTCTGAGCCAAGACATGTCTTTGCACCAAATTTCATCGAATTCATTTTTGTCCCCTTCATTGAAGATGGGAGGGTACGTACATACGTGGTACTGTACTGTAATAAAAAGAATTCAACTTCATAGCTGCAAACTAATCGATACCTTCAATATGTGTGAATAAGTTAAGGTTAGTGTGCACTTTATGATTAATTCTAAATTTTCAAAGTGTTTAGCATATGCTCGCTTAAAACGGTTATTGTTATTGTTTTCGCTTTTTATTTGGGTTTTACTGCTTAACAACACACTAAAAATTTTTGATGCTCTTCAGTATAATGCTTGTGTTTCCGATAATGGAAGCTTTGTAAAAATTCAGTTTTTGTTTTGGTACACACCAAACACCAGTCATATAAAACACGTATCGGTCTCGGTACACTGCAGTACTCCCTAGCATTTAGAAAAGCGCCTTGGGTACTTGCACTGATGCTTTAGAATAAAAATAAGCAAAATATTCCATTTTTTGGCACTTTGCATATAAAATACCTTCAAATAGCATTACTAGGTATGTTTTTACTATTATTCACCATTACTATCATGGAATGTACCACACACACACACACACACACACATACACATACTCATATATACTATATTATTCGACCATACAATACGGATATTTGTCGTTTTTGGTACTTTTGTTGATAGTGTTGTTGTTCTTGTTTTGTAGTGTTTTTATACCCTTAACATAAGATTACATTAAATTTCTCATCGCATGTGCAACACCCTTAATCAGTATCAGAATCTGTGTCCATCTTAGTCACAAGCCACGCCCACAATCGATAAAAATCTATTTATCTTTCACACAAATTTATCTATAAAGTGGAAAATCGGTGTTTAAATGGATGTTATGCTCAAAAGAGGTGTAGTCTGTAAAAACAGACACGTCCGCAATTTACAAACAACCACTTTAAAACTCCACTTGCTAGTTGATACGTAATACATACATGATTAGAAGGCGTAGTCATGTACCTGCCACACCCACTGTTTTTATGTACATATGGAAGGTATTCAAAATTTGTCCTAAACCAAATTTAGTTTTTTACTTGTTTTCCTTGTTTTTCTGTCAGATATTTTTTTGGGCAACACATAGTGTTAAGCTGTTTTTTTAATGGCTTTCTTATGGAAATTTCATTGCAAAATGGTGGTAAATGATGATTGCCCCCCTTCCCGCTTCCCTTTTATATAAAATTCGTATTATTTACGATGAGTGCACCAGTAAGTGAGTGGTGAAGCTTCATGTTTGTTATTGTTGTTGTTGTTTTTTGATGGAGACAACAGCAAAAAAATTGAATGGTTACCAGTAATAATCTTTACAGGCTATCAAGCACAGATTTTCAACAACAACATAACAACAACCATTATAAGCATAAGATGAAGGACGTGCACAATGTGTGTGTGTACGTACATGAGCTACATATCTATACTCAATACTGAACTTGGTCAACTCATTAAATCTATTATTGTTGACGCATTTCAATTCCTCCCTCTCTCCCTCTCTCTCTCTCTCACACACACTATCTCTTTGTCTGTAACTCTGTCTCCATCTCCATCTCGCCTCGATGGCTCTGTTTTCATGTGTTCATCATCGTGTAGTTTCGACGAAACTGAATTTCATCTACTCATCAGTTTACAACTCATTGCCCACTAAAGGTTCCCTTTCCTCGTTCTCTTTTTATACCCCCCCACTCAGTGATGAGGGTATACTAAGTTTGTTCTTCCGTTTGCAACACCCAGAAGGAGGCGTCAGAGACCCTACAGAGTGTATATATTCTAGATCAGCGTCAAAAACTGAGTCGATCTACACATGTATGTCCGTGTGTCCGTGCGTCCGTGTGTCTGTCTGTTGTTGGCACTCTTACGGGCGACACAGGCACTTTTAGTTTTTGCACGCAGATCGCTATTTAAAATGGGCAAAATCGGTCAAGAGCCACACCCACAATCGACAAAAAACCATTTATCTGCCACAAAAATTGAGTTATAAACTTGAAATTTGGTATGGACATCTATATATATTAACTTTATCAATATTCAATATATATATATATATTTGCCACGCCCACCGTTGTGGAGGTGGAGGATATTTAAGATTTGGCCTAAGCCAAATTTAGTTTTTTTACTTGTTATCCATGGCTCGAGTTTTTATGTATGTAATTTGTCAGATGAAGATTTCAAATTTTTTAGTTTTTAAAGAATAAAGAATTTCATAAAAATTTTGCAATTTCTGGAGTAACATCGAAATTTTTCTATAATCCAGAAAATGTTTTTCTAAACTTTTACATATAAATTTGAATATTCCCTCGCAGGTCCAATTCTCAATGAGTCAAATGTTTCTAGTGTAAAACTGCCCCGTAAACTAAATTTTGCTCAAGCCAATATACCCCACCCCACGAAATGTTAAAAGTTAAAAAGGTTTTTGTACAGATGTTTGTAACTCCTAGCACGCCCACCTTTAATTGTATCGATGGAATTAGAATCAAAATTTGAATCGATTCAGCCATGTCCAATTGTGACATCTTTAATTAAACCTACAGTTCACAATTGTGGATATTTTTTGATGAAATACATCACGAGGATGTCTTTTGGGCCAAGAAGGATCAATATTAAAAATGCACGTAATCCATTCTTAGGGCCCCTCCCCACATACCGCCATTATGTAAAATAATTCTTTACATGACGGAAATTCTATAAATAGCCTGATCTGGTACAAATTATGGAACTACGTGGTGTAGCATATTAAAAAGCCGGTTAGAGACGACTACAATATTTTTACTTGTTTGTTAAATAAACTTTGTGGTTAACCTGATTAAGTTGATATTTTATAACATTTTGATGTTGCTTTAATAATAACAGTAACAGTAACATCAGCAATAGCTTTAATAACTAATGTGTATTAGCAAGGGAGGCAGAGTGAAATGAAATGAACGTACACCCTCTCGTACAAGGAACATGCTTTGCTAATTAATTGCAGCAGTGGCATACATTAGTTGTTCGGCTAGTTCCTGTTGTTTTAGTTGTTCTGATAGTTGTTATTATGCACATACCCTTTACTCTAAAAGGGCTTCGCTCAGTTTGTTAACCCTTTTGTAACATATATACGACGCTTCTAGTTAGTATTTAGTTGATATCCCGTAGAAATTTGATCCACAAATGACAACAACAAGTAACAGACGCGCCGACTTTATTTGGCACAAAAGCAACTCAAGTATAACTAGATACTGCCATGCCCTTCGTTTGTATGTAGATTCGGAGGGTATTTAATGATTAGTCCGATGTCAAATTTAGGTTTTTTACTTGTTATTAACTCTTTTTTTTTTTTAATCCTAATTTTAACCTTTGTATGTCGTTAGTTGTGTAGTCAGAATTTTAAACAATACGATATTGCAAGAGGGATAGAAGAGTAAATTGTAGGGCATATACCAAATTTATATTATATAAATGAACACGCACACATCTATGCGTACAGACACGTACTATTGTAATTGTTGTTGTTGTTGTTGTTGTTTGTTTGTTTGTGTTACCAGCACACAACTACTAATCGCATATCTCTACAGTTATGTTCAATTGCGTATCGCTGATTAGTTAGTTACACATTCAATTTCACCCACTAATAAATGGAGTTTCACTATATTGTTAATGCATTACAATTACATACACACGGTAATATTGATTAGTGTTACAACACAACGGAATGAGTATAAATCACAAAGAAAACGCAAGATAAAGAATCAGAATTTATTAAAAGATAAGTTAAATGGCTTGGAAGAGGTAGTTCACTTGAACAAGTCCAAAAAAGCAATGATCTTGATTTTAAATTTGAAGCGCTTAAAATAGAAGCCAAATAATTAAAAATTTGAGTGATGTAGAAGCCGCATAAGAGTTTTTTTTATAAGGATTAAGGACTAACTTAGTTTTTCCGTTTGCGACCCAAGAGGAGACGGCAGAGACCCTACAAAGTATATGTATTTTTTATCAGCATAAAAAACTGCGTCTATATATCTGCCACAAAAAATGGCCTATGAACTTGAAATGAACAAAAATGGGCGTGGCCGAATAACAAACATAAAACTAGACTTGCAAGTTGATACTATATTAATAGAATTAGAAGGTAACACACATTAGAGGGCGCAATATATATATATTTTTGCTACGCCCGCCGTTGTGGATGTAGAGGATATTTAAGATTTGGCCTAAGCCAAATGTAGTTTTCTTACGTATTAAAAATCCCGCCGCATTAACCATTTACTACATCAAAGCAGTCTACTATTAAAATTTCAGGATCCCAAGTGCATGCGTTGTATTAAAAGGTCTGATGAGGAAGATTTTTTATAAAAAGGCTTCCACATAGTAAAAAAATCGAACTGTATCAACTCCTTGGAATATTAGATGATTTTCTACTCTATGAAAAGTAATAATTATAATTATTTTACAATATTAGAAACTTTAAATCTTTATTGACCCACCCAAAAACCTACAAATTACGAAAAAAAAATTGTGCTTCGTCGCCAATTTTTTTGGTGAGTGTAAAAAGAGTGTTAAAAGAAAAGATTACGGACAGACGAACAGAAAGACTAAATCGACAAGACGATTAATGCTGGTCAAGAATAAATATACTTAAGGGGGTGTGGCTCGCTCTCTTACAAATGTTTGAACAAACCAATATACCCCCAGATCATTATGATGATGGCTATAGAAAGTCATAATAAGGCACAAAAAACTTTTAATAATTTCTAAAATACTTAACAACCAAACAGTACTTGGAAAAATTAAAGCGTACGCACGCACAAAAAATAAAGTTAAACAAGTGATCCGATCGGATCCAATTATTTATTTTTCAGCAATTTTTGTCAAATAATATTAAACATTTTTGTCATATAATAGGACCCTATATTGGCCGGATTCGATCCATCTTTAATGGCGTTCCTTTTTGGGTCAAACTTCGTCGAAATATTTTCAAAAACGCAATCTGCAGTTTGCGCCCAAGAATATAGGGACAGACAGACATTGTTAAATGGGTGATTGTGATTCGATTGGAATACTTGAAATGGTGAGACATTTGCAGTTTAGGAATTACAGACATGCGCACACATTTAATATATTCTCTTACCGCATGTAGGGTATAAGAAAACACAAATGTTAGTGACTGTTAATGTCATTTAAAAGCAAAATTATGTGCACGTGTGTTGTGTGTTCTAAGCTACTAAAGTTGCGGTAAAATGGAAGGAAAATGAATGTTGTGTGCCTTGTACGACATGTGTACCTGTGCTACTTTTAATTACTTAAGTTTAAGTTTAAGTTTATTGTGAGACTTTTTCTAACTTTTACATTTCAATTTACATTCATAAAGTTATGAAACAAGAAACAAGAAATTGAATTGAAATTATAAGGTGTTGTTGAAATAACAGTAAAATGAATTAAAGCACCTAGCTAGAGATGGTTCTTATCATCTTATCATCAAATTCTTATTTCTTATATTTATTTAAACATTTTGTGAAAGAACGAGCTTGCTCCCGACTCTATCGGTATCAAGTTTTGTAAAAAAAATTTGATGTGATCTTAAATCTAACCAAAACTAATTAATCTTAAATTTAACAAGAAAAATTAATTAATTATAAATTATAAATACAATTAAAATTATTCAGTTAAACATAACAAATTATAATAATAAACTAGCCAAGACCGTAGCGCACGGCGTTTTCTTTTGCAACAGGCCAAAGACCTACATACGTTGTAATCGGCCAGTCATGATGATGATGATGACTAATAAAGCGATACAAATAATACGGGATTAGCTAGAAAACATAGGGAACTCAAAGCAGCAAGCAGGGTTCTATTAGCGAACGTCGTTAGCTCAGGGCTGCTGTACACAGGTTGCGTATGGACCCACTGTGTGAAGCACAATTTGAAATTCAAAGAATCAGTTCTTTACAATACAATGGGCGAATTTGATGATGCAGAAAATGTTGTAACTGGATCGAATGATGAATTTGATTTGAAATCGGTTGATTCTTAGCGAATCGGTACGAATAAAGGTGGGTCGGGCACTTTAGATATTAAAAATTTAGAAGTTACACACATCCGCACAGATTGCATATGGACCACTCTTTATAATTTACAATATCCTATAATAATATAATTTATGTACGCCCAGAATGAAGCCATGAAGCGTACATACGTACATACTTATCAAATAAATAAATTCATTGCACCACAGTACAAGAAAGAAATAATTTGTAAAGTAAAATATTTCCCGTTTCCCGTTTCCCGTTTCCTGGCCATAGAAAAAGGGGCGAGACAAAAGTTTTATTAAGTAAACAACTTAGCATGGCATAATTAACCTAAATAAATAGGCAAGGTTCCTCACATCAGAAATTGTTGACAACATAAGCTTAGGTTACTCAGTATACAACCAAGCATATCAAACTGCTAAAATGATAAGGATCTATGCCAAGCAGGATTTCCGTAACTGCTTTTACAAGTACAAGATACATTTATGTATATGCACACACCTACTTACACTTCATATCGAAAGAAAACAGGAAACAAAATATTATATTAGGCCTATGTGTTATGTCACGCCCATTATGGTGAAAAATACAACACCGAAATCCGCCCAATTACATAAGGGTGCGGTCAATCTCCAAAATTTTACAATTTTCGGCTCAGTTAATACGAAAATTTTATTTTGTATGTGTGTGGACATCCAAGGTGATACTGCCCGATTTCACCTCAATAAAAAAAATGCGCGACCGTGGGAGTGCCAAACGCCAAGGGTTCCGGCTTCAGAACATCATTGTGAGCATGTCGTTGAATAGGTCCGCCTCTATTTGCAATACCAAACTTTAGACAAACCCGAAAATTATGGGCACTCGAAATCTGAGTGCTTGCGGACGTGCGAGAGTGTCGGAGCAAAAATCGAAAATGCACACAGACACGTGGGAGAATATTGGTTTTGTTCAATATTTTGTATGAGGGGGCGAGTCACATCACTAAAAGTATACGAGATTTAGCCTTTCTATTCGTCCGTATGTCTGTAGTATTTTCTTTTTACCACTCTCACGGCCGCACACTTTGAAATTTGGTACACTGAATTTTCCCCAGCGTGTATAGTTTGGCATGGCCAATGGACCAATCGGTCTAGGGACAGTCTAATTATTTATAACAACATAAAGCATGGGTATGACAATGCATAATGATGGTGGGTCTCCTAGATTTGCCGTACGTCTAATATAGCCCTTTTGGACTGTTTTTTTTTTTTTTTGTAATATGTTGTTGGTTAGAGTGTCACCAAGTCGCAGTGGTCGGAAAGTTTTGATTTTTCTTTTACGTTGTTACTCTCACATTAATTTAAATCCCTCCCAAGGGTGCTTTTAATTTGTTTAATTTATTGTTGGTTTTTGTGTGCTTTTGTGTTTGTTGTATAATATTTTCTTCCACACTTTTTGTTCTCATTCATGATGATGCTAGCGCTTAACAAGCGCATGATAAGCAATGATAAACATAAAAATAATAATGCAGAAATTTTTTAAAATTTTAAATACCCTCTACATGTACATACGTGTACGTGTATTAGATATATTAGTGTGTCATTCCATGTGCAACACACAGAAGGAGGCGTCAGAGACCCTACAAAGTCTTGACCATCGTCAAATACTGAGTCGATTTAGACATATATGTCCGTGTCTCTGTCTGTTGTTGGCGTGATCGTAAATTTTGAGATATTAACCTTGAATTTTGTACAGGCAGGCATTTTAGTTTCTGCACACAGATCGTTGTACTAAAAGTGGGCACGATCGGACAACAGAGGCGCCTACAATTTACAAAAACCGATTCAGCTTAAAACTCAACCTGCAAGCTGATATGTAATGCGTACACTATTCATGGGCCACGCTCACCGTTTTTATGTAGATGTGAAGGGTATCTAAGTTTCGGCCTCAATCAAATTTAGTTTTCTTACTTGTTATACTCTGCACCACCTTGTGGATAAAGTTAAAAAAAAAAGGTTTGTGCGGATGTTTGTAACTCCTAAACGGCAAATGCCACACCCACCTTCAATTATACCGATCGATTCAGAATCAAAATTTGAATCGATTTAATCATGTCCGTCTGTCCTCCTGACTGTCCATCTAAATTTGTGCGCAAGCTACAGGTCGCATTATTTGAGAGATTTCGATGAAATTTGGTACGAGGACATGTATTGGCCCAAAGGGGAACCCTGTTGAAAATAGACCAGATTGGACCATTTTTAGAACCCCTCCCCATATAATTTTTTTTTTTTATTTTATTAAACAAACAGAGTATAATAAAGGAATTTTCTGACATTTATCATTTCGAAATTCTTGAAAATACAAGTAGGTATAGAAAAATAAGATTATTCATTATACCCTGCTTTTTCAAAGCAAAAAATTTAATTGAATAATATTTCATGTGGTGTAGGTTATTTAATGGTCGGGCTAGACCGACTACAATATTTTCACTTGTTTTAGTCTTAGAATTATTCATCCTCACTACATCAAGTAGAGAGATGATGAAGAGATGATGTATACGTGCAGTGTAATGAAACTAAATTTGACTAAGATTTGGCAAAGCGGAAATACCTCCTATACCTCCTTTTAATACGTTTTCTTATAATTTGTGGATGTGTCTGTTATAGAGCGCCCTATCTACCATCAATCAATATAAATTTTTGTGGCTGTGAGAGATTTTTGTGAATTATGCGCGTGCCACTCAGCCCAATATGCCAATACTTTAATTAGGAAACAGAGTGCGAAAAATACATACAAAAAATACACAGTTTCCTTTCGTGAGCTAGGCCCACAATCAAGAATAACCCATCTATACGTTATAAAAAATTAATTATAAGGGATGGGTGGAGAAAGTGCCGCAGTCTTCGACTTACAAGCTGATACGTAATACCTACACTGCCGCGCCCACGGTTTGCATATAAATGTTTAGGATATTGACAAACGAAGGTTGTGTCCCGCTTTAAGATTGAACACAACACACTCCCTCAACGTGTTAAAAATCATCGAAACTACAAGTTCTTGTGGTAGCCTTTGAATCTGTTCGTATGCTCACTCACGTAATTTCCGTAAATTTTTTTCAATCCCTAAATAACCCGCTTATAACTAGGACCCTATTTATAAGAATCCACCACCACCCATCCATCAAACATTTGCACTCTATCCTGGAGAAAATGAACGACGCTTTCACATTTCCCTCTCCATAGAAACTTTTTAATTTTTTTAGTTTTCTTTCCAATTGTTTCAGTCAACAACAATTTTTGTAAAAATTATGCAAATATTTTAAATTTTTGGTCAATTGGTTTTATTTACATGCTTAATTCCTTATATAAATATGTACCTTAAATTGAAAATCAAAACATAAAACAATAAAAAGTTTGTAGTTTGGTTGTAAGTAACATAATACATATACTCGTATATATTGTGTACGTGTGTACGGTTTTTAAGAAAATTTTAAGTTTTAACTTGAAGCAAGTGAAAATATTAGTCGGTCAAACCCGACCATCAAATACCCCACGCCACTTGATATATTATATTATTCAATTTATTTTTTTCTTTGAAAAATGAAAAATTTTATTTCTACAATACATGTCCTTGTACCAAATTTCATCGAAATATCTCAAAAAATGCGACCTGTAGCTTGCGCACACATTTATATGGACAGGCAGGAGGACAGACGAACAGATGGACAAGGTTAAATCGATTCAGATTTTGATTCTGAATCGATCGGTATAACTGAAGGTGGGTGTGGCATTTGCCGTTTAGGAGTTACAAACATCCGCACAAACTTAATATTCCCTTTTCCACACGATGGTGCAGGGTATAAAAACCCATCGAAAGGCTTTTGGTAACCATCTGGCTTGTGCGCACCCACAAGTATGTTGCCACAATAGCCTAAGGGTTTCGTATACAATCTTAACCCTTTAGTTGCTTTATGTAAAAAAAAACTACCAATAAATGAACGAAACTCTTATTTTCGCAGCCAAACGGCACTAAGCACTGCCTTGAGTGATGTTTTGTTCTTTTCAAGGCATTTGGTACACATGGGTTAATTGTAATCAGAAAGAAACAAGAAATAGCACGTATGTGTTGTGTGAAACAAATTACATATACATACATACACTTATTCTGACCGAAAAACTTTGAACAGTAGCAGTGGAGCTGCTACAGAGAATGTTTTGTTGGCGTGTAAGCAAAATGTGTATTTGGGGGAAACTTTCAAAACAAAAGTGCCAAAAAGTTTGAGAGACAACAAACAAAATTTGTTTAACAATAGAACATTGAAACAAATAACATATCCCAGTTTTAAGCGAAATCAGTTGAGTTCACTACATATTGCATATATCCAACCCGGCAGTCTTTAGCAGTGACTAAAGGGGCACCTCTTCGATTTTGTTCAAATTTTGTTGCAAATTCAAATACTTCAAAATTTCTAAGTAGCTTTAAATATCATATCAATAGAGCGGTCTGGGATAAGATGTAAACCTAGTTAATTTAACAATGCAAGCCCGTATTGTAAAGCTTATCAAAAGGAAATGCAATGACATGAAAAGGTTTCTTCTGAAGCAATTTCTTTACTGTTTCCAAACTAATGACAAACTAGTGTATGCATCCGAAAGCGTAGGTTTTAAGTATAAAGTACAGAAGCAATAATAACAAATGAGAAAGCGCTTTATTAGGCCATCACCAAATTTAGGGTGCCCACCATCATTGCCCTCCTTCTTAATGTTAGTTAATGTTAGATAGATAGATATATAAAAGATGAAACGCAGTGAGATAAGCATTAACCAGTCGCGCCTGTAATTGAAAAACATATTATATTATAATGCAAATTCCACCCAATTGCTCAGTTTAGGAGTAATCCATTTTTCCTTATAAGTATAGATATGCGCATGATGGCAACTATTGCGTGATGTCCGTGCACATGCTTGTATGAATTTCAATTTAGAAAATTATTGCTTAGAAAAGGTATACAGCACCATATATACAGCATTTCGCAGACGGACCAGACGGAAGGACCCAGTCGACTCTGCTGTTGATGCTGATTAAGAATATATACTTTTATAGGCGTAGCTTGCCTCCTTCTGGTACTTACAAACATATTAACAAAACCAATATACCCCCGTACCATCATGATGGTGGGTATAATAGTAACAACAATAACAGTATAAGCGATAACTTTACATGCCCTTACCTAAGCACTTTAAATGTTAAACACACACACAGTGATAAAAGCAGACACACCTGGATATGCTGAAAAATACTTATCTAATACTTGCTTTAATTTAAGTGCTCTAGGCACTCACAAGTATAAATGCAACAACAACAACAACAACAACAAAACCAACAACAGCTAGTATCAGCACATACAAAGAATAAACCGGTAAGAAAAAGTATTTAGATGATTGCAGATGTGTATGTGAGTTGCTATCCGGTCCGAACAATAAAAGAATAAACACTTAAGCTGTGCACCATTTGCACACACATTTCTTTTCAAACACCTTTTACGTGGCGAGGACCGCAAAAAATAGAAGGATATGAAAAGCACGCATATATAGAAACTCTTGTAAAGTTTTACTTTTCAAACTAATACACATGAACACACACACACTTTGTTTCTTCTCAATACCCCCCGCCAGCAAACCTTTTTCCCATGGCCCAAATAACATCCCTAACGTTATAATATATAAATAATAATAACAGCAATTGGTGAAGGTGAACAGTTTGGCGGTAAACCATAAGAAGCCAAAAGGAACGACAAGTATGTATGAGTGTTACCACCAACAATAGGAAGGTAGGTGTAAATTTTCGGCAGGAAAGCTGAGAACAAATTTTAAATGATAATAGAACATGCAGCACACACACACACCCGCGCACACACACTTGAAATTGTAAATGATAGTAAATTACTTAGATAGAGGTGTGTGTACATGTATTGTGGGCAACATAAACATGGCACAAGTGCTGTTGATGTTCGATTGCCTGCTGAATGCCAAAAACATACATTATCCTCTCTGCCCTCTTACAACAGATGCAGATGGTAGCATCGATGGTAGCATGACCAAACCCAATTCTAACAGCTATTGACTTGATGGTTATTTTTGCCCAAGCAAAAACTTGTTTGAAGTGTAATTACGTGATACTACCAAACGAGCGAACTTGTGTGAACGTTCATATGAAGGAAGGCGTGAAAAATGCCTCAAAAATGAAATATTATTCCGAGTAGATTGTGGCCATCATCGGCATTCATTTTATTAATCATTAGTTAACAATCAATGAAACAATGAAAGTTCAAAACAAGGAAATCTTTCCGTATGCAGCACAGAGAAGAAGGCGCCAGAGGCTCTACAAAGTATACACATTCTCTTGATCAGACGTACCTATCTGTGTGTATTTTCCTGTGCAAACGTGCATCAGGGCAAATTGAGATATCGATATTTTCAGTTTTTACGTAGGTTGCCATTTAATTTGAGTAAACAAAAAACCTATCCATCAGTCGCAATAATTTACCTAATAAGTTGAAATTATGCACGCATAGTTCACGTACATACATAGTTCGGCTATGAGCAAAAAATGGGCCCGACTACGGCCGAACTAACCGCCTCGCCCACTGTTTATATATATGTAGATGCGCAGGGTATTCAAAAATTTTCACTGTACGTCTCCCCCTTAAACAAATGTTTCATTGTTCGTATGCATCGATCGTACTAATTAATATTCACAATTAATCAACTTCATATCGAGAAGACGTGATTAGACTTTATTGAACAAATATATGTGCACGACCAGTTAATGTGTGCACAGTTAATGTGTATGCGTAATGCACCAATGTGTATATGCGTATATATGTATTATATAAGGAGGTAATCCTTTGAAGGAATTGTACACGACACACGTACACAATTATAATTACATTAGAGTTCATTTACATAATTAAGAGATTTGATAAAATTTCCAAGCTTCTCCCTTTTACTTATATATGTAAATAACTAAATGAGGGGATTAGTTTTGAAGCACTCACACTTCACTCTTGGCGACGTCCAAAACAAGGCGCAATCGAATCGAAATTCAAATTGCTCTATCGTGCTTTGCATTCACCTGCTGCTGTAGAATTTGCAGACTATTTCGCAGCCTCCAACTTCATGGAATGTCTAGTTAGCAAGGACAATTGTTACTGCTCGTGTCCGTGTGTACATATATGTAAGCATCATGCGTTGCGATAGCGCTTACAAAACAAACATATACATATTTATTGCATTTCTGGTTGCAACTGCATTTTTATACCCACCATCATAATTATATACGCCCAGTATATTGATTTTATTCAAATTGTCAGTGTCCCGAAGTATTTAATTGTCAGTGTCCCGAAGTATTTAATCAATATTGTGGCCAATTATTTTTCCAGTAGGTACCTCGAGTACTACACTGATTCAGGGAACAAAAAAGTCTGGCGACGTACCTCAAAGTTCTGTGCTAGGACCAATTTTATGGAACGTTATGTATGACGACGTATTGCGACTTCCCGTTCCCTGTGCAGTTAAAATTGTTAGGTATGTTGATGACCTGGCCATTGTAGTTGTTGCAAAATATTTGGTGGACTTGGCTCGGATAGTGAATGGTCAATAACTTAAATCAGCGATTGACTTATATCCGTTGGCCTGGCTTTGGCTGAACAGAAGACTGAGACGGTGCTTATTACCTCCCGTAAAAAACAGTCAATACTTTTTAACTTTTTTTTAACATATTTCAATAAAGGTGGGCGATGTGGATATACAGACGCAAGATGTGATTAGATATATAGGCGTAATGATAGACGCTGGGCTCAGCTATAAAGCACACCTAAAATTAACTGGTGAAAAAGCTGCAAGCGCCGTACGTGCGCTTTCGAGGCTTATGCCTAACACACGAGGTCCTAGGCAATGCCGGAGGCAACTTATCGTGGGGGTTGTAAAATCAACCATATTATATGGAGCACCTATTTGGCATAAGGCTGTTGAAGTTACATCGTACGTGAGAGGTATCAATATTACATATCGAACATGTGCGTTGAGAGTTGTTAGCGCTTTTCGCACCGTATCCGATGATGCAGCACTTGTAATTAGTGGCATGATCCCCATAGATCTTGTGGCAAAGGAATCTATATTTATGGCCAATTCTTCTTCCTGCCAACATGCAAAAAGTATGGCGAGGCAGCACATGATAGCTGAATGGCAGGTGTAATGGTCCCATACTAGGAAAGGTACATGGGCGAGTATTCTTATACCGTCCATTGAGCAGTGGCTCAATAGGAAGCATGGCGACGTAGATTTCTATACTACACAATTACTCAGTGGTCATAGTTGCTTTAAAGGATACTTCTATAGGTTTAAAATTGAATCTAGCCCAATATGTAGTGTGTGCAGTTGGGTAGAAGACGCTGAACATGTCTTTTTTATCTGTTTAAAATACAGACAGAAACGATGCAAACTTCAAACAGAACTCGGAGAATGGCTTGACCCCAACAACCTGGAGGTACATATGTTGCGTAATAAAAAGAATTGGTCAACTGTGGGTGTATTTTCTGCCAATATTTTAAGGAAGCAAAGACGCAAGGAGTGCCAACGTAGGCTCCCTGGAAATGCCTAAATGGCCATCCTCCCTTTGAAGGTATACCTGAACGGTCGTGCCACAGGGAAGGAGTAGGAGCATAGGTGGTTTTTAGTGGGTTAAAGTCCCACACTCAGGCTAGTGATGCTTTTCCACCTAACCAAAAAAATAAAACACGGTCCGACAAATAGCTCCTGTTATTTGGGCAAGCTACTGGTTGAGATATTTTTGAGATATTTCGATGAAATATAGTATAAGAACATGAATTGCCCAAAGAGGAACCCCATGTTTTCACTTGTTTTGAACCAAAAAATATGCAGAAGTCAATAATATTTAAGGGCTCCTCCGTACTCCGCCTTTAACTGTAATTGCTTCACACTTGTATACATTTATAAAAACTTTATATTTGTCCTCATACAATGATGACAAAAAACATATTTTCCATTAAATTGATAAAAAGTTTTATTGGTCAGCAAGGAACAAACAAATAATATTTTTATCATTGATTTTTATTAATTTTCGCATTTTTCAACACTTTATTAAAACTGTTATTACCATGAACAACAGTTGAAGGACATATTTGCTTTTCATACCCGCCACAACATATATATATATGGAGGAATATATTACTTTGTCAAAACGTTTGCAACGCCCAAAATCGGTCAACAGACACGCCCACAGTGCAAAGAACACTCATAAGGGAAAATAATTTAAATAAATTTCTCGTTTTATTCAAAAGTTTAGGAGATGTTTTGACGTATACACCCCGTTGGACCAGCATTCAGGATTTGACCTTGGCCAAATATTGTTTCCATATATCTACCACAAAAATTGAGCTACGGAGTTGAAACTTTGAACATAATGCTCCGATGTGCTCAAGATGACCGCTATTGTTTAACAGACACGCCCACAATTTCAAGTATTATTACCGTAACACTCGACTTGCACTCCGATACGTAATCCATACACATTAGAGGACGTAATCATGTACCTGCCACGTATGTAGAAGTGGAGAGTATTTAAGATTTGACTCAAGCCAAATTTAATTTTTTATTTGTTTCGTTTTTCTTCTTCTTATCGATATAGCGTACAGAAAGAATTATTAACACACACATAGGGTGTCGGTGATTAAAAGAATTAAAATGGACATTTTTCTGATACCTACTGCTGCCTACTGATGATGTTTATGTGACATACAAAAGCAATAAATCGATATTTTTGTGTGTAATCGTGATAATGTGTGCATTTCATGCATACGCATTTGGTAAATATTCAGTATCAACATCAATTGTCATTAAATGGACGCTGTCATTAAATGGACGCTGATGATAACGATGAAACGCCGACCCTAATAAAAGACGATGACGCCATTTTTCTCTGTTTTTCCCTATTCGCACACAAATGTTATATGTGTTTACTCAATGATAGTTATGGCTGAAAATTCGTAAGAGTTTTGTCTATACGTAGTCTGTCCATACGTTTATGCCCTCCACATAAATTAAACATATTCAGCGTAGAATTTGACTTGCAAGTTGATGCGTAATACATACACTATTAGAGGACGGGATCACGTACCTGCCACGCCCACTATTTCAATGTACGTGTTGAGGGTATTCGAAATTTGACATATAAGTCGAATTTAGTTTTCTTATTTGTTATAATTAAATTAACACCAGAAAGTCATCGTATCGGCTTACACTTGACAAAGCCATTCATATCTACGTACATACCTACACGCAAATTTAGTGAAACAATTTTAAAATACATAATATCAGAATTTCATAGAACACTGGTGGTAAATAGGTCCTCCTGTTGTTGGCACTCTTACGATTGCAAATATTTGTAATATTGCGCCGAAAGTTTTTACCAACACTTGTAGTTTCAAATAATAATGATAAAGATCCCCATTAGGTACAAAATTGAAATTTAGTCTACGTTTATTTAATTAATTCATCCCAAAATGGGCGTGGTGACATAACAGTCTTTTCTGCTGCTGAATTCATACGTTGGGATAAAAGGCAAATACAAATTTACATGCCACGCCCACTTCCTTGGTGCATAATTCGTCCGTTGAAATAAATGTAAAACGTTCTATAGTGATCCTTAAAATAGGACGCAACTTTATGCACGCCACAATTATTTTTTCAAATTAAAAAAATATTATGAAGTGCAGAACTTCTCCGTTTTGTATATAACACACGCCCACTTCTTATAAGGGAAAGAATTCATCTGTTGAAATGATTTGTATTCCTTTCTATAGTGTTTGGTAAAAAGAATGTTGGATAATTGTATACCACGCCCACAATTTACACATAAACGTTAAGGGTACTTGAGATTTGACCTAAGCCACATTATAGCTCTTTTACTTGTTTAACACTTACATGTCAACTGGCACATATAATGTGAAGAATTTAAAAAAAGGAAAATCCACATCAAATGCTGATGCAAGTGAGAGAGTAGAGCAAACAACAACAAAAAAGCTATTGACAATTGGTTTGATGCATTTCAGGCGATTGTCAATTTGTCATGGTTAGTAGACAGAGCACAGGCACAGGCGGTGAAGAGGCACAAAATCAGCTGTATATTCTTATTATGCATAACCACTTTTACACATACACACACATACATTTTTACTATACATATATGAACTTTTGTAATACATTTTTCATTTGGTTACAATTGCTTTGGGGATGTGTTGCTAAAATGTAGAATGTCGTTCAATTTGAACATGACTTTAAAGATAAGTCAGCATATCTGTCAGAATCTGTCTGCTTGTCTGTCTGTCCGTGTGTGTTTGGAATTTGAGTGAAAACAAGAAAGGCAACCAAATTTGGTTTAAGCCAAATCTTAAACACTCTCAACATCTACATAGAAACGGTGGGCGTGGCAGGTACATGATTACACCCCTTACATGTGCAGCTATAGTGAATACAGTTTTTTAAAATTGTGGACGTCTACGCCCATTTTTACCAAATTTCTACTTCATACCTCAATTTATGCGGCAGATAAGTAGATATTTGTTGATAGAGTGGGAGTGGATTTTGGCCGAATTTTTTCAATTTAAATACGATCTGCGTGCTGAAACTAGAAGTGTTTGTATAAAACTTTAGGTTAATATCTCAAAGTTTACGATCGTAAGAGTGCCACCAACTGACATACGGACAAATCGGTCAAGTTTTTGATACTGATCAAGAATTTGTAGGGCCTCTGACGTTTCCTCTTGGGCGTTGCAAGCAATGGCGAACTTAGTATACTTGCACTTTGTGTGGTGTATATAAAAATGTAGGTTTAGCAAAAATCTAGACAAAGACCGTACTCGTCCATAAGATCATCTATTATTATACAATTGCTGCTCTATCATAGCCATGTTATCAGTTACATAAGCTTTGTTTCGTTCATAAGCACGTTTTCACTTGCAACACAAATAACACAAATGATTCAGATGAAGATGTTGTCAGTTAAATTTCTTATCACTTTTACTGTGATTTGATTTGCCAAGAAAATGCCTTTAAAAATGTATACCATTGCACAGCCACACAATACATACGCTTATAGCACATCTATCTAAAATCATTCCACCATGCCATCATGCTTTAATTTTTCCGCTTCTATTTATTTCGATAACTTATATTCTATAATGATATCGTTATTATAGTTGATTGCTTGCGAACATTTTGCTTGTGGTGTGTTATACAATATTTTTCCACATTTTCTATAATTATTATACCCTCCACATCAGTGATGAGGGTATACTAAATTTGTTCTTCTGTTTGCAACACCCAGAAGGAGGCGCTAGAGACCCTACAAAGTATAAGTATATATTCTTGATCAGCGTCAAAAACTGAGTCGATTTAGACATGTATGTCCGTGTGTCCGTGTGTCCGCGTGGCTGTATGTCCGTGTGTCTGTCTGTTGTTGGCACTCTTACGGGCGACACAGACACTTTTAGTTTTTGCACGCAGATCGCTATTTAAAATGGGCAAAATCGGTCAAGAGCCACGCCCACAATCGACAAAACCCTATTTATCTGCCACAAAAATTGAGCTATAAACTTGAAATTTGGTATCTTCGTCTATAAATATTAGCTGCATCGATATGCCAAAAATGGGCGTACTCGGATTACAAACACACCCACAATCGATATAAATCTATATATCTGCCACATAAGTTGACCTAGGAACTTTAAATTTGGTACGCGTATACATAGTTATCCCATTGATTGACGTGCCAAAAACGGGCGTGGTCGGATAATAGACACGCCTACAATTTACATAAAACCATATTCAACGTAAAAGTAGACTTGCATGCTGATACGTAAGACATACACTATTAAAGGGCGCAATATATATATATATATGTATTTGCTACGCCCACCGTTGTGGAGGTGGAGGGTACTTAAGATTTGGCCTAAGCCAAATTTAGTTCTTACTTGTTTTTTCTTTTTTTTGGTATGTGCAAATGTTTAAATGTCATGCTTGTTTGGTGATGGCATGAATTCTTCGTTACATAACATATATTTATATACATATGTACACATACATTACTTACCTAAGTTGCTGTTAAACATCGTTTTTCGACAAATTTTGCTTTTGGTTGTTATATGCGCGTACGGTGGCATCAATCTCAAAACACAAATTGGCATGCATTCCAATTTGTTTGATTTATCAAATTATGAAAATCACGGAAAATATTAGGCGTAAGGGTGTTGTTATGTGGCCTGGCATGTATGTGTTTTTCGCAAAAACCCTATTGCACAAAAACTGACAATTCCACTAATGTGTTGACAAAACACTTAATTTGATTGAATTGTTTAACAGGAAATAAAGATATTAAAGTTGATTGTGGTGGGTGAGCACGAGTATTTCGGGTCAATATTTAAAAAGTTGCGACTGTGAAAGCACCAACAAAAGACAGACGCACAGACGGACTGATTTCTGATTCTGATTTTTTTGCTGATCAATATTATATATACTTGTGCGGTCTCTGACGCTTCTTTGTGGCTGTAACAAACGCACCACATTGACATTTCGCAAGAGAATATTGTTCCCATACCTTTTTATAGCCTCCACCTTAAGGGAGGAGATGGATTATGTTATGTTATGGACAAACGGACATGGTTAAATGTATTCATATTTTCATTCTGAATCGATCGATACAATTGCCGTTTAGGAGTTACAAGCATCTGCACAAACTTATTATACTCTCTTACATGTAGGGTATAGGGTATACTAAGTACACAGGGGCGCATTTAAATATTGATTAAATCGTCTATATAGTGTTTCACACTCACGCAAGGGCACACGAAGGTACAGAATGGCTAAATCGAAAAAAGTACTCAAATCGTGTATAATTTTAGGGGTGTGGCTAGCCCCCTTTTGCCTCTTACAAACGTTTGAACCAAGCACCTCAACCCCCCTATCATTATATAGTGCGGATAATATAAAACTTTGTCACTTTTTGTTTGCGTGAATCGAAAGTTATTTTTTATACCCTCTATTATATGTATGTGGGGGCGTACATCACTCTGTCAGAACGTTTGCAACGCCCTGAAGGAGGCTTCCGAATATATAAATACAATATATTCTGAAAACGAAGTCGTTCGGTTATCCGCGCGTGTGTGTGTGCTATCGTAATCGCTCTCCTGGTCGCTAAATCGAAATATTGAGAGTTTACGAAATCGGACAGGCCACACGGCCAGAATGTAAAAAAACTTAAAAAGGATATCCTCCGAATTATTCATAAAGTAGGAAAAATATATTGATATATATAATCGTTGCAGAGCTTTTGTGCCTAGATGGTGGGTAATGAAGATTTTGTATGGCTAAGCCATCGCTATAATTTTTTTACTCGCTACTCCACCTTCCTCTATCCGTTTGCAACACCCAGAAGGAGGCGTCAAAGCCAGTATATATATTCGTGATCAGCGTCAAAAACTGAGTCGATTTAAACATGTATGTCCGTGTGTCTGTTGGCCTAAGCCAAATTTAGTTTTCTTGTTTTAAATTAACTTACACAAGTATTCTAGCCAAACAATGTTAACTGTATGTCCACATATTTTTCCTAAAGCGAGTGTCACACCAAAAGCTTTACAATTTTATAGTCCAAACCATATGCTAACCAGAATACACAACAGATAGTACCAACACCAATACCAATAGCAATACCAAAAACAAAAACAAAAACGGGAAGTAGCAAAATTTGCCGAAATTCAATCTTTACTATAAACACGACGCTAAACAATAATAACAACACTGTACGAAATGGCACAACACAGTGACATGTGTTGCCTTTGCATTGTATTGTGTTGTTTAGTGATGTTTGTAAATATTTTATCATTTCTGGTTTTTATAGAGCACTCGCACTCATACACGTCTTTTATATTTGTTTATTGTTAGTTTTTAATTTATTATTGTTTCAGCTGTTGTTGTTGACGTATTTGTTGTTTGCATGATAAAAACTCTCTCCTCCTCCACAACTCGTTTACGAACAATTGCTTTTTTATAATGCAACTACATGCCAGGGTGGGTATTACTCGTATGTACATACGTGAGTGAACGAAACAAAACTGATGATGGACCGTTGAAAATTTAAAATTTGCAAGTTGTTTAGAAAATTGAGATTTATCCATGCGACACTTTTTACCACTACTATTATATTTTATGGCAGTGGATATGAGAAAAATTAAAAAATAAAACTTTCCAACACATCAACACCATAAATTTCTATTTAACAAATATGTAAGTATGAATACTTATGCGTGTGTGTGTGAATGTTAGATATTGATTCGTATGGAAAACGAAAACAAATTAAAATGCTTTATTTATCAACATGGAAGAGACTGAATTTGACTTGGGCCAAAGCTCAAATGCCCTTCACATCTCTGTACAAAGTGTGGGTGTGTCAGGTACCCGACCCCGCCCATACTTAGATATTTGGTCAATGCAGGTGCTAATTACACATTCATAGCTCATAGATTTTTCTTTATTATGAGCATGGCTCTCAACCCATTGCACTCATTATTACAAGTGATCTGCATGCAGAAACGAGAACCATCTGTACCAATAATGAGAGTGCAAAAAAAGATGGATTCGAAGAAATACGGACGGACATGTCTATATTGATCTGGGTGGAAGGTTAAAAAATTAACAAATAGACTTAGCATAGATCTAAATTGTTTCATATGCTAAAAAATTCTTAAATTATTAAAAAAACCTTAAGCTTAGTTGTTGGAATTCATAAAAAAATAAAATAAATAAAAAAATAAATAACCCCCAGGTAGCTCTAAGAATAAACACTTTAGATCCAAATTCATTACAGTCACGCCCCAATTTATAGTCGTATTTTAACTGTTGTTATTACGTATATATATAGTGCTAGTGATATATAATTATAATTCGGAGTAAACTCGTAATCTATTACATCACTCATCTCCAATACATTTCTCCGAACACAAGTGATTTCGGATTCAATTAATAGTAAATCGCTGATCATTATATTATATTATATATTATACTGTCCACCATAGTGATGGGTACTTAATGAGCCTTTATATCGAAGAGCTGAAATGGCGCGGTCTTGGAAAATAGACATGCGAACAATGTAAAAAAATCGACTCGTGCAGAATAATACGAAATATATACACCTTTAAAGGGCGTAAGGTATCTGCGACACTCTCAATTCATGTATAGATTTAAGAGTTTTGGCTAAAGCCAAATATAATATTCATTCAGATTTAAAGCAAATTAAAGCCGAGCATTTTGTTCTATACTAAAATTAAATATTTAAATATTATTTCACTTCATTTCATTTAATGAACTATTTTATAAAGCAAGTTTCACTTAATCGAAAGAATTTTTTTTTATTTCATTTCGATTAGATTAAACGGAAGTTCTTTTCAATGAAACAAAGAAAGTTTTACACAAGTAAAATAAAACAAAAGAAAATGTTATAGTCCGTCGAGCCCGGCTATTTCGTACTGTACACCAGCGGTTCTCCAACTTTTTGAGCTGCGGAGCCCTCCCAAGGCACGAAAATATACTCGGAACTCCCTCACGGAGTCTTAGGGTTCCGCGGAGCACACTTTGTGAAACGTTGCCTTGTGTGGGGAGGTGTTCTAAAAATTGTCCGATCCTGTTCATTTTCAAAAGGGTTCTCCTTTGGGCCTATACATGTCTTTGTATTAAATTTCATCGAATTATCTCAAATAATTCGATCAGTAGCTTGCGCACAATATGCATGGACAGCTTTTTTAGCTTTTGATTCCGAATCGATCGGTAAACTTGAAGGAGGGTGTCGCATTTGCCATCGAGGAGATACAAACATCCACACAAACTTAATATACTCTCTTACAGCAAGTGGTCCAGAGTAGAAATATGTATTCAGATATCACAATGTGATATATGTGAACAATATAACGTAATCACGTCTTTGCTTTGAAGTTGATTTATGTTTATAAAACTTTATGTGTTACATCAAATAAAAAATTTAAATCGCTTCCAAAGGAGCTGAATTTAATGGATTTATAATTGATTTTGCCATTACAGGCAATTAAAGTAAGAGCTATTATTATGAGTTTTTTTCAATTTTCCTTTTGTCATATGAATTATCATGTGAATGCTTAAGGAACCAAACTCTCTTAAAACTCTCACAGTAACAATGTACAGAATATTTGACCTAGGTTGCGCCATATAAATAAAATATTTACAAAGGCCCTTCCTCCTTTATGTCAAACTTGAACTATGAACAAACTTGTGAAAATGGACGTTATCGGTTAACGTTAACACAGAGTTGCGTTTTAATTGCATTGAAAGAAATTTGAGATAATATTTTTCTAACTATTTGGAAGAGGTGAGGGTGGTATGCTAAGTTTGTCATTCCATTTGCTACACCACATCAGAGGGCATCAGAGACCTTACAAAATATTCTTGATCAACATCAAAAACTGAATCGATTTAGACATGCTCTTAAAATTAGGCAAAATCGGTCAGACACGCCACGCTTTGTGTACGTACCACGCTCACTGCTTACGTGTAGATGTGAAGGATATTTAAGAATTGGTCTAAGCCAATTTCGGGTTCTTTGCTTCTTACACTTAATAATTTAAGATAATATTGTGGACGCAATCACCGTAGGATCACCATTTTTCAATGAAACTAAATGAAAATATTGAACAAATAAAAATATTACAGTCACTTCTACCCGACCCTTTCATACCCTGCACCACTTCCACGAGTTGTACAACTTATGCTATAATAAATTTAGTTGTATCAATAAAAGATTTAAATGAAAAGGGGACTAAGCCTGGTTGTGTTTAAATTTAGCACTGTCCGTTATTAAGCTAACTACACTTATTTTAAATGATTAGGAGGGGGTCCCGGAAACGGACCCATCAAAAATATGACAAAAACGTTAAGTGGGCGTGGCATATATGAATTGGAAATGTCAAGAGGAGGTTCATTCAATTTAGATTTGATTAGTATAGCTTTTTCGATATTGTTAAAGGTTTTACAGTGCACATGCAATATTTATATAAACTCCGTTCATGGATACATAAAATACATGCGACCACGGAGTAACACATAAGACCCGACAACAACACTTTGTTGCCGATTTTTTATGCCCTTATTGAAAACCCCTTACGTATCCACATAAATAATCTGAACTTTTCACGTATTGCCCATTTAATGAATGTATAATAATCTAACAAAATGTAAATCGTTCTCTTTGAATACATTACCGTTTATGTTGATATATAAACCGTAACCAATTAATGCCGAACAATGTATTAATGGCTATATGTGATTAAGTCTAATGACATAATGTGCTGCCGCACAACTCCCCAACTTCGCCACCGAGTGTTTCGGCTTTTACCTTTTTAAGCATACATTTCTTTGTATTCTACTTATTGTATATAGGCACATAAATATATATTTATGCATTCATAAATATTAAAATAATAAATTTACGAGATTTATGACAAAAGCATAGTGGCAAAGTGGAGCAGTAAAATGTGTACATGTGAGTGTTTTAATGTTGATATACTTTACAATATAAACCCTCTACCCTAAACATATACGATATACAGATGAGTGCAGATGCATATTTGTAAGTATACCGTTCGTTGTCACTTCCCCCACTCATCGCACTCCTCGCAAGGGCAAACATTTTACTGTAAACATGAGTATAATAAATCAAATTAAATGAAACAATGAGCTTCAGCTATCGACGAATGAATAACACCAACAATGAGAATAACAGCTATAACAATTTGTTGTTATATTGCAATGCAATGCAAATAATGTACAAAAGAGTACACGAAAGCCACCATCACCACCACCATCACCAGCCCACCAGTCGTCATCAACTTCAACAAAACGTACATATAACTAAAATGTCTGCATTCCTACTGTGATGTGCTCTTTGTCCCCCTTCCTACCTTTTCCCACGCGTACATTTACCACTACCTCTTTCTGCATACGTACAAATACATTGACAATTTATGATACTCATACAAAAGCAATTGAAAGCAATAAACGAAGGACATTTAAAGTATTAAATTGCGGAAAATAAATGAAAGAGCAAAAAAACGCAATTCAACAGCAACAACAAATAAGCAAAAACAAAACAAATACCGTGTGTACCAACTATTATACATATATATAATATATTACGAAGCGATGACGATGACAAGCGCATACTATTTTATTGATACAATGGTTTTTATATGCACACACACACATACACACACACACGTACATACTACACAATAAACATATATACATATAATTTATATATATTTGCATGTGAATTTTCTGGTTATTAGAAATTTGGCTTGGTGTACTATGTTGACTGATGGTTCTCATCATCATCATCATCCCATCATCATAATCATATGTGGGTATATTATTGTTGTTCGAGCGTTCTACATGTAAGGACCAAAAGCGGACGAGCCGCACCCCCAAAAATTTCAATTTTTGCACATTTTTGTTGGAACTCACACTGTCATTAAAATTGAGATATCACGCTGAAGTTTGGTACACGTACTTTTCGGGTTTTTCTGCGGTTTGCAATTCGGCAAAATCAGACCAATGACACGCCCCCTGTCACGTCTTAAACCATGCGCCTGTAAATTTCAGCACTCTCATGATCGCAAATCGAGAAAATTTTATGTACATATTCATCATTATTGAAAATGGGCAACATCGGTCTCTGTCCGTACACTGATAGAACTTTAGAAAGTTTAACGTGCTCAACTAGGCTTCCAGTTAATTTCGATTTAAAAAAAAGGCGAAATTTTTCCTTTATTTATAAATTCTAACGGTATATGAATAATAAAAATTGGACTTACCGTTCGAAGCATATATTAAAAAGAAGATGATATTATTTAGAATAATCTCAACACAAGACAAGACACGTTTACGTGCATGTTTGCTTTTGTCCAAATTTGCATACTTTTTCAAAATGTCGCATTAATCCTAAACTACTCACTCTTTAAATAGAGCAGGCCTCTGCTAACATCTCTAAATTCTATTTGAAAATGGTTTAGGTATTATCCCTGAACCATAAAACCTGACGACCTAAAGTTTGGTATAAATCATTCCTTTATATCCATGGACCTTCCTATCATTTTACAAAATGCATAGTTTTTGGGATCTGTCCTTTATTACAGACAAACGCCAAGAGATGCAAAAATAAAATTTTGCTAGAATATTAACGTTCAAAGTAACCATGCCCACCTAAATCTGAGATATTACTTCCTTATTATTAGAGCAGTAAAACAGTGGTGTTCTATTTAGATGATGTTCATGATGATGGGTACCTTATTGTTATGGTGACATCTAGAGATATTTTTTATCTCTTACATTGTACATCAAAATATGAAATATATTTGAAATAAAGGAGTCAGTTGTCGTTTGCAAGTCATACTTGATGTACCCTACACCACATGAGGGTATATTAAGATTGTGCAGATGTTTGTAACTTTATGTTTGTAAAATTATACCGAACGGTTCAGAATAAAAATCTGAATCGTTTTAACCATATACGTCTGTACGTCCATGTAAATTTGTGCGCTAGTATTTGGCTAGAGTTTTTAATATATTCTGATGAAATTTGGTACAAGGACATGTCTTCACCCAAAAGGGTGCACTATTGAAAATGTTTTAAATTTTACTGTATGTTACGTCCGTGTGTGTACGGTATGAAATTGTCATTCATTGTTATTTATTTAATTCAATGTTTTTTTTTTTATTCGAAATTTGATTTATCTTTATTTTTGTTCACTAATTATTACAAAAATTATTATCTATAATTTTTTTCTGTGCTTTTGATGAAATGAATTTATTTATTTATACCATGCGCCACTTGTGGCAGTTTATGCGGATATTTGCAACTCTGAAACGGCAAATGCCACACCCCTCTTCAATTTAATACCGATCGACTCAGAATCAAAATCTGAATCAATTTAACCGTGACCTTTTGTGCGCAAGGTACAGATCGTATTATGTGAAATATTTTGATGAAATTGAAAATTTCATTTGGGTCCTATTGAAAATGAACAAAATAAAACTCATCCCCATACAACTTCCTATTAAAATGGATTCCTTTATAAGAAAAAAAATCGCAATTCTTAATCATTTTGAAAAAATTTGGTCTAGAATAGTTATATGACTTAATAATTGGCTATGCCGAATTTGGATCCGATCAACCATTTTTAGAACCCCTTCCCATACAATGATATTTCACCACGGGACTTATATGGCAATGGCGTGCGTTTACTGACACAACTAAACTATTTGTAGCATAATTTGTGGAACTATGTGGTGTAGGATATTAAATGGCCGGCTTGACTGACTAAAACATTTTCATTTGTTTAAATGAAACTTTTTTTTACTCATGTCAACAGACGCGCATAAAAAGTGAAATATTTCAACAAACAAACAAAAACGAAATAAATAGTAATTAAATTTATGTAAAAAAATCGAATGCAATAAAGTAAATAAAATTTAAAATATTTGGCAACACAAAAACAACATCAATACATTGCATAAACATAAATTGATTCGCTTTGTTTCTAAATCTCTTTAAACGTAATACCAAGCTAATCAAAGCCCTTTCTAAGTTTGTACACTTTTGTTTTATATATATATGTATATGTATATGAGTACCCTCCACATTACATACTATACTATACTATACTATTACTAAATTTGTCACTGCGTATGCAAATACCAGAAAGATGCTTAACGACACCCACAAAGGATATATATTCTTAATCAGCATCAAAATCTGACTAGATTTAGTGGTGTCCGCATTTCTGCGTTGAAATGCAGACAATTCTAGGTTGTTATATAAATTGGCAAAATCGGTCAAAATCACAATCTTTTGACAAAAATCCATCTATTAGCAGACAAAATTGAGCCATAAAGTTGACATTTAATATTTATAATTAGACCATCCAGAAGTGCCAAAAGTGTTCGGCACCCAATAATGAGCACACGCTCACTTATGGAGGGTGTTTAAAATTTGGCCTAAGCCAAATTTACTTTTTAGTTGTTTTATAACAAAATTAGTGATTATTAACATTTCTGAAAAATCTTTAAAAAAACATTTGCTTTGTCACATATGTATAAATATATATATAACTGTGTGTATAATGTTTATGACTCCTAGGCCTAAATTTTTTTGGAAATTAACTTTTTAGCGTTTAACTCTGAATAAATCATATCAATAAACTTTTTGAATCTCTCTACTTAAACGATATTACGTGCGTTTTTGGTACATACAAAGTACATGTACTCTTGATCAGCATCATAAACTGAATCGATCTAGACATGTATGACTCTGTGTTCGTCTGTTGTCGACATTCTCACGTTTCTTCACGCAGATCTCTCTCTATTTAAAATGGACAAAATCGGTCCCAGAACCACGCCCAGCAAGGACTAAAAATAGACTAAGAAATAAATAAACTGCATCGGATAACAAACACGCGGACAATTTGCAAAAACCCATACTCAACGTAAAACTGGACTTGTAAGCCGAGAGTTTTCTTACTTGTTTTTAAATTCATGTATTTCTCAATAAGTGGAATAACTTTACTTGAAATTTTCATATACTTATGTTTGCATGAGCGGTGTTTTTAATTTTTATAACCCGAACACGAACCAAATATACTCTCCTACCACAAGTGGTGTAGGGTATAATAAAGATTTGTATAAACAATGAGCATGTAATGCATGCAATAAACACGTGGCACGATTATTCCATCGCACTTACCATATAACTACCGCCACTTGTTCGAAAGTAATTTGGCCGATTACTCATATTAATGAAAATAATACATATTGCATGTACCAGGAACTTTCAAATTATGCAGCTGGCCTCCATCACCTACTCTTATTATACAATAGTTTCGCTTAGCATTCAATAATATTCATCTGAGATTATTCATACGTACCACTTCCATTCTAAGTAACTTTTACCGCATGGGTACCTCGTACCAAGGACGCCCCGCGAACACCATTCTTTCGGCAAAGGCCACCTCAACTATTTCCCTTTTCTCCCATTCTATTGAATATTTTTTTATGCATTTAATTAGTTTGTGTTTTAAAAATAATTTATTGACGGTCGTATTAACCAACCGCACACATGATAATTTCATTCCGAAGCATAAAAACTAAACGTGTATATATTGTGTGTTCGCAAGAGTTTTTTCGCTCGAAATAATTGTTATAATTCAATAAATCACAAATCGCAATTACTGTATATGTATACTTATGTGTTGTACATACATAAGCTATACTTTGAATTTAAAGATTCACTTCGAGCTGTGTGAGTAAGACTTCGAAGGGGTCCTGGTTACTACATAATTCAATCCATCCGACTTTTTCTTTGTATTGCCTGATACTTGATATAAAAATGTTTCATTTACCCAGCTTTGCAATTGCACCAAATGGAGGCCACAAATCATTTAGTGGACGTTATAATAGTTTTCTTTACTCGTTGTTTACTAGATTTACTTGTACCGCTCTGTACATAACACACATTTAAACACTTTATACAGATGATTATATCGTGCAATTTATGTAAATCAAACTGCATTCTTCGAGTGTAACTGAGACACTCGTTTCAGATTATAAGGAATTCTTTGAGAAATGATGTTATTAAAACCATTCAATGATAAACATAAATTCATTCGAACGGGTTCATTTCAACACTTTTCATAAATCTGTGTTCCAACACATACACATTTTTCGGTCATACAAGGTTAGAAAATCGAGTCTGTATTTTTATACCCACCATCATATAAATACGGGGTTATATATCACTGCGTCAGAAGATTTTCCACGACCAAATAAAACGTGGGGAACCCCACAAAACGTATATAATCTGAATCAGCATCGAGTACTGTCTCGATCTAAGCCAAGATTTAGCCTCATTTTTTTCACTTGTTTATATTAAATATTATGCATGGGTCTCTAACAATTTAAACCAATGCATGCAAAGATTTCTTTTATCTTCCAGCTCTTTAATAAGTAACGAATCTACATGTAAAGACTGTTTTAAAGCATTCTGTTATATGCTTAATAGACCCTCCACATAAGATCGGGGGTATACTAAAATTGCCATTCCGTTTGCAACACCAAACGCTGAAGGAGGCGCCATAGACGCTGTAAAGTACGTCATAAACTGAATCGATCTAGACATGTATGTCTCTATGTTCGTCTGTTGTTGGCATTCTTACAATCGCAAATTTTGAGATCTGCGCGCAGATCTCTATTTAAAGTAGTAAAAAAAAAGGAAGTGTGGCTAGCCCCCTTTTCAGGTAAGGCTCGGTCGCGTACGCTTTACATCGGTGCTGTGTCGGTTTTTGATTTTAATGGGTTTATTGTTTCTTATACAGTTCATTTTGATACATATCCAGTAAATTTCGCTGCACTGAATATATGTCGGTTCTTGCATTCATATTTGCCTGGTCATTTTTTATTTGATCTGCCAAAATATTTGATATATAATTGTCATTGTTGACGATATTGCGCATGCCTAAAAACAACAGTAATCAAAAGAGATCGAGAGAGCCTAAAAACTCTCTCTCTCTCCCACACATAAGACACCAAAGATCTCTCCAATAGAGTCACCATCGTTATCGTTATTGATGCTCGTCTTGAACGGCAAAATGAAATTATCTCTGAAAATCTCAGGAAAGCTGTGAAGAGTGCAACTGAAGCATTAGAGAAAAGCATTAACACTGTTAAAAACTTTAATTTTCTTACTAATTTTTATGTCGTAATCGAAAAACAACTAAATAAACAAAACACTAACATTTTCAAGGAGAGATTCTTCTCTTTTCCTTTATTACATATTGGTGTACATATATGTATAAATCGATTAATAAACAATACCAATAACGCTATTGAGAAAAGTTGCCGAATTATTACCATGTTTGGTTGATAGTTACCATTTATGCATCTGGTGCGTTAAACTAAGTGAGATGAGCGCCATCTATGTTTAATTATAAAATTTGTCCATATTTAGCAAAGAACCTCATCTGTGGTCTTGTAAAATGCAAAATTAGTTGGAAACAGAAAAGAGCATGCATGCGTTAACCATGTGACAAAAATTGTTTGAAATACGCTGTGGGCGCACACAGAAAGTATGCCTTTAGTTTCCTCTATCTTTGCATGCCTAGAATTGGTCGTCTTTTAACTTATTACAACTGAGCAATTTTTACTACAGATTTGAACCTAGTCAAGCACAGCACCATAGATGAATCCTGTACATTATAATTGAAATAAATATGAACTTTCTTCCTGTTGAAGAGACTTTCTCTGTGAAGCACCCTGCATTAAGCCAAGCCAGAAACGATGCATCTTCACGTTAAAGTACTATAATGAAATAAATAATGAGAATCGTGGTTATTGTATTCAAGGCCTCTGCCAAAAAAAAGAATGAAAGTATTAAAGATAGCGAAACTTCAGAAAGCATTTAAAAGCAAAGCAGGCCACAACGAAAGGTAAGCGCATCGAAATTTATTTGGTCATGTTGACATATATAATTGAGGCTTTTTTATATCCTGCAGTGTATATTAAGTTTGAGCGGATGTTTGTAACTCTGAAAGGGTAAGTGCCACACCCACGTTCAAATATACCGATCGACTCAGAATCAAAATCTGAATTCCCACCTTGCGGTGCCACCGCGAGATATTTCATCACAGAGGGGAATGCCGTTGAATCGACCTATTGTGACGACACGTATCTAAAAAGTCTAATGGAGTGGAGGTTTTCGCAAAGCGCTTGGTAACACTCCGGACCACTAATCTACTACTACACGGAGTCCTTTAAGTCCCACATAAAACGTCAACATCCTTCGGCACAATTTGACCTGTGCTCTCTTTCGATCACTCTCAGTGTGCAGAGATCGCTACTAGCGAATTTGTTTTTTTTTTTTGCCCATTTTTCTGGAGAGCACAACATTATATCAATTACATTATACACCATCTTCAGCTACTTGCCGCTCATTACAAAACCGGGAACATGTAAAAAACACGTGTTTCACGTTTTCATTGCCACAGCTGGGGCAAAAGCGGTGTCCGAAGCGGTGCAAATATGCTTTAATTCAGCTATTCCCGCTTAGCATCTGAGGTAAAAATTTACCTCACCAAGTTACCTATTCAGCCAAGGTTCCAGGCATGGCATCAGTGTATGGGTCCATTGTCCTTTGCTTGAGGTAGACAATCTATTTTCCCGTTCTGGCATACTAATCTGCCTGACCATATTGCGTGCGCTCACAAGAAGATCGATAGTGATCATTCCTGCAATAGTGCAGGCTGCTTCATAGGAGACAGTGCGAAATGCACTACAAACTCGGAGTGCAACTAATCTGTATATCGATAGGATTTATGCTTCAAAGCATCTGCCCAAGGTGGAAGCAGCAAAAGCAGAGTGCTTTTTACCAACTCCATTAAGACTCGGCTGTGAAAATGTTTTGGGCCTTTCGTGTTTTGCATGATGTGGGCTAAAGCGGCGCAAGCGACGCTTGCCTTTTTCTTTCCATGACAATCTTGCGTCAATCATTATGCCTAGGTATCGCAGAAACGGAACCGTTTCAGTTTGCAACTCTTCAACTATTACTACCGTTTTTCTAGCCGTTTTCTGCTGGTTTTTAACACAGCTTCCGTCTTATCGCCGGATTTAACCCGATTAAAACATCTTCAACAGCCCTTTCGAATTTTGTCCATTTCCAATAGTTGTTTATCCAAATTTACACGCTTTACATTCTCAGCTGGACCAATCAGTGTGCCATCGGTGTTGACTTTCTTGATAATGTCTGCATAAGAAGATGTACCACAACCTTCAATAATTAATGCTCTGGACGTAGGAGTTTGGCCTTATTTTTTTTTCGGCCGCACGTCTATCTACCCCGTTGCCTTATTTTTTTCTGAGCGATTTACGCTTTCAGTGTTTATAACCAAGTTACCGTTATTTTGCACAAGTCCTTCTTTTATAATAATACTGGTGGCTTTTTGCGGCTCCCTTTTTATACCCTCCACATTAGTGATGAGGGTATTCTAAGTTTGTTATTCCGTTTGCAACACCCAGAAAAAGGCGTCAGAGACCCCACAAAGTATATATATTCTTGATCAGCGTCAAAAACTGAGTCGATGTGGACATGTATGTCCCTGTGTCCGTGTGTCTGTCTGTTAGCATTCTCGTGAGCGTAAATTTTGGGCTGAATTTTTGTAAAGGTACTTTTAGTTTTTGCACGCAGATCGCTATTTAAAATGGGCAAAACCAGTCAAAAAAAATCTATTGATCTGCCACAAAAATTGAGCTATAAATGTGAAATTTGGTATGTACATCTATAAATATAAGCTTCATCGATGTGCAAAAAATGGGCGTGGTTGGATAACGGACACGTCCACAATCAATGAAATTCTTTATACCTGCCACAAAAGACACGCCCACAATTTAGAAAAAAACATATTCACCATAAAACTAGACTACCAAGCTGATACGTAATACATACACTGGAGAGGGCGCAATATTAATGTATTTGCCACGCCCACCGTTATGGATGTGGAGGGTATTTAAGATTTGGCCTAAGCCAAATTTAGTTTTTTTACTTGTTAGACTCTACAATTAGTTCGCTTAAATTAGTTTTATAGCTAGCTTCTCCAATTTGCATATCGCAGGAGGATACTGACATAGAACGCGTTTGCACTGTTAATTTAGCTCCTGCAGCATCTCTAGTCAGTTTACGCTTTAACTTGGCGGATGCCCGCCATTAATGACGATGATGATTAGCTTATACGGACCGACTCCTTCATATCCGAATACACCGATTTTTGCGATTTATACACTTTATTAAATTGTTTAGAAAATTAATGCAATCAGTAGTCCAGCAATGCCATAAAGTCAAAGATGATCTGTCAAGTTCATCATTCGATTACATATCCGTGCATGCCTCGATGCTTTACTTCGCAACATGAACATATCAAATGAACTCACTCAACTGAACTCATTGAAGCCGTTTTAAAGTCACACTATAAGAACGTGATCAATGCACAATAAACACAACGAGAAACGTGAAAGGCAGAAACGCACAAAATACATTTTATATGTGAAAAAAAAAAGAGTTGAATAAAAAATGGGTCGAACATGCTCTTTAGCACGCAGTCACGTATATATATGTATAAAGCCTACGTGAGTAATTCGACGTAATAATTTCTGCGTGGTAAATGCTTTACTGTACATCCATATAAAAATGTTTGTACTCACAAACATTAATGGCATTCCGGCGTGTGTATGTAAACAGAGTGCCATAGATAAAGGCAACAGCCGTGCGGTTCGCTTTGTATGTTTGCCACTCACTACATCTGTACATATAGATTTTTTGTTGTGTTTTTATAGCGATTTTGTTTTGTCTAGCATATTCGTTATTTACGATAAGCGAGTTTGTATGTAAACAAAACAAGAGAGCATATACCGGCAATATCCACACGTACTGCTTGTTATAGCCTCAATAGGCCGACTACCTGTGGTTGTGTGCGGCACTATATAAAGCCAGGCGTTTAAGAAATTCCAAACACAATCGCTCCAAAGTCGTCAAGTAATCAAGTGCAAAAGTTGTGAATGAAAAACTCCTCATTTTTAAATATATGAAAAGATAAAATATTTAAGGAAAAACAAATACAGCCTTCGTGGAAATTTAAATAAAATTACTTTGAAAAGTGTCAACAATATTCAATTGAACTGAAAAATACAATCAAATGGCCACTATTGCTAAACAAAGCCAATGGCTAATGCCACGAGTGACCAAACAAGGTGAGTGTGTACAAAAAAACATGGATTGTACAAGATTTGCATTTTATATAATTGTGTTTGTGTATATATGTAACACAAAAATATTAATTCATATGAAAATGCTAAATGTTTCTTTCAATAGTGGCCTGTTTCTCTACTTCTACGATGGGCCAGCAAGTGCAAGGCCAAATTAAGGCCAAAAGCACTCGATTTATCGAATTGCAAAAAAAGTTGAGAGCCAAGACACCGTTTGCCGCCTTTGATGAATTGTCACAGCAGCCATTCCAAGAGATAGAAGCCCTAAGACCCTGGCCCAACAACACCAACCCCCACACAGGCGAAATTGGTGGACCTTCCGGCCCTGAGCCCACGCGCTACGGTGACTGGGAGCGTAAGGGGCGCGTCTCTGATTTCTAGTGATTAATTTGGTTTAATTTTATGCATTCATCCATACGTCACTCACTCTTCTGTTTAGTATTAATATGCGTAGAAAATAGAGTAGGCACCATAAATTCTAAGTGTATAATTAAATTAAAAGTTGTAAGATTTCCTTAGAAGCGACACTACATCAACACGTTTAGGCTAATGAACTTAACATAATGAAGTTTGCATTTATTTTAAAAACATCTGAAAGAAACAAAGTATGACAGACTGCCTGCTTTTTATAAATAAACGCAAATGAATATTTTAATAATAATTTAATGCATAAAGAGACTTATTTTTACATACACGTCACTTGTAATGCTCAACAGTTGTTGTGTTTGTTACTTTCGTTAACGTTGGCAACTTGACCAGCAACGATTGCACTACTTCCATACTGACAGTCCACAGTTGTTGTTGCAATTGTTCGCATTGGGAAAGCTTACTTGGCTCGCAAAAGTAGCAATTATTTAAATATAAACCCGTAAGGCCGGTCAGTTCATTGGCTGTGGCACAATAAATCGTCGTAGCGGCCGCTTGTTGCTTTTTACACAACGACAACAACAATAACAATTAATATGCTTCGTTTAAATTAAAGTTCAGTTAAATAAATTCGTAAATGTGTAGCAGAACGACTTTAGATTATTGACCAATGACTTATGTAAGAATTGAATTACTTGAACAGATCGTGTGTCTGTCCGTCTATCTTGAATCAATTCAATTAAAGTTTTGCCTGGCAGCAATATATTGCTACGTTTAGTGTTTCTGTCCGAAATGAAGTATAAGCACGTATTTATAATGGCTATACTCACCAACGACTTTGTGAAAGGTCTTACTATGGCGAATAGTAAACGATAAAACCACCAGTTGCGCTGCAATTGTGACGACACCATATTTCCGGGATGTAAGGAAAACACACTAATCCCTCGATGTTTCCAACGCTATACAAAGTAAAGAAAATGATTTTTTATTCTTTTTATAACCTACACCTACACACCTTAAGTGGGTGTGGACTCTCGTAACTTCTAAACGGTTGAAGGGACACCCATCTTTCATTATACCGATCGATCCAGAATGACTTTCTGAATCGATTTAACCATGTTTATTTCTCTGTTGTCTGTCCATTTGAAATTTGTGTGCAAGCTATAGTCATATTTTTTAGGATATTGCGAAGGTCATGTTTTAAAAATGATCCGAATTGAATTTCTATATAACATTCCAATCTTTATAGGGCGAAAATTCGCAATTCTTAATTTTTGTGAAGAATAGTTACGATCGAGCCTTTCACCAAATGACAAAAATTCGTCATTCTGGACATTTTTTAATAAACATTAATAAACAGAACATTTTCAATTTGAACTTAACAGACTTGGAAAATGTTTCTCCATTTCATATGATAAGATGCGATTAGGGTGAAGGCGAATAAGCTCAACATTATTAAAACACATTTCATAAACATTTGATAGCAGTCTCCAAACACGTCAATCAAAGAAGAATAACTAGGTAAATGAATACAATACAATATATATGTGCAGCCATATAGATGATATTTTATAATGCGTATTAATAAATTAATGCTGAAAATGCTTCTGTAGTGTGTGTGCCGAATAGTGTACGTAAGATGTTTTTCGAAACTCTTCTCGTCAATTGTGAGTTTATGTGTTTACGACGCAATAAAGTACATTAAACATAGTGTGATAAGGTTTCCATGTCGAATGACAAAACCAAAAGCCAACAAACAGTAATCTTTTATAAATTTTTAAGTCATAAAAGCTGCGCTCTAGTCGAGATCTATATAAATCCTGCCTGGGACTTGAGTTGAGTTGATTACGAAGAATCAATGGACTGCTGCCGGGCTTTACGTACATGGACAAAAACATGACCCACAGACAATACAAGTTTTGTAAAAGCAGCAATTGCTCTAAGTTTAGAATTTTAATACTACTGGTTATGTTTATAATGAGTGATGGCGGAAGAGAGTTTAGACGTTTGGGTCGAAATAGATCGCTTGTCGAAGATCTATGTAGATCTCGCGAAAACGAGAAGTCATTAGAGCGATACCTCAAATACATTTAGAAGGCTTCGGTCATGGCGTTACAAATAAAATCCATTGCTTAAATACACCCAGTGCTAGGGCTGCTTACCTTAGCCAATTCCTGAATAAATAAAACATTGCAGAGTTTAGCAATATTGTAGGCTTTCATGGACCAATATTTGGAGGCCGGTAACGATAAATGCTGCACTGTCAAATCATCTGTAGGCAAACTGGCGAACCTGTAACACATATAATAATCAAGGGCCACGCGCACATCCTGCAGCACAGCGTTGCAGCTCCGCACTGAAGTTTTTAATAAAACCATTTAAATACAATGCGTCGCTGCAAAGCGTTGGCCTATTTGGCCTATTAATTTGGTGCAGCGGCTGCAACGACGCAGCTGCAGAGTATATGCTTGAAGCCTTAGACCTCTAGGCATGCATGTGTATTTGTATTCTACGATATATTGAATAAGAAAGGTTGTTTAGGAACTTCAATGAAAATTAATAAATGATTCTAGAAATATAATTACCAAACCAGATTGCACAGACGCTTGCAGTATGGTGTCTATAAATGGATAAGTTTTGCATTTTGTTTTATTAAAAAACTATTACGGTCCGCCCATATGCTAATAAATGGCAAACAAGTAAAAAAGTTGTTTTTGGCTTTGGCCTAATCTGGAATACCTACCACCTACCACCATCTTAGGGTGGTGCTATAAAATGATTCTTGTCCATTATGGGTGGGGCCTTGGAGCATTTTTATATGAATGCTTATTGTACTCCTTGAAAAAACAAAGTCATTTGAGTTTTGTTAAACATTTCCTTGCGACCGGCCACAGACGCCCACACTCATACATGGCTAATCGAATAAGAATTTGATGCTAAGCAAGAATATATATACTTTGTGGGGTCCCTGACACCGCGTCCTCCTCCCGAGTGTTGCAAACGCTTTGACAAAACGAGAATACCCTTAACCTCGAGGTGGTGGGTATAAAAATAATTTTAAGACGCATTTTCCAAACCCATACACTAATATATTTTGTACTGTTTGCTCTTGCTTTGCTATTCTTATACACAGAAGGAACATTTATACATATTTATAAAGTGATCGCAAACTTAAAATAAAGACTCACTCAGTTCAAGTTGGACTTTGTGCCATATACATACACACACAGTGCCACACAAGCATACACCATTTACGAGTATATTAAAAAAAAAAGTATTGTATAATAGGATACATGTGTGCACGGGTTGAATGTTTAATCATAGGAAAACAATTTGCAGTACATGGTGGGAGAGTATATAATTGTAGCATGAAAAAAGAGATAAAGTGTAGGCGTGACGGGTACAAAATTCTGCCCTCATCAATAGTAATACGTGCAACTAAATTCCATATCGCGCTCACTTCACCAAGTATTCAAATTATGATTTCAGTTATTATGCACAGAGAGCGCATAAAGCGTGTAGAATAGACAAACATACACAATATGCATACAATAGCAGATATTCCCATGTTTACCAACACTTTTAAAGATATATGCGCTGCCAATATACGAGTATATCAAAAGAAAACTTGCTTGGACTTTCGACTTTATTTGTAATGATTTGTTAGACTTGGACACACACATTTAAATGATCAATTCTTCAACCGATCAAAAGGTTTCGCAAAAGTAACGCAAGTAACAAATTGCGTTATGTTCTTTGCACACGTTCCACGGGGAGGCACCAGTTGCGAAAAAGAGACACCGAAAAAGAAATCATTTCAATATTTTAAGGTTGCGGCAGATAACAGGACTCCTTGCGATTCGCGGGGCTTTCCTTTCACTTACCTTTCCCTAAACCCATGCAGCGTTCAGTTTCCGTTGTCAATTATTTCTTGAAATCCAAGTTTTTCTGAGCATTTCGGTTTTTCCATTAATTATTTTCTCCTCTAATATCAAAAGCCTGCACCCACATATCTATTTTAGATACATTTCAATGCGGGGGAGCCGTCCTATCTGTATTTTAATTTCATAAATTGTAAAATGTCCTTTCAGTAGGACCTTGTCCATAAAAATATCGATGTAGAACTTTGCGGCAAAAAGGATTTTGCGATGGAGAGGCTGCATGAGTATATAACAAATTTCCAGTTAATTTTTGCGACTGCAAGATTTGTTATTATGGATGTGACACATAGACACATACCAACGTTGTTGAAACGTCTACAAATACACTTTGTCATTAGCCATGTCTGCCTGTCCGTCTGAGTATTAAACTCGTCCTCCTGATGACAAGACGCATCGATGCATCGATATCACTTTTGACACATTTTGTGGTGTTTATTATAATTTGAATAAAACGACACTTCTAGAGTGCAACGAACCTGAATAAACCGATTTTCGGACGATAGTTACATTCACACATAGTTTTTATGCTGTAAAAATTATTTTAACAAAACTTTCCCCCATTAAACTTACCGATGTGATTCGGATGATACCACAACAATGCGTGTTTTATGATCATACAATGCTTCCAATTGTAAAGTTATATAAAAGTGCGATAAATGCGAAACTTGGAATGTAGTCTCGAGATCATCTTCTGTTACAGTGTAAGGCAAACCAAATACCGAAGCATTTAATATTAGGAAATCAATGTGTCTGCAAAAAAGAGGAATTTTCATCACACAAAACTCAAGTCATACTCTCAGGTTTGTGAATTTCATTTATTTACCTAATTGTCCGTTTGATCTCTTCACAGAAATGGTGCACCGTTGTAAATGACGCCAGATCCACGTAAATGAAATGTAAACGTTCGCCGGCTGTAGGTCTCTCCTTGGCAATACGCTTAATAGCCTCCACTGCAGAGGATTTGTTGCGGCATGCAAAGAAAATTTCACAACCATGTAAGGCCAATGAACGGGCTGTTTCAAAGCCTATACCCACGTTTGCACCCGTTATTACAGCGACGCAACCTTGCAAATCTTTGCCGTGCAATATTTGCAAAGCCGTAGAACTACCATCGAAACGCTGACGTACTTGTGCCATATTTAACGGTGGTTCTTCTATAGCGAAGGCTAAACGTGGATCAACAAAAGTGCTTTGTTTTGTTTCACGATTATAAAATCTAAAGCGTTGTGCCTTGTCATCGTACGATTTCTCCCAATCGATGGGCAATTCGCCACATATGCGCTTCATACGACCCGTTCGAGGATGAGTCCATTGCGTCGTTTTCGTAGCATTGCTTTAGCAAAAGTATATAATCGTTAACGATTGCATAATTTTAATGTTTTTTGTAAGTTTCATACTTTAGATAGCACACTAAATCATCATTGACTTGCTCGGTCCAACCTGGTGGTAACTCATCTTCGCTGTCACTATCTGGCATATAGCCTGTTGGATGAAATGGTTTAAAAAATTTAGAAGATGTTGACTCGTTGTAGTCATTTCATATACTCTACTCATTTTCAATTGTTTTATTTTCAGGAATGACCAAAAGCAGGACAACGAGTCTTTTTTAAAGATTTTAAATTGGCGTGGACGTGTGTACTCCCAAGTTTACAGAAATACTTCCACCCAACACTTCTCCTTCTCTTCTGATATTATTATTAACGCCAACCAAAATTCTTTATGGCTAATTGCAGCTTAAAATCGTGTTTGCTGTTTATCGCCACTAACCAATACTGCTAAACTTGTATCAGCTGCTTTTTTTGATTGCTGAGATGACATTATGGTAGAGGTGATATCTGAACTAAATATAATGTGAAGAAAACATCGTCAGGTGCAATTAAATTTATTTAGAAATAACTAAGAAATAAAAAGATTCCGTTTCTAAGAAGTAGGACTGACCGACTTCTGATCTGAATGATTTCCGAAATGGATTGTCCGAATTTCAATTGATGATTTATAGACTACAACTGGACATGATGTTGCTAGTTTGGTTTCATTTTGATGCCAATTACAGAAATTTAACCAAAACTAGATCCAATTTATGCTGCAACCATGGTGAGGGGTGAGTAAAAAAAGTTGAAAATCCACTGACGAACGTTATGGATGAACAGAGCAGAAAAGGAAAATAGCATGGAAAAAATGGAAAATGGCATGGATAAAAACAACACCATCCGAGAGTGTAAAAGATGACAACAGAGGAGAACAAAATAAAGTGCAAAGTACAACAAGTATCGTTTATATAAGAATTTTATGAATACACCACAACATTAAATATTTTAATTAAGAGAATATTTTTTATAAAAATTGTTTGGTTTAATCGATAATAATGAATTAAACAAAAACTTTGTCATTTAGTGGAGTTGTCCGTTTATTGTGCCGCAATCTTGTAGAAGGATCTAAAACTTTTAAAACTCATTCGTTTCGCTTTGCATTTGCTGTTGTTGCTGCTAATCTTTTAGCAGCCAAACGTTCCTGAGCCAATCGTCGATTTTCGGCAATACGAGCCATTTGATCAGAAGTTAACTGTTTAATCGGTTGATTTGGAGATAGGGTGGCAGCTGACGCATTACTATCGTTACCTGCATGCAATGTTGATTTGGACAGATTACGACCTTCAAACGAACTGTTGTTCACACTAGTATTAGTTTCTTGAACAGCACTAGCAGGGGCAACGTGAGAAGCAGACACTTTGGAAATAGCTATCTGCTCGTCTAAGAGAGCATCAAATTCATCATACAGCTCATGAACGTTTGCGTCAGGTGGTGCTGACTCTTCTTCCTCGCCCGACAATTCATTTGAATCCTTCGTCAGAGTCTCCAACATGCCTAAGCGATAGCGCGTCATGTGTACTTGCAAAGGTTTCTTTCGTCCCAAACGCTCAATATTATTGAGAACGTCATCAAACTTGTAATTGGGATACATTCGATGACCCCAATGCTGTAGCCGCTTCAATATTTCATCTAAATCTTGCTTTTCACTTCCGCTTCCTTTAAATTGAATGTCCTTGAAATACTCTTCTATAGTGTGTATACCTCTTTGCCCACGTAATGTTTCTACTGTCAAACGAGGATGAGGATTACGTACAGAACGCTTTTTCGGTTCTACTTTTACAACGTGGCCATCTCCTTTTGCATCGCTTATCTCACTGTTTTCCCCTTGGGGTAGTTCTTCCCCAAATAGAGGTTCTTGAGCTTCATCACATAAATCATTGGGATTTTCATTTAGCATATCATTTACAACATCTTCATCACCGAAAAAAGACATGATATGGGCGTTTAATATATTAACATGTCAAAGATATGGAACCAAAACCACTGGATGCGTACACGATCCAAAAATTTCTCGCAAGTCTGTATTCATATGTGCAAAAATCAGAGATCATTTGACACAAGATGAAGAAATGATTTAGTTGCTCTTGTTGTTTGACCTCACACGCTTATTTTTTCACCATCTATGAGATCTTTTCCTTAAACTAACTCTTTGTAAGATGCATCAAGTTACTGATAAAAAATTTCAAATTTACACTACAGAGACGGAATGTTATGCTCTTAATTTTTACAAATCATGTATTGAGATTCCAGTTTCTCAATTTTTAAATTCACATATTTCTCAAAAAAATTCAATAATTTTACTTGAAAGTTATCCTCATAACTAAAACAAAAATATGTAAACTTCAAGTAAAATTATTGCATTTATTGAGAAGTAAAAAATTTAAGAGAATGACATTCCGTCTCTGTATTTAGAAGTCTCCCTGCTGACAAACATTTATATTTTTAATGATATTTTTAACTGCACATACGCCTCTCTGTACATGTTGCTTTTTATTCAGAGGTGGTAACGCTTAGTTTCAATATGAAAAGCTACATACAACCTGGCAACCTCTGCATACTTTTAAAAGAACTAAAATAAACGATATTAGGAAAAAACATTTTAGGCGATGCATTTGCAAATTTTCATTGGAAAAAGTGAACAAAAGTGTAACTAAATTAAAGTAAAAATTATAAAAGGGAGTTTTTTTTAATATGACAACGTTTGTTAACTCTAATCGTAATAAGTCGCATTTTGGTTTACATCAATTAATTATATTTGATAATAAATGTATATGTACGCATCAAATATAGAAAAAAGGATTTTGGATAATGGTGGAAGCAAATAAAAAGAGGAATATGTAATGAACGAGGGGAACTACAACAAAATGGAATAATCTATATTTTATCACCAGATTGCAAACAATTGTCACCAATGAGACAAAATCACGAAGATGATGGAAAACAAGTGTAACAAAACGCCGAACAACAACAATAGCATTAGCAATAAATATATGGACCATATATATTGCCATACCAATCAAAACAATAAGGCGTATAATAATAATAACCAAATGACGGCAGCAGCAGGTGGTGGCGGTGGTGGCTCCTCTTCAGTTAATGCTGATGTTCTGGCTCTAATGAAAGAAAACAAACAGTTGAAAGCTATGTTGATTTTGCATTTGAACTTAATACAGGAGCAAAGCGATCAACTAATAGCTAAAGAGAAGCTTTTTGTAACACAATCTGAAGAACTGGAACGTTTGATTGAATCCAATAAGGTATTGAAGGTTCAAGTGGCAGAACTCCAAAAGCAGTTACAAAGACAGCATAAGAGGACGGGAGATTTCACCACGTTGCCACCTCCACCACTGGCGAAAATACAAAGTAAACCGAAAACAACTGTAGCGCCCTTGCCCACAAAAACAACAACAACTACTACTACTACTCCTTCGCTTCATAATAATTCTAGTGCCGTTACCTCTGTTGAGATGGGCACGCAAGGACCGCAATCTGCCATTATAGGTGAGTGCAATGGAAAATTGATCAGCAAAATTATATTGCAACGTGTTAATGTGAACCGGAGGGGAAAAGGGTCTACGCAAAGTCCCCAAAGCCGAAGCACCGATACTGAAAATGACAAAGGTGAAGATGACGAGGATGACGAAAATATGGAATATGACAAAAACACAAATGAAGAGAATGAGAACCATAAAGGAAAAGGTCGAGATAATGAAGGTTCAATGAGAATGACATACGATAAAGGTCCTAAAAAGAAACGGCATTCAGCGAATGTGGAAGATCTCGAAGATACCGGCAATAGCACTGAAGATAGCAACGAAGTATTGGCAGTCCAAAGTAAACGTTTAAGATTAAGGCAAGCAGCCAAATTGTCTTTGCCGGTGCTGAGAGGAGCCAAGCCGGGCATTACCATGACTCCCACCACCAAAACTAATAAAGGTCATGCAACGTTTAAGGCTGTCACCTCAAAAACAACCCACACAACAGTTAACGCAACAACGCCAACACCTAGTCGAGGCAAACACTTGCCTTTAATGCGATGGCATGCACCTGATTTCCATACCGATGAATCGGCCAGTTGTGATTCGACAGCTGAAACAGAAAAAGTAAGTGCCATAGAAAATGTCCCACGAAAAGTAACAACGTTTCCACAAATATTTCTTCTTTTTTAATTAAGCGTTCCACTTCCGCAACATCAGCCTCACCACCCAAAAATTATTCAGGGCTAGCGAATGACGATAAACGTTACAGCTCATTATCAGCCCCCATACATTCTTACACGCATCCCACCCAAACACGCTTGAGTTGTGCGAAACATTGCTCGTATATATCAACTTCTCAGCTGTATTGTTGTCGTGAGTGGGAGAATGAGACATTTGCAGCTGACAACAATTATGAATTCATTAAGGCGGAGGCCAAGGCTCTGGTTGCTGACGCTCCAATGCTTGAAATACCTAAATGGACTGAACATGAATTAGCTCCATCCTATTGCATCGAGGGCACCGAAGACTTATCTGATGATATATTTTTAAAACGTCACGCCAAATTGGAGATATGTGAAAAGCGCCGTAAAAAATGGGATGTTCAGCAAATACGAGAATCACGACGTATCGAAAGGCTTAAGCGGAGACATTGCAAAGATGAAATACACGCGGCACAGGAACCACCAATGCTGCAAAGTTTCTATCCCGGCTCAGACACCATACAAACAATACAATTTATGCAAGATTTGCCAGTGCAAGCGTTCGGTGAAATGATACCCTGCTTGGGTGCTGTAACTGTAGAGCAGAGAGACTTTCGCTTGCCATGGTTATATAAAGATCTATCAGCCATTCTCAATACCACCGTTTCGGCGACTAATCAACTTGTGTTTTTGAGTGCGCCGGCAGCACCCAAAAATACATTCAGTCATCCGACTCAGCAGCAAGTGTTCAATTCTGCATTCGTTTTCCTGAAAAAACGCAAACGCCAACAAAGTTCTTCAATAACTGTTACCAGCACGTCGCGTCAACGTACATTGGCTGTCAAGGCAGCTGCCTTTACGTGTACAACAAGTCCCCAGCGCTTACAACAAATCCTACCACTAATTGCCCCCACAACCAAGAGTGATGTTAGTGTTAATAATACTAGCAACACCATCACCACCACCACCTCCAATAACAGGGCAAATACAAATTCTGTAGCTTCCACATCCACCTTCGCCATTTGTAAGGACTCCAGCAAGATGCTGTAAGCACATTTTTTTTTATTTTTAAAATGTAGGGCGTTATGTTAGTATTAAGTGTATACTAATTATAGTCCAAAAAAAAAACAAATTCTCTATTTTTATAAGTTGAAAGTGATTTAAACCGTTTCATCATTGGCTTCTATTCCACATATCCTATTTTGATATCAAATTTTAATGATTGCGTTATATTTTTTAATTCGTATAAACCTGTCCTACCATATATAAGTTATAAATTTGTACAAACTTGTAAAAAATAAAACCACTACTAAAATAATAATTGGAACGGTGCACAAACCGTGGGACTATTTTTTCAATATTCATATAAAATGATATTAAGTACTTCAAAGTCCCCCCGCCCTCCCCTCTATTATTATTACAAGAGCAAAACGTTACAATGTTAGGGCTTCATATAGGCAAAAAACATAAAATGTGATAAAGATCAATTCTGTGTACTTTATGTAATCAATTAACACAAAAAACGAAAAGAAGTTGAACGTTGAAATTCTTCGTATATTTATGGTAGTTGTGTAGTCAAATTCAGAACATAGGAAAACCTTAACAACCACACATAATGCACGTGTAGTGTCTATATGAATAAAGTGAAAGCATTACAAACAATTGACAATTGTGTTCACTTCATTTGTGTGTGATTCAACTTAACGACATTATTAAAATACTCTGCTCAACTTATTTGGAATATTGCTTTGGGGGTATGGTGCGTAGATATGTATATAATTGACATGCAAGTGGAATCACAAGTATTCTGATGGTTATAAGGAACAGTACAGCAATCATTACTTTCCTCTAAAGCTTTGCTTCACATATTCATCACCAGCCATTTGCCATATTCTATCGATTTCAGTGAAACGTTCGCTCCACAATTCTACAATCAACTTCCAGCCCTGCGCTTGGGTAACTAAAACGTATTCATTGGCCGGATTTATGGAATGGGTGTAAGCACCCATTACTAAGCTTTGTGCTAAACGAGCCGCTACGCAATATTTAAGATACATCTTCTCATCCAAAGTTAGTGGCAAAACGCTTTCGAAACCGGCCAAAAATATGCCACCGCTCATCAAGTTTTTCGCCTGTAACATCATATAAGTCATAGCTATGGCAACTTCAAATAATACGGGCGACTTGTTTGTGTCTCCAAAGTCAATCACTCCAGCCACCTGGTGGTCTTTTCCATTTTCAGCCAGCTCAACAATAATGTTCTGCTCGTTATAATCGCCATGAATGATTTGCATGGCAAAACGTGAGAGTTGACTTAAAACAATTGTTTCGAATTTCTCTATGATTTCCTGTACCAACAGCTGTCGCGCCTGATTATTCACAGCGCATAGGAAGTCTCTTAGTTTAGGTGTCGACTGCAATTGCCAAGTGCTTCGATGTGCATCATAGGCTTCATGCTTGAAGTTCTAATATTAAACACATGACACATTTAATTTCCATTTTTAATTGAAATTTAGAATGAACTCACCTTGAGGGCATTAACTAATTTGGCCAGATATTCACCACTCTGGAATAGCAAATAATTTGTCATGTCCACTTCATGCAGTAGCTTGCCTGGCACGTACTCTAACAAGCGTACAATGTAATACTCACCGTTAATACTTTCTAAGGAATAGTAGGTGCCACTGGTATTAATTACAGGGCGGGGACACCGAATGTGCTTTGAAGCTGGCATATAAATATATTGAAAACATTATTATATTATTGAAAATATTATCAATGCACCATCAACGTATATACTTAAGTACAACATCAACTGATTTTGACCATCTACGATTTCTTGCTTCTTTGAGTCCAAACTATTGAGAATCTTAAGAACATAACCATACTGACAATGTAACAATATAAAAGGATTTTTTATGTTCCTGTAAATAAAACAATAAAAACAAGTAAAAATGTTATAACCTGTCAAGCTCGACCGTTTACACCACTTAGTTCCCTAAATTATGCTACAATTAGTTACTTTATGAAATATAATTATATAAGGTGTTCTAAAAATGGTGCGACCGGGTTCAAATTTAACACATTATTTAGCTAATTAACTATGCTTCACCAAATTTTGTCCAAAAAAAATATTAAGAATTACGATTTTTTGCTATATAAAAGACTTCCATTAGAATGGGAGGGGTTCTAAAAATGGTCCGACCCGATCCCCTTTATAAGCGACCTTTCTATAAACTTCACTTTTAAGCGGTACATCATTTATTTTAATAAGTCCTTAACTTATTGACAATTTCGTTAAAAAAAAAGTGCTTCAAATATTTTACAAAAGTGGACCATTAAAGGCTATAAAATTATTCATAACATCTGAGAGATGAATTTCTTACATTTCTTGCGATTTATGATGTCGTATATTTTATTGAAAAGTTATCCACGTTTGGACGTAGGTAAATATATAGATAGCAAGTAAAAAAACTAAATTTGTCTTAGGCCTCCATCTCAATATATAAAGGGTGTGGGCATGGCATGTACCTAATTACGTCCAACAAGATGAATTCTGTGCTAAATAAGGAATTTTGTAAATTATCCGATCACGCCCATTTTCTGTATTGTGGGCACGTCACGTGGCCTATTTTGCCCAAATTTTAAAATAGGGACCTGCGTACACTAAATAGAAATGTTTGTACAAAATTTCAGTTACGACCGCGAACGGGCGGATGCGTCTAGATCTATTTAGTTTTTGATTGATGCTTAAGAATTTGTATACTTTTTCGGTCTCCGAGGCTTCCTTCTGCATGTTACAAACGCAAAAACAAAATACCTTTAATATGTAGTTGAAAAACTTGTGTACAAGGTGACGGACCTAGTGAAATCCAAAAAGTTGGCCAACTTTAGCACAACAGTCAGATTTGTTAGCATTTTCAAGGAATCATATGATTCTGCTGCACCAAAATGAACGCATGTGATGTGTTTTAGTTATTTTGTACATTTTAATAATGCATGACACATATGCACGCGTTGTTGTATGTTGTTACGCTAAAATACCGCGCTTTTCAATCTACAAACTTTTTGCAAACGAAACGCTCTCAGTTTCTCAAACCCATTCTATAATTTTTAGATTTTTTAACACTTGCAAATATTTGTTGTTTTTTTTTACAAACAGTTCTGGCCAGTGCTTCTGAATTCGATTTTTGTATAGAGAACCACAGATACAAGCCAAACGAAGAAAGACAATAAATAAAATGGGTATACAGGGTCTGATACCGTTTGTAAAAAAAGCTTCTACCCGCGTCAATGTAAGAAATTTATCGGGAACGTCAGTGGCGGTTGATAGTTATTGTTGGCTGCATAAAGGAACGTTTGGTTGTGCTGGCAAGCTAATTAGGGGTGAAGACACCGATTTGTACGTAAAGTATTGCTTAAAGTATGTAGATATGTTGTTGCAATGTCGCATAAATGTTATAATGGTGTTTGATGGTTGTCATTTACCCGCGAAAGCTGAAACTGAGAGCAAACGCCGAGAGGCGAGACGAGCGGCCCGTTTAATGGCGCAAGAATGTTTAAGAAACAACGACACTGGGAAGGCCTACTCTTATATGCAACGTGCTGTAGATGTTACCCACGAAATGGCATTACAATTAATTAGGGCGTGTCGGGCACGTGGTGTGGATTGCATAGTGGCACCCTATGAAGCGGACGCCCAAATGGCCTGGGTAAATAAAGTACAGCTGGTGGACTATGTAATCACAGAAGATTCCGATTTGATACTATTCGGTGCTCAGAAGATACTTTTTAAATTAGATTTGGAGGGTAGGGCGTTATTGGTGGAGTCTCGCAAACTTCACCTGACCATGGGTTGCAATCCAAAAAAGTACACCTTTGATAAGTTCCGGCGCATGTGCATACTATCAGGCTGCGATTATTTAGATTCGTTGCCCGGTGTAGGTTTGAAGAGGGCGTGCAAATTTGTGCTCACCACGGAGGAAGACGATATGAGACGAGCTCTCAAGAAGGTGCCCCAATATTTAAATATGCCTCAACTAGAAGTGACCGAAGAATATATAGAGAATTTCCTTAAAGCCGAAGCCACCTTTAGGCACATGTACATTTATAATCCGTTGAGGAGGAAAATGGAACGATTAAATGATCTTAAGGAATTTAATACTAATGAGAAATATTGCAGCAATGCTGGGTCATTGTTTGTAGATGAGCGACAAGCTTTTCAATTAGCTTTAGGAAATGTAAATCCCTTAACGTTAGAACAGGTGGATCATTGGGATCCCGATGTGGCAGCACAATCAGACGTGAAGAAAACTAAGAATAAAGAATACCACAGCATCTGGCAGCTTAAGAACGATTCCAATCCAGTTGAAGGGAACCTGCATTCAAATAACAAAAAGTCGCAAATTGAGGATAATTTGGAGTACAAAAAGATCTTTTACAAAAATATGTGCGAGACTGAATTACAGGAGAGCTTAGTAGAAGAAAAGACTAAATTAGACGAAGCTGAAGTGTTCACTTTGTACAAGTGTTCAAAACAAAGCCAGCATACTAAACGTAGACGATCCTGTGATGAAGAGGACAATGGAAATTTGTCAGAAAGCATGGGACAGTCACTGCCACAAAGTCCCTTAAAAACCGTTTATAATCCTTTCGCTAAAGCGAACCGTCCAGTTGCCGTATGTAACAATGCATCCCTATTAAAGGTATTAAGTCCGCAAAAACTAACCGATGGCAATTTAGTACAGCAGACAGAACGTCTCAGCGTTACTGCCACTAATGTCGAAGTGAGGTCACGATTCTTTGCTGAAAACCACAAGTTAGTTAACAAGGGGTCCGTAGCAAAACGTGACTTAACTTTGGAAATGCTGGAAATTGAGGAGCAGTCGCAAACGAGGCTAAACAAACAACAACAATTATATGTGAGTTCACCAAATTCCCCAGAAGCTGAAACGGACAAGCAGACAAAAATAGTAGTCGGTAGTCGGTCACAAGACAATGACACTAATGCTCCAGTTGGTGATTTTGAACAAACATGCCAAACGCAGCAACCCAGCCTGAATTTACTTCCTCAAGATACACAATCATCTACAAGCAGTAGTGCCTCGAGTATTATAATAATATCTGATGACGAAATGAACAAACATGTAAGCACAAAATTATTACTTAAGCAATATAAAGCCAACCCAGGCAGACAGTTGGGTCTAAAGAGACCCAAGAAAGATCAACGTAACGGAATGACAGACACTCAACAATCAACATTGTCTAAATATTTTTTCCGAAAACGGCCCGCCATACAAAAAGTGTAGTTATAGAGTGACGAGCTTGCTCCTTGTGATCCGTTATTATTTTGTTAATTTTAAGCTAAGCTGTGCCGTACCCACCATAAAACATGGAATAAAGAAACGAACACTTTCAGCCAATCGATTATGAATTATCGAATGCCAACGTATAGCACGTGCTGTATGCATGTGTTGGAGGAGGTTGGAGTATCTTTTAACAATTGTTCAAGCACGATTGTCAATAGATTATCTATGCATATTTATATTTCTAATTACCACTCGTAGGCATACTTACGGATCCTCTTTGATGAAATAATTCCTATCATCGTAGGAGATCAACTCTTTCACTTCGCCAATAGTGATGCCATACAAGCGGCGCACCAAGCTTTCAACATCCTCTTCCCTAACCTTTGGCTTTATGTTGGAACCAGGCTGCAGTACAGCCAATCCATTATTTTGCTGATCCTCCTTACTTATAGTACGATCTCCACAAATTACACTGGCAGTACTTGTGCCATTGGTGCTCTTATGGTTTTTGATTGCATCGTAATTGTGGTTTAAGGTGTACGATTTACGTCTAGAGATGTTTGTTAATTCCACATTATTCCAAGTGTCCTCCATCAGAACTGAATTTCATATGAGGTGATCTTTAAGCAAATAAACAAGAAAACTTTTTTGAATGCTTTTTGGTTATCTTTGCCAATATAGTAACTCTCTGATAAGCAACTGCCAAATGAACGCACGATTTCGTCCACTTTTTGCACATGCACATGCACATACAACATTTTCATATTTACACGGCGTTTGTTTACTTAGCAAGAACATACACTTCTCACACCGAACAATTTCATGATTCAATTTGGTTGCTGGATTTGTTGGTTTGTTTGTGTCTATATGCTATCACTTACGCAGTTTAGTGCCTCAGTTCAATTGCTAAATTGTTAAATTGACTTTTTATGTTACTGGCGTCTTGTTAATTGACTTGGCCAATTTTGTATTTATCGACGAAATCAACAAAAATGTAGTACATACAATGAATCAGTGACCCCCTCGTTATTTCGCGGCGGGATGCAAACTTTTTAAATTTCAAAACTATATTTTTCGCTTATACTTGATTAAATATTTTGGATTTTGTGCCCTTCCCACACGTTTTTAGCCTGTTGCAATAATCTGTTCTGTCAACTGTCACATTACCCTCTGAAGTACCGATGGAGGTATCCATTCAGGGGCACTGATACTTTTAAAATTTTCCATTGAGAAATTTTAAGTTCTCGCTAGGATTTAGGCCCGGACTTAATGTCTGATTCGACGTGGTAATGAACACCAACAGTTCTTCACTTGTACAAATGTTTAAATATTTCGAAAGTTTCCGCCACCCACAAACTTCACGCGTTCATTTGGTGCAGACGCCATTTTTCACACAGAAGCAATTAATAACTAACCGTATTTCAATTTGTGAATAACGTTCCTAATATATGAGCAAACAGCCAACGATTTTGTGAACTGTGCATATATATGAAAAGATGAATAACAACTACCTTCTGCCAAAGTGTACTTTGTTTGTAGAGAATATAAATATTTTATAGAAAATTGTGTCCAGTGATTTTTGACTTGAAAATAGTTTATAATGACTTTGCTATGATAACAATAGATCCATTAACTATTAGTGTTATTAGCCAATTTTGTATTTATCGACGAAATCAACAAAAACGCAATACATACAATGAATCAGTGACCCCCTCGTTATTTCGCGGCGGGATGCAAACTTTTTGAATTTCAAAGTTATATTTTTCGTTTATATTTCATTAAATATTTTGGACTTTATGCCCTTCACACACGCTTTTAGCTATTGACTATTAGTGTATAGTTAATGGATCTATTCTCACAATTATAAATAATTTCCCTCATAGAACTGATGTATAAAAGTGATTAAATGTATAGAATTCAGTAAAATTGGATGCATTTCCCTCCATTGTACACAAACAAGTTGTCCTCTTTTGAACAACAATATATATACGGCACGCCCCCAATTGATATTGTACAAAACAGTTTTGAATAATAATATGAAACAGACCCATACACAGCCCTTTTAAAATATCCGATTATTTTCATTCTATAGTTTTTCGATTTGCTTCTGGCAACACTTCCAGTGACCCAGTTACACGGTGTTTGTACTCAACTCTATTGCGTAGAAAAAACCTGGTAAATTTTGGGAAAACAACTTTCTCAAGGTTTAAATTAAAAATTAAAAACTGTACCTTTAATTTATACGCGTAGGATGAAATAAATAACTTTATTTCGGTTGTTGTTTACTTAAAACTCCTAAAGGCACTGCGATTTTATTAATGAATTCTTCACATCAAATTGCAGCTTATAGGATAGCTTTTTTAAATAAGCTTGGCGAGTGGCTTTCATGTGTTAAGAAGTGTTAAAAAGCGTTATCATTATACTGTACTATGTCGTTCCAATATTTATACATCTGTGGCTTTCGGGTGGCCTTTGCATATGCATGCGTGCTTAAACAAAAGTATGGGATGTTCATGAGGAAATTATGACTATCACTTAAAGCTGTTGTTATAAAGCTCATATCACTTGTAATTTATGTTCATATGATATGCGGGAAAACTTGAAGCAAACACCCTGTCCTAGCTGCCTTTGAGTATACACTGCTTAGTTGTTAAACGGCGGTAACATAACCTGAATGTTTTTGTATAAAGATTCCAAAATAAATCATAAATATGGATAAATTATATATTGAAGTAGATAAAAAGACGGATTCAGAGGAAATATTTACCACTGTGCCCTCGTTTATATGCTTATATGTGTATATTTATCTGGATCGTCCACGCAATGTTGAAGTTATTTTTATACAAGAATCTCTGTCTGCAGAGAAAGGTTTACTCAAGTTAAATAGGGGGAATTTAGATGGAATAAAAACGACCAGCCGCGCAGAAACATTCAATGAGGAAATCTATGATTTGCGTATGCCAATTTATGTCAAGGACCAGAATACTTTTATTGCGGGCATATGTGCAGTTTGCCGTGAATTAATTGCTCGCCAATCGAACTCTGAACTGCATCACTTATTGGGCTTTAAAGAAAGCTGCCTCTTGGCGCCTTCTGAAATTTCTATATGGACCTGTTTCTGTGAGGTCAATATGGTGAGAGCCCTAACCGAGTTATTGGCTTCACAAGCGGAAGGCACTTGTCTCAAGGAAATGCCCGTGGAAGCGATTCGATTCGAACAACACATGAATGAACCGGTACGTATGCATAACATTTATAAACTGGCGAGAAATCAAGCTAAACAACAACAACAACAAACAGGATCTAATAGTGTGCATAAGCGAACGACGAGGGTGCTTATTGAATGTTCAACACCTAAAGAAGACCTCGCCATAAAGCATATATACGCTGAAGGTGTTTGGTTTACAATAGCCGATCTGATATTGTATCCAAGTTTAAAATTACTTCATCACCTGTGCACAGGCAATTTGGAGCGATTTCCTTTAACGAAGCATTGGTTTCAAGAGGTAAAAACAAATAATATTTCAACAGCACGGGGTTAGTAAATTTCTTTTTTATATCGTTTAGGTTGAAAGTCTCGATTGTACTTGTGAATATGTTTTGAGGAATCTCTGCTGCTTTCCATCCAACAGCAAAAGTCAACTTTCGAATTTGTTGATGCCGCATGTTGAGGCGAAGAGTTTATATAAAAGCGACACTAAGCGCTACAAGCCTCGGCACCGCATTTTCACCGAACAAAGTGAAGTAGAAGCTGCTCTCAATAAAGTGAAATCCTTGCAGTTGAGCTTTAATAGTGATTGCCCGAATACTTTTAATGACAAGTCTATTAATTGGGCTTTGATTGAACCCTCGCAAGCTGAGAATTCTCTATTGCCACCACAGAGGTTAGAACGCAAACGCCAACAATTGGAGAACATGGCCAATGCAGTTGCCTCCATGGCATTGCCCAATGACCGTATTATAGATTTCTGCAGTGGCACCGGACATTTAGGCATCCTGCTAGCGCTTCAACTTCCCCATTGCACCATCACACTAATGGAAAATAAGGCAGAGTCACTAAATAGAGCTAAGGAACGTGCCCAAAAACTAAAATTGACGAATCTTAAGTTTTATCAATGCAACATTGACTATTTCGAGGGTGCCTTTGACTTGGGCACCTCCTTGCACGCCTGCGGTACTGCCACTGACGTAGTTTTAAAGCAATGCCGTCGTGCCAAAGCCAAGTTTGTGTGCTGTCCTTGCTGCTACGGTGCTCTGCAAGCAATGCCCCACATAACGTATCCCCTAAGTCAACGATTCCGCGAGGTTTTATCCAACAAAGCTTATATGTATATAGCTCACACTGCCGATCAGGCTCACGCCTTAGGTACGCCAAATTGTCGAATAGAAACATCTCGCCAGGGGCAATTCTGCATGGATATAATTGATTCAGATCGGAAATTGCAGGCGGAGGAAGCTGGCTATGAAGTTCAACTTACTCGCATGAAACCTGAAAGTTGTACCCCGAAGAATAGGTTATTGGTAGGGAATCCGTTAAAGCAGTTTTAAAGTGTTTAAGATGACATATGCAATGATTGATATTAGCTTTCTTTTGTTATAAATAAAAAAAAGTGTCATGTGTTAGCGTTGTCGCATTTATTTTATTTAAGGAAACATCTAGTGATTTAATATCTTTCTCTTGTAAATAAAAATATATAAAAAATAATTGTTATCATGATAGGCAGCGGTTACGCCAAAGAATTGATACATAATCTATGAGTTTACAATTTATTTTAATATCTTATACCACCACGCAAAGCCAACACCAAATGCAGCACGGAACCACCTTGCACTTTATAATCGGCCGCCGTTTTATCGTCGTTCCTTTAACAAGTCATTAAGGAGACGATTAAAAACTAGATATGAACATTTAACTTATGTACCTACATCTGTTTGCCGGAGAATATTAAACGTTGTTGTTGTGGGGGTATACCTTCCTTTTCCTCCACTCGTTCTTTAATACGATCAACCTTATCGGTTGGCTCAATATCTATCTCGATTTCCTTACCAGTTAAAGTCTAAAAAACACATGATTTCCTATATTTTCGCGGTTTTTAAAGGAGGCGATTCACACTTACCTTTACTTTAATCAACATGTTTGTTTTGACACTATAAAGAGAATCTTTTATAGAAGATTATTAAATTTCATATACTAGCTTGCCAGAGAAATTCTGGTCAAAACTGAAATATGAATACTTGCCTACAATAATCAGATGTAGAAGCTATATGTTGCTATATGAGGTTGAAGTTTAGATGCTTTAATAGGGGCGCTTTACAATCTTCCGTCTTCTAATTTTGCAACCAAGTCATATTATTTCACTCTCTACTGGCGTCTGCGTACGCGGTCTCAGATAAATTCAAACAAAATGAGCGCCCCCAATCGGATAATTTTGTACTAAACTCTTCAATTTTGTATAAATTGTGTTTTTTGTGATATTTAACGTGACCGGCTGCATTTAATAAAATGAAAAAAAGATGAGAGTTTACAACGTTTGATAAAAACTTTGTCAAGTTCTGAACGTTCGAACAGTTCTATTGAAAAATCAGTTTTTAGTATGTTTATTTCTTACTTATTCAGCCATTCTTTTGCTTCGAAAGGACAGTATTGCAAATTTTTGAGTTATTTTAACAGATTTCTGTGATGCAAACAATTCAAAAATTAATATATAAAATACAAAGTTGCCGAATTCAACTAAAGCGTGCATTTAATCTGCGTACAGTTTCACTTATCTCGCGTACATCACGAGCATACGTGCGACAACAACCACCAATAATCTTCGTTCCAAGTTGCAACCATGGCGCTACATAACTCGCTAACGGTATACAATGTTCCTTGCCTATCCAACCCCTGTTCACATCATACAATTCTCCACTATTAGGGTACACTACCAAGGGTATGTCATCTTTGGCTGTATTAAGGTCGTTGAGAGCTTTTAATAGCGGCGCGACAAATTTCGGATGTAGACAATTTACGCCCAAAGCCAAGCAATTGTGTACGGCGCCGCGTTCTTTCAAATAATTCCAAGTGGATAGAGCTGCTTTGGCAAAGTTTTCACCATGTGCCAGGCGTTCTTCATCCTGGCACTGAAAGCTTACCCAAAATTTTACATCAGGATAATCGCTACATAACATTTCTACTAAAGCTTCTGCCTCCACATGGCAAGGTATTGTTTCGATCGCTAACGCATCCACACCCGCTTCCAGGCAAGCATCTATTCTTAAACGATGCCAATCGGTGATTTCCTTGGCCGGTACATAATCTGCATACGAACCATTATATTCAGATCCGTCATGTAAATGAGCACCATATGGACCAATAGACGCAATTATCATTGGGAAACCTTTGAATTAGATGCAAAATTGTGGCGATCAATTATTTAGGTAAATACAGTTGCATAAAAGTACATCAAGAAGGAGAGAATACCACAACCTCCTGATAAAGGCAATGGTCGAATCGAAAGTGACTGAGAACGCTTATAATTTATTCGGATATTATGATGCCGCTCGCATACTCGTGAATATGTTGTAAAATTTGTTTCACACTTAAAATTGATCGAGATTGAAATGTTAAATTGCTTACCGTTCGTTATTGCTAAACCAGCTTGATGACATTCTTTTAAATGTCGTTCCTTTGCGACATGTGCTAAACGCACCGAATTCTTTATAAGTTCAATGCTTTGCTCTTCACTTAGTTCCAAATATTCCATATAACCTTCAACACTTGTTTGATACGTATTGGTCAAGATCAAGTCAGCACCATCTGAAAGTGGAAAATGTTAAAACGAACCACTGACCACCGACTATGATGCCTTACTTTGAAGAAAGTCTAAATGTGTATTTATTATGGCTGTTGGGTGGGTAGCATTAAAACGAGCACTCCATAACGGATCACCGTCAACCGCATCACCAACGTGCAACGTCAATTGTGTGCCAAAACCTCCATCTTTTATTAGAATTTTTTTGTCTTCCATATTTTCTGAAGATATAAATTAAAAAACAATGGAAAAGAATGTAGTTGGGAAGTGGACCATAAATATAATCTAGTAGCAGGCCCAACATGTTTCACTGAAGCATGTTTTTCGAATCACTTTGCTTAGGTTTTATATGTATCCCAACCATTTTATAACCAATTCATGCGTATCTGTTGTTCACATTAATATGGTTTTTTATTTATTTGGCTACATTACAGTATGGCAGTATTTGTTCGTAGGAGTAATCTGCGCAATGCACTACAGCTCTGATCTTGGAAAGAAAGCTGGTGATTAACATTCGGGACAAAGGAATTGTTACCACGGGGGCGCAGTTGCATATTAAAAGCAAGCTTAGGATGTCCAAACCTTAGATAATATCTCACCATTTAGATAATATAATATTCTAATCATGAGCTGATAGTCACTTAACAATCTACGTACATGGTTAAATGGATGCACACACGTCGTTCTCAATTAATAATGACGGAGATGACTGAAAATTTCGTTATGTTAGCTGCGATCCCAACCAGCACACTGCAGCAAGTGATTATCATGAATTTAACGATTTTTTATTCTATTATAACTTTTACAAACATTTCACTTTATTGCATTAATATCAGATTTCCGTTTTAAGGCCAAGATCGTTTGAAGCAAAATAGTTATTTCTTAAACATAATGTAAATGTAAAACACTGCTTCACAACAAAGCTGCGATTTGAACGAGTAGATCGTTTTTATGCTACTGAGCTGTTCAATGTTGAACACATACAGCAAGAAACTTGAAAGATTATAAAACTTGATGTCAGTATGTTTATAATTTATTAAGTTTGTTTAAACATAAGGGGAATTTCAGAGCTGCCCTGGTATAAAATAAATTATATGTATTATCTAAAGACAAGTATGATCATATAAAGCAAGCTGCAGATCCCTAAAATTAAACAGTAACAAATAATGAATTTATAAAATAGCCTACTGTGCCATTTCGAATTTGGCGCGGCCGTTTCCGGCACGCGCATCTTCAGGAGCATGTGCAAGGCAACTAAGTCTGTCACTGGAAAAATGGGATCTCTTTGTTATTTATATCCAGTCCCTGGTTTAATTGTAATGCACTTTACTATTGATTGTTTATTAGTAAGAACAAAGGCCTTGTATTTTATAATTTATGGCTAATCGCGTAAAAGCTTAAAAAACTGTTAAATTTCTGTACGAATGTGGAAACCTCGGTAATCTGAATCTGAAGATGTTAAATTTTTCAATTTTTCCTATGAGGGGAATTTTCTTAAGTTGCTTAAGGATTATATGCTCATATATTGTTTGGAGGATGTCTTCTTGTAATGAATTTAACAAAAGCTTTTGACACACTAAACATACTTCCAAAATGTATTTAAACGACCGTTGTTTCATTTATCTGCTAATTGAAATAAATTTATATAAAACGCATTTGAATGGGTGTGAAGATGTGTACTTTATCAAATAATGAATGACCTGATAATGGCAACTATCTTTACTATGTACGTTTACAATTATATAGGTTTTGTTTTGCTTTTAATTTTTAGTTTAGTGTATTTATTTATTTGCCGAAAAGCTAAGCAAACAAAGCGGTTGTTCCTTAGTAATAATGCAATAATTTAGTAGTGACGGCTGCTTTTAACAACAAATGTACATTTACAGCATGTTGTTGTTGTTATTGTTGTTGTTCTGGTTGTGATTGGCATCGACCAGATGTGGTAGAGCTCAGCGACTCAAGCATGATATGAACAAATTACGTAAATAATAAACGAGCAGCACATAGTGTGTCAACAATAAACAAGCTTCCACAGGAGGACAAGCGATAGTATGAAAAACCAGTGCAAAACAGATTGCGTGGACGAATAAGTAACATCTTACAACAACTACAAATATTAAAAAGTGAAAGTGGTCAAGTTTGAAAAGGAGTGGAAAATTTTTACAAAATTTTTTGAAAAATTTAACAAGTAGCACATAAGGTTCTAAGTAAGAGCTTTATAAATTGGAAAAGTTATTGAAAATTTTCAAGTTGTTGTGTCTGGGACAAACACAGATAACATGATTAGGATCCTCACCGACAATAATTCAAATTTCTTATTAGATCTATTTAACTATGATTGAAGCTGTTAAGCGCTCACAACATCCACAAAACTTACTCGCTTTACTGACTTTTCACCTAAGAAGAATCATGTTCATGCAACTGCTTAACCGATGATTTTGAAAAAATAATTACAAATTTTTTCCATTCGTTTTTCTTTTCTCTTTCTTATATAAAGCTCATATTTCTAAGTATATATACTGTAATTATTTGAGATTGGTAATGAAGGTCTTTAAGCGCAGTATATCAGGTGGGTAGACACGGCAACAGCCCCCAATTATTTTAGCACCAAAGCTCAACCACTCAGATGCATAAGTTTCAAGAGGTACACACTTATCACAACCAATCCATTCACCTTTAACGGTATCATAAGTTTCACCGCTATTGCTGTACACTAGCAACGGCGGCAAAGACTCGGTAGCAGGACACTCGTGATGCAACGATTTAAACAAAGGTGTTACAAACTACGAGAACGAAACGCAATATGTTCATGTAGTTATAAGCAGTAATTAAGGAATTGTTACCTTGGGATGAACACAATTCACTCCTATTCCGTATATGCGGTCGGTGGCTTTAGCCGCTTGTATCTGCTTCCATATCGACAGGGCGGCATTCGCGAAACTTTCGCCATGAGCCAAATGCAAGTCATCTTTGCATTGAAATGATATCCAGAACTTCACATGCGGGTAATCTTTCAACAACATGGCTGTGACAGCTTCAGCTTCCATTTGGCATGGCATAGTTTCTATAGCTAAACCATCAACACCTTCTTCCACCACAGCATCTATCCGCGTACGGTGCCAATTCTGTATTTGTGTGGGTGTTACCTCTTTAGGGTAAGAGCCGCTGTATTCTGAACCGTCGTGTAACATGGCCCCATAGGGCCCAATGGATCCCAATATCAAAGGCAGTTGAGGCTCGACACTTGCATTAGTTTGCGCCAATTCTTTTAAATGCATATCTCGGGCTTTCCGCGTCAACTTTACACTAGTTCGCATGCATTCGATGCTTTCTTCGCGGGTTAGATTGAGATGTTTCATGAAACCTTCTACGCTGGACTGATATGTGTTGGTCACTATGATGTCAGCGCCATCTGTTAATTTCAGAGATACCCAAAATGATTTACATAAAATTACAGGAGTAATTGACTTGGGGCCAAATCTTGTATACCTACCACCGTTCAAAGAATGTTCTTCTGATTGTTCGGGCAGTTTTAATCAAATCAAATGAAGTGACACTAACCAGCAGAACATTTGCATGTGGTGACATTCTGCCAATAAATAATTTAACAAAGGACTTTCATTTGGAAATATCAATGATACTATTTCGACTTTGTTCTTAAAGCGCGTCAGCATACAAATTAGAGTTTTAAGACAATTTTACCACAAATTATAAACGGGCATGTTTTAGCGTTCGATCGAATCGAATCTAACGTTTTACTAGCGGACGCATGTACACAGAGGGGCATTGTGTTGCTTCTTTTAAAAAGTTGCATTAATTGTGATGGAAAGTATTTACACATACGTTTTAAAAAATCTAAATGCGTTTGTATCACAGCTTGGGGATTTTCTTTATCAAACCGTGAACCCCATAAAGGATCCCCATCAATTTTGTCACTCACGTGTTTAGCCAATTGCGTTGAAAAGCCACCACTTTTTACCATCACCCGAGACATTTTGTCTAAATTAAAAAAGAGAAAAATTATTTTTAGTACCTACGTGTTGTTTCGCGGCAGTGTCTCTATGCCATTTTTCCTTTTATATTTTTTCTATGATATTTTTCTTTATTTTTTCCCTGACAGCAGTGCTTACCTTCCATTAATTAATTTAACTGAATTCTACAAAAAATATGATTTTTAAAAAAATTGATATATTTTCATAAGCAATTAGTGGAGAAAAATTAAATGCCAACGTTAATAGGTCAGCTGATTGCTTACTTTGTTGTTGTATTAAATGTAAATTTTCGAGTCAATGAGCGCGGGTTGTTACAGTATTAAAATTTTTAATACGAATCTTCGTTCGTCATCAAATGAATTATTTTAAATCTATAATTGACTGCTAGGGGCATCTTTGGACCTTTTCGAGATATCTCGACATTATTGTTGCAAGTCCTTTGGAATAACAGGCCTGACAGATATACGACTCTATCGATCGTGTCGTATTTTATTCGTTTTTCATGTTTCTTCAAATTTGGAATTTGCTGTTGTTGTGTTTACTTCATCTTCATTTAGAGGTGTGGGTCATAAAACAAGCAAAAAACAATTTGGTTAACACATTTTTATCATTGCAGCTTAAAAAAACATAGATCGTCACAATCGTCAACTCATTACTTCATTATGGTTAGTGTGTACAAGAATTTAGGAACAGTTCTATTCCAAACAAGTGAAAATATTATAGATGGTCAAGCCCAACCATCAAATATCCTACACCAGTTGATATATTATTCAAGTTAATTTTTTTCTTTGAAAAAGGAGGGTATACGAAAAACTTTATTTTTCTGTACCTACTTGTATTTTCATTATACCGTTTGTTTAATAAAAAAAAAAATTTATATGGGGAGGAGTTCTAAAAATTGTCCGATCCTATCCATTTTCAAAAGCGTTTATTTTTGGGCCAATACATTTCCTTTTACCAAATTTCATCGAAATATCTCAAAAAATAATAGGATCCCATATGGGGAGGGGTTCTAAAAATGGTCCATTTTCAATAGGGTTCCCCTTTGGGCCAATACATGTCCTTGTACCAAATTTCATCAAAATATCTCAAAAAATGCAACCAGTAGCTTGCGCACAAGTTTAGGTGGACAGACGGACATGTTTAAATCGATTCAGATTTTAATTCTGAATCGATCGGTATAATTGAAGGTGGGTGTGGCATTTGGCGTTTAGGAGTTACAAACATCCGCAGAAACTAAATATACCCTTTTCCACAGGATGATGCAGGGTATAAAAATGCTAGCATGTGATCCACTTTGAAATGCTTAATATAATACAATAGGAAAGGAGTAGAGTAGAGATACAAGTTATTAAAAAACATGAAGATATTATGCAAACTTTTATTTTAAACATAGCAGTAAAGTGTACATTCGTAGAAAATAATGTTGTTGCAATCAATGCATATGTGTGGGAGTATGTTAAATTCAATAATGTAAATGTGCAACAAAAACTTCTTATATACTATACTATGCAGAGGGTACACATAAATACTTCAGGGACAGAAGCACCTAAAATTATAGTTGATAAAATTGATACTTTTTCATCGAATTCCTCCACCACGTGAGGCTTCTTTGTCATAACGTTTGCATCGGCCACAATAAGACTTCAGAGACCTCACAATATATTCCAAATCAGCACCGAATACCGAGTCGCTTATGTCCGTGATTTTATTATTTTTGTTTTCTTTCTATTTACAAATGAATGTTTATTCCAAAAACATCTTTAACAGATTTTATTGTTTTAGTTATTATGTCTTTTTGTTTTGTGTGTACATTCCTCTCTATAATATTAAAGGAGATGTTACAAAATATCTTATCTGCCTTATACTTTGAAATCCTTGACGGTTTGGTAGAGTGAGTTGGTCACACATTTTAATACGGTTAGACTAAATGCAGACGATACTACCGCCACACTTGCCAGTCTCTCAGTACAAGAACAGTAACAACAAGGGGGTAATATTAACCTATAATCCTATAAATATTTTATTGCCTGTTTAGTCAGGTTGTTTTTTTTTTTCAATTCAAAATGGGAGTTTTCAATTTCAATTGGAAACTTTTCATTTTCAATTGAATATTGTGTAGCTACCTTTTGGGGTTTCTGCCTAAGCCGCTACGGATTTAATGCGAAAGTTAAGGGGGTTTCGGAATTAAAGAGAAATTCTAATGTTTCCTCTGAAAAAGGAAGAAAAACTTCACGAAACCTGTAAAAACAGAATAGAAACTTCTCAGCATGTGGAATCTATGTATGTTATCTGTTTGGGTATGCTTATTCAATGTCCGTACGTCTGCTCTTTAGAGTCTGTATTATTTTCCCGCTGGGATGCCACTCTAAGATTTAGAATTGTAATCGTCTATTAGTTGGATTTCAGTCTTCTAAAACTAATATAATAATTGACGACGGGGACTTTTGAAATCCATACCATACCATGTAATTTTAATATTAATCGTGCGTCTTCTTTAATACCTTTTGCAGTACTTGTTTTATTTCTCGTTTAAGTGACTGCTTAGTCACCGCTATAATTCGTTTCTAGGAGAATAAATTATTGCGACGCTTCAACGAGCCGAACTTCTTTTCAGCCTCTAGCAGGATTTTCTCATTACGGACTACCTCAAAGGGTATTACGATTGTTTTTTGTGTCGTACTATCCAGCTCCTGATCAGAGGGAAAATCTTCAAACGATAAGTTGCTAAAACCAGTTTTTGGTGAATTTTGTATAGTATTGGATTGGAAGTTGGAATTGCTGATGGAGGTTTTAGAGGGTTGCTTGTTATCATTATTGTTAAGACTGGTCTTGACGTTGGAGTCTTTCTTAATTGATGCATCTGCGACATCGTGGTCATCGGTATGCGACTTGTAATGCAGCCTTTGGTGTTTCTGTTTTGAAGAACCTAACGTTAAAGACGTTGTAGAGCCCATCGGTTGACTTGTATTAGAAGAGTGGCCGACTTTCTTATAACTGTGACCTTTGACTTTTTGTGAAATTTTAGCTGGTAGTGTCCTGACTGTTAAATGGGGCTTTTTGTCTTTGGCAGATTTGTTACAAGATATATTAAGGGCGGCAGCACCGTTTTTCACATTCGTTGCACATTCAGTACTAGACCGGTGATTGCTGGAACACTTTGTGTTTAAAACGACCGGCTCTTCTTCATCATCCGGTGTAAAGTCGGAACAACGATCTTGAGAAATTTGAACAAAATTATTATCTGCAATAGGAAACATAGACTGACCTGCGGAGGTGTTACTCAGATAGCATGGCAAAGTTTTACTACTACCAGCACTGGGTATAGCTGTTTGTGAAAACGATGTGGATGGTGACGGTGGAACTGTTAGAACAATGCCTTGACTTTTGGCAAGAATTGTAGCGTTACTAGCATTTGAATTAGCAGAGGGTGTTTCAACATTAGAAACATGTGATTTATTATTAAGGGTGATGCTTTTGCTTAACGATGTTGTACTTGAATGTAAACCAGTATTTAAGTTTGATAATGATGTTATGGTATACTCAGTGGGACATGGAACATTTACATAACTGCCTATTGCGTTAACATAAGAGGCAGCACATGGAGTTGCCGAGTGCGTGTCCTGAGCACAACTTGAAGGAAAACTTGTAGTAGATAAGTTTCCAGGCAAATTTTCCAAGCTTTTATTAATTATAATGGAATGATTTATGGTAACAAGCTGAGATATCGGTTCTCTGCGGTGTACAGTAGCTAATGTAGTCGTATTTACCGGGCGATTCAATTGTGGAAGAGGGTGACTGGACTTTTGATTTGATGGTGGAAGAACCGTTGGTACAGCTGGTACACTGGTCTTAACTTGTACAATGTTTTGATTTCCGTGTTTGATGCTACTGTTACTGATGCTAACATTATTAAAACAATTGCTAATTACCCGCGGAAAGGGTTCGGAATCGAATAAATCATACGGCTGCGAGTTTGAAACGTCACTACATGCATTATTGCTGACAACGGTAACGGTTTCAAAATGCGATGAACTTTGTACGGGCTCGGTCATTATTACCTTCATTGTGTTGGTGTCGGTAGAAATGATTGGATTGAAGATGGGTTCATTGAATTCGTCTAATTGGGCCGATTGTACGGCTGGAATCTCTTGTTTAATAGATGTCTGCGGAGGAAGAAAAGTGGGGAAATTTGTTGGATTATTTTTGACTGGTGTTGAAGTCCAAATTTCGTTTGCCGTTAACCGTTCGTGCACCTCATTATCTTCCAGCTTTCCGGGGAAATGCGAAGGCTGTTTTCCACACTTGGATTTCCTTCTTAAAGGTAAGCTTGGAGGCATTTTGAAAGGAGCCATTGCGAATACGTCCAAGTCGCCTTCCAACACAGCAGCAGGTTTACATATTTGGTTTTCTATTTGATTGACCTCTTTATTGGAAGTGTCCTTATGTTCCTCGTGCTCACTTAAACTTGTCCCGCTTTTTGAGTCAGTGTCTGCCAAACCATAATCCAATTCATCATCCAGCAGCAATGGTTTATCACCCAGTTTGTTGAGGAAGTCGCAACTAATTGGACTTGATCCCATTTCGTGAGCCACCACACTACCAGCTAGAACATTTTCGCCACTGGCCAGCCCACCTGCTACAGCTGGGCGATCTTTTTTACGCATGCGCACTTTTACCACGGCACGACTAACATCATCTTCATGCGTAGTAACAGATTCGCACTCGGCATGGTAGGCCGACGAACTACAAGTTTTCACACTTTCACTTATACCATCCAAATCCGAACGTTTGATGCGATGGCTGCTTGCAACGGTGCTTAGTTGATTTTCATCGAAGAAATCATCATCCTCAGCCCGTAGATCACTGGCTGAACCAATGGAGTCGTCATCACGATCTTCATCGTTAGCCGATTCCAATTCGGCAGCTAATGCTGCTGCTTGTTGTTGTTGTTCTTCATGTTTAACTAAGGCACGATTTACCTGTTGTGCTACTTGTTGGGCTGCCGTTGATGGCCGCTTTGTGGTTGGGTGCCTTAACTTCTTCACAATGGGCACTTTAAGTTGTGACTTATCCACCACCTTATGATAGGCGGCCTGCTTTTGCATTTTTATTTGTATTGTCTCTGGAATATTACTTGAGACGATTTGTTTAAACATCGCCTTTTTGGAGGAGCAAGAAGTTGTCGCTACGCCCGCACTACAACAATCTTCCTGAAAAAACTCTGAGTCCGATTCATCCGAAGTTGGCTGATCGTTACTGCGCAATTTCTCATATTTGTTGCGATCTTCCAAAGGCAATTTGACGAAAGTGCCACCGGTCAAGGAGAGGCTAGTTGTGCCGGTTAAATTTGCCAAAGAGTCATTAAGGCCGGGTACACCTTCGGAGTAAGTTTTAGCATTATTATTAATTAAGGACGTTTTCTCTTCGCTAGACATCTCCAGCGTAGGTGATAATAACCATTTTGACGAAGTTGAAGAAGTTGCCCCTGGTGCTGCTGCAGCACAATTAGTAACGATCAATGAAGATAACACTGTTGCATTGTTACCCATAAAAAATTTAGCTGTTGAAGAGAATTAAGTGGTTGATTTTTATGCAGTAACGAAAATGTAAATGTAACTAAATGAATTAAGAGAGTTGGAAATGAGTGTTTTTTGTAAGCTAGTATGTTTAGTAGGTTTAGAAAGGGTGCTAAGACTAATTAAGGGTTAATTGTTTTCCGCAGCAATGCGAGAACAACGTATTGTGCAAATTTACTTGAAAGGATTTTGATTGAACTTGATAAAATCAATATAGGACCCTATAGGATGTGAGGTTAATAAACGCCCCGGCCCCCGCATTAGCCATAGCATAGCACTCGCATGTCATAAATAGTCATAAATTTATGTATTTCAAGTTGTGCAGCAGATCGGACGTCTATCTATGATATGTACCCATATTTTAGGAATGATGCTTATAATTATAATGTTGCTAATAATTATATAGATTTTACTAATAGAAAAGAAAACATAAAACGACACCGTGGAAAGGATGAATATATTTATATGTATAAATATGTAAAATGACAACTACTGCTCCACCAACCCTCACCGTCCTGCGCAATTGACAAATTGTCAGTTGAATTTCAAATAGGGCATAGGCAAAGCTAATTCACCAGTAGTCGTTACGACCTCTGACAAATGTCTTCTGCTGAATTATATTCGCCTATGCATTTACAGACGCAAATCACAATTTATGAATCGCGATTGTAGCGCGGGAAATTTAGAAAAACTGGATTAGTAGTAGAGGTGATGATTAAAAGTTATAACTTTTAGTTTAACGCGTTAAACTTAATGTTAAAAATTGCAATTTTCGTTAAAAATTATAACAGTTTAAGCGTACGTACGAAATAATTCCATTGAATCCCGGCAGGCTGTAGCCTGCAAACAGAAATATAAAGTGTACTGCTTAACATCCACATGTTTGACACTTGATTCAACATGTTTTCTTTTTATAACTTTTAATCATTACTTTCATTTAATGTTTAAAGGAAAAGCAAAAATAGAAACAAATAAAATGATATCTAAACGGAAGTATTATGAAATTAGTGTTGTGAACAAGATTGTAAATGGGCCTAGTTTAGTACTTCAGTTCAGTTGGCTGAAGCATAGTACATACATTGACATTTTTGGTTTGTTTTTGGGCTGATTTATTGAGCTTCTTTCAATACAACTTTTTTATATTTATAACTTAAATTAGAGTGTCTTTACATAGGTGTAAATGTTTACATGTATTTCAATATTGTATTAATTTATGTTAGATTTCTAATTCATAGATTGAATTGCTTTCTCGTCACCACCACTGATGGCAAACTTGCTCATTAAAAATACTTTTGTAGATTTGTGTGTGTTTTAATATTTATATACTTTTCCTTTACACGTACAACTTATTTTGGGTAAATATTAATAAAAACCTAATGTTTTTTTTACATAAATTAATAATTTGCTCAAGGTTAGCTCTTTGCTGAGATAAGTTCAGATAATTGCATAAAGTTTTTTGTTAGCAAAAATAGTTTCATATTTTAATTTTAATTTAAGCATGTTGGAGAACATTTCTTATATTTTTTGTTGTCTGTTTTAGGTACAATTGAATTATTGCATAGCAACAATAATTGTTGCATATTAAGCAAAAAATTGATTTCTTTTGCATTGTTTGCATACATTGTTCATATATTGAATTATTGTGTCTAAGGAACTGTGTACAGTTTTATCAATTATGTTTGTTATGCTTTAAATACACTGCGTGCGATGTATTTGTATACCCTCCACATAGAATGACCCTACAAAATATATGTATCCTTGATTAACACTAAAAACTGAGTTGAGTTGTCCGTACGTCCTTCTGGATCATTACGTCCTTTTAGGATTGGCCCGCAGATCGCTATTTAAAATGTGTAGTGGAAGGAAATTTGGTATAGACATATTTATAATTACCCCATTCATCGATGTGCCAAAAATGGGCATGGTCGGATAATAGTCACGCAAAAAAAAATCGTACTCATCACAAAACTCGACTCACAAGCTGATACGTAATATATACACTAAACCTGCCACGCCCATCGTTTGATAGTACATGTGGGAGGTATTTAAGATTTGGCCAGAGCCAAATTTAGTTTTCTTACTTGTTACGTTTTGAATTCAAATAATTATTGCTTTACCTTTCGTATTCCTGCTATTTTTTTACAAATCACAAGGTTCGTAAGGTCAAATTCGTCGTTCATTTACAAAATGAAGATGTTTTGGACATAAATGAAAAGTTTATAAAAATAGTGTACCACTGCAATACACGTCTAATAATTGTACATAAAAGTGGAAAAGCTTTCTTTTAGTGGCGGACTCGTCAAGATTTTTCATCTGACTTTTATAGATTGAAAAGATATTGATAATCAGCATTCTTGGGCGGCCGCCGTATTGTATGTTCCACAATTTTGTGTATGACTAGAACCAGCTACATCGATTTCTATATAGAAATATAGATGTAGAAAAGGATATTTCAATATATTCGAGCGACAGCCATATCGGAATTATAATGCCACGTCCTCCTTACTATTATACTCGTGTCAAGCTTTTTCAGTTCAACCCTTTGGAACTGAAAAAATTTGAACATTTCACTTAAAACCTAATTCGTACTAATTTCGAACGATTTCATTTTAATTTTTAACATATTTAATTCAATTCAAAGTTTAGATTAATGATAGAGTAAAATTAATTGTTTTATTGGTTATTTTACGTAATCACAGGATTACTTGTTACACATAGGAGGAGATGGAATAGAAAACCCAGCGGTTTTTTTATGAGATACATGCATACATAGTTTATTCATGTACATATTCTGTTCAAGACCCTAATCCCAAAATTTACAATTATTGCGATTCTTAAATTAAAGAGTAGAAGGAGCACCCACACCAGTTGTTACATTGAAAGTGTTTCATATAATTTACTTGCTACGATAAACAAAACGTACATAACTATAGATATAGATACAGATATATATTGGGGTGTGGTCCATGTGTTAGAAGATCTTTAATGAATTCAGTGAAAATATATTTTTTATGAATTACGTGTGCGCGTGTGTGTTCATTTGATTTACACCGATGGACGTGTTCTTCGAATAATTCAGAATGATACGATGGGCCAAATGCGATACTTTTGGTATCGGATTTTATTCACGTGGATGGATACAGACAGATCAACTCAGTCCAAGCGATACGAATTTTATATTGAGCCGGTCAGTATAGCTCATGGGTCTAGCATCTGGTGCAGCACATATGTTGTCAGTGGTGGTAGCTAATGCTGTTCTTTGTTTCAGAATTTGCTTTGACGAATAAAGATTGCCCCGCCCAATTGCTCAATAAATGTTCGGATTTAAAATTATCCAATTATTTTGATACATGTAGGGTGTGCAATACCGATAAACCGGTATACCGAATATTGTGATTTCTTCGGTATTTCCAATAATTAACAAATATTTAAGATTCGCAAAGAAGGAAATCATATTAAACGAGACAATGTTTTAAGGTATTTACATAATTAATAGAAATAAATAAAAAGTTATTCGTAAATCTCACCAAAAGAATTCTTGAAAAGCAAACTCACACTTATCTAGAGAAATTCGTTGAGAAAGTTATAAATATCGAGAAAGACTTTGTCTCTTGAAATAAAATTACATTTGATTTTTATACCCACCACCTTAGGGAAGAGGGTATATTCATTTTGATCATCCGTTTACAACACATCGAAGGAAGCCTCGGAGACCCCACAAACCATATATATTCTTAATCAGCATGAAAAGAGAAATCGTTTGAGACATGTCCGTCCGTTGTTGGCATTCCCACGGTCGTAATTTTTGAGATATCAAATTGAAACTTTGCGTACGTATTCTTAGTTCAATTTCGCTGTTCCGTATTGAAATTGGGCAAAATCGGTTAAGAGACACGCCCACAATAAACAAAAACATACCTCGAAAAAATTGTATCTATAAAAAATTATATATCGCACAATACTATGGTTATCAGGTTGAAATTTGGTATATATATAAGGGTACCGTTGTCCAACACTGTGCCAAAAATGGGCGTGATTGAATAACGTAAACGGCTATAATTAAAAAAAAAACACTATTTGTTGTTTAAAAATGTCCTGAATAATAATAATAATAATAATAATATATACGCAACAATTTAATGCAATAGGAACTTATTTTTTAGCGGGTTATAAAAGGTGGGGGGTATTTAAACTTCGGTTTTAACCGAACTTTTCTATCTTGTTATTTGTAAAAAATTTCATCAAACAATAACCTAGGCAGTAATAAAAACATGTTATATTCGGGCAAGACCGACCATTTAACGCCCTACACCACTTAGTCCCATACATGAGGCATTGTCATACAGAATTCATTTCGTGGAAAAACGTTATGTTGAAAGGGGTTCAAAAAATGGTCAGGTCGGGTCCAAATTTTGCACCAAATAAAAACATATATAGCGTTATATGGGGTTTAATTCGGCTCCTCTTGGAGCCAATACATGCACTTGTACTAAATTTGATCGAAAAATTCAACCAGTAGCTTGCGCACACATTTATATGAACGGATAGACAGACATGGTTGAATCGATTCAGAAAATAAATGTGAATCGACCCGTGTAACTGATCTAAGTGCGGTATTTGCCGTCGTACCGGAGGTCGAGTTATTTGGAGATGAAGGGATTCGGGGCATATTTAAAGAAAGTATGTCGCCCATTGTTGACATTGTTAACCCATCTAAAAGCGCAATGAGAAATTTCAACTGCACGTTCGTTCTACACTTCATGGCACTACGGCTTTTAGGACAACAATAAAAAAATATTTAAATTAATAATTTAATGAAATGTGTTTTTATTACTGTTCGATACAAATCTAACACTGCTATAAAACCGATATTCCGGTAGAGTTGATGGTATTACAAACCCTAGATGCAAGGCATGACCGCATAAACCCTGTAAATGGTTTAAATGCGACATTGTGTAGAGGAAGAGCACTGCGTAAATCAAAAGATGGCGTTTCCAACTTTAGGTGTTTAGTGTATGGGTAATTATTATAGGCTATCAAGTGTAGCACAGTTTTTTCTTTAATTTTCAAAATCAATACATTTTATAAAATATTTTTATACCCACCATCGTATGTCTGTGGAAGTATACGTCACTTTGTGAAAGCGTTTGCAACGCTCAAAAGGAGGCGTCGGAAACCTTCCAAAAGGATATAAAATACTGAGTCGATTTAGGCACATTTGTCTGTCCGTTTGTGTGTGTGTGTTCGAAGGTAATCACTCTTGCGGTCGCTAAAATTAGGACATCGGTCGCAAACTTGCCAGAAGCGTTGGTATGATTGGTATTGAAAGCAGACACGGTCGGTCAAGTGACACGGCCACAATGCAGTTTTATAAGTAAATGTTTACGACTTTCTTATAGAGTAGAGAGTACACTCCTCGGGAACCTTTGCTGCATCGATGGGGGGTATTCAACATTCAACATTTGGCCTCAGCCGAATGTAATTTTTTTTACTTGTTTCCTACTATCTCTTTCCCATATGACAGCACTTTAGTTTTGCTTTGGTTTTTACACATCAGTAGAAATACTATTTGAATTGATTTGCTCATCTTAACGAGAACAACAAGTAAAAAATTAATTAGAAGTAAAAGAGAAAAAGAAATATACAATAATTTGACTTTTAATAGATCATTGATTTTTTTTTTTTTTTTAATGAACAAAGTGCAACGTAAATAAAGAAAGTACTACAAAAACAAAGCAACAATAAAAGAACTGATGCAATATAGTGATGGAAAGGAACGCACTCACTTAGGATGAAGAAAGCAAATGAGATACTTCATACAAATGGACTGAAAACCTCTCAAATGTAGTGACACCTTGCAGATACAAGCTACAGAGACGCGTCGTTGAGAGGTTCTCACTTATACCAAACGGCCTGTGAAAGAGGTAATCGTACTGACTTGAAGTTTCGTTTCACTTGCATACAAGAACATGCTCAAAGTAAAGCAGGCAGGAAGGAAGTGCAACATTCACTGTTAATGGAATTTAACACATTAACCAAAGAAGTGCGGTTAACTTTGGTGTAGCTACAATTGTTTTGTTGGGTTAATTATTAGAATTGTAACTGAGTGAAAAACTTTACCAGGATTGAGTATCAAATGAAAGAAAGGAGCTTTTGGAATGTCATAAAATTCAAATAAAATGTGCTGAAATGCAATAACCGAACAAAACTTTTTAAAATCTCAGAATTTATGCTTTACCTCCAGTTTTTCGTAAAGCGACTGCCTTTTCGCGCAAGCCTGGTGGTAAACTGAACGGTGCCGAACCGAACGGGTCTTCAAGTATGTGTGTAGGTGGAGCCATTGTTGTGCATTTACCAACAACAGCTGCAGCACTAGTAGTTGCTGGCGCTCGTATAGGAGCAACGTTAACTGCAGAATTCGCTGCATCTGGTACACATGTTGCATTATTTTCGATTGGAGTCAGTGTTGAGGTTGTGGAAGCCGATTTCGCGGTAATACCTTGAAAAAATGAAAACCGTTTTTTAAAACTCATTAAAAAACGCTACAAACAAATGACTGCTCTGCTAAACAATTTCGGCGTCTTTTATACATTGAGCGAAAAAAAAAGCAGACAGGTGGGACAATATTGAATTTAGGTTGGAATTATAAGCAGATTGCACGAAAGTTTCTAGACGCAAGACTTATGTCCTGAATCAATTGTTTCACTCTTCATAAAATAATCAACCAACAAAATTCCTTTGCAATGCCAAAGAATTTTGATCGTTAGAGCGAATAACGAGTGCAAAGCAATATGTTTTTCTATACCATATATAAGTAAAATGTGAACTCTCGCGCCTCGAACTCTCTGGGTTGGAATGATATTAAAAATACTTTTTCTTACTTCCTTGACTGCCACGTTGCCTTATTTTGTCAAATTCCGCCTCAAATATATGATCTTCCGTCATTTGACCAAATGGTTGTTCTTCAAATGGATTCCAGGTATCCACGCGAGCACCCATCGTTTCCGCTATTGTGGGACGACCACCACTATTTGGCTGTTGATTGGCTAAAGGTCCGGTTAATTCAGCATGAGATATTGAAGACTGCGACATGACGCCCGGGAATAGACTTGGGTTGGAGCCACCATAATTATTGTTGGCTGAAGTATCACCACCGCTACCTGACGAAGAACCACTGCTGCGACTCTTAACAGATTGGTCATATGGCGCTAAGAATTGTGAGGTTTCATTGGCAAAAGTTCTGTCGTGTTGTTGAAAGTTGGTGTAGTAGTGGAATGACGTTGTCGATTGATGTGTGCAAGCATATAAATAAGTACCAGAAGAAATGGAAAGAAATTTGTGTTATAAAAAGAAGCTTGAATATGAAGCTTCAGAAAATTCGATTATGGATTTTAAACGTATAATTAGGCGTCCGTCACATCTAGGCGATCGCCATTATGTGCTAAATGGTATATGTTATGATGTGTTGTGTTATGTTACGTTACGTTATGTGGTGTTACACACATTGTACCCAATTACAGAACGACGAGATCGACTAAATGGTTCTAGAGTAATACGAAATACATATTTATACAAAGGCGAACGTTTTTCATATTCATTTCACGTTGTGAAATTATTTTATGGAAAAGATACACATTTTCATTTTAGTATATCTCTATATATATATATATATTTCGTATACTTTTATGTCCATGAATGCCCGTTTGCAATACGAAACTGTACATTTCAGCTCGATGTCTGTATTTTTCCGACCGAGAGCTCTACATAAGTCTAACGGACACAGCAACACAAAACAATATACTCCCATGTCATTTTGATGGTGGGTAGAAATAAGTGAAAGAAAATAAATTTGAAGACTACTTTAACTCCTAGTAAGAAAATTAAAATTTGACTTCGGCCAAATTCTTAATACTCTCCACATTTACAATGGTGGGCGGTATATATATATTGCGCCCTCTAATAGTGTATGTGTTATACGTATCAGCATTCAATACTAGTTTTACGTTGAATATGGTTTTTTGAATATTGTGGGCGTGTCTGTTATCCGACCATGCCCATTTTCGGCACATAAGATATATGTGCTAATTTTCAAGTTCATAGGTCAATTTTTGTGTCAGATATTGTTTTTTGTCGATTGTGGGCGTGTCTCTTATCCGAACAGGCCCATTTTCTAATTATAAATATATGTATGAATGTTTAACTAAATAGCTCAATTTTTAAGGCAGATAAATACATTTTCTGTCTATTGTGGGCGTAGCTCTTCGATAACGATCTGCGTACAAAAACCAAAAGTTTCTGTCCAAATTTCAGCTGAATATCTAAAAATTTACGACCATGAGAATGTCAATAACAGACGGACATACGGACGCACATATCTAGATCGATTCAGTTTTTGTTGCTGACTAAGAATATATGTAGTTTGTAGCGTCTCTGACGACTTCTTCTGGGTGTTGCAAATAGAATGACAAACTTAGTATACCCCTCAGCCTATGTGGAGCGTATAAAAACGGACAGAACAAATTAACAAATCTAATTGTAATTAATAAATGTTTTGTAGTGTGTGTGAGTACTATAAGCAAATTGTATGAATTAACTAATCATGAAATAATATAGTTTTGAATAAAGATGAAAAGTCATAGAGGGTGTAAAAAAGTCAATTGTAATGAGTAGCAATAACACAAAAAGTTATTCCTTCTTAGCATTGGATACTGAAACTTTGATTTACTTATTGTACTGCTTACTTATTAAAAGCGGACGTGTCACTGACATTACGCCGATGTCCGAAATTGGCCATATTAACTAATTTGGGCGGTGACAACAAATTCTGTGCGCCACTGTCACCAGCCCCAATAACTTCAGTTGCCAAATTATTTGTTTCCATTGTTGGAATGCTTCCTTGATCTATGTTGGCGGCAGAATTATTCACCAGTTCTTGATTAATTGCGCCTGTAAGCGGTGGTTGCGTCACCTCACTGAACGGATCAGGATAGGCTGACGTTTCAAATAAACTATTCAACACTTCATTAGGTTGGCTTTGTTGTGCATGTTGGGCAACATCTGATGCATTGGGTTTAGTGGGAGGTGTTGGTACAATAGGTGTATTTGCAGTTACGACATTTGCAATTTTGCAGGCTTCTGTAATTGTAGGAAATTTGGCCTGAAACTGTTCAAGAACGGGTTGTGCTGTTTGTTGCGGTTGAGGCGAAGTGATATTGTGTCGCGGCGAGGGACTGGGTGGCAATCCTAAACCCAACGGATTTTGTCCATGCACCGTGGTGGAGCCCTTAGGGCGCTGCCTTGGTACTACACTTGTTCCTGATTCCACTATACTTACAGTTTGTGGTTTAGCCACCTTAGCAGCAACAGTCGCAGCCGCTAACTGTCGTTTGGCTTCCGTTTCAAGCGGAGGTACTTCCAACTGTTCGAAATTAACGGCAGGGCTTTTCTAATTAAATAAAATAATTACAATTTTTTTTAGCCTACATATGTTATTTCATTCATTTTTTGTACTAACAAGCAAATTTTGTACAGGATTTTCTTTGCCATACAAACGGAACGCCACCTCACACACTTGCCATATATTTGGTCGCTTATCCATATCGGGCTCTAGCATAAACTTAATCAACTGGTGCATGCCTTTGCTGTATTTGGAATTATCTGGTATTGAAAATTGCCCATTCTGTATAGCCAGAGTGCTTTCCCCGAATGGCAAATTAAAAAAACACAATTTATACAGTAAACAGCCCATCGCCCATATGTCCGCCTTGGTGGTTATACTTTTTCCACTGTACAGATCAATCATTTCTGGAGCTCTGTAGGACAAAGTAGTATACTTTTGAATCTCCTCCTCCACAGCAGCAACGCCATGTTGTTGAGGATTTAAAATTTTAGCAGTAGCTGAACCAAAATCGCACAAAACATAGTTGCCAGCGTCGTTTTGTAGAATGTTCTCAACTTTCAAGTCACGGTGAATAATAGGCGTCTGACAGTAGTGTAGGCGGGAAACAGCCTCAGCAATATCACAGAAAATTTGTAAAACCTCTTGTTCGGTAAATCCAACTTGCAAACTGTGAATATGCAGTTAAATGAATCTCATGAATGTGTTTTTTTTAAGTCATGCTCAAGTCATTACCGAGCATTCATCATAGCCAGAATGTGCCCCTTGCAGTAGGGCATTAACAGGAGCACTTCACACACCCCATTACCGCAATGTGTTATACTGGAATCTATATAACCAATAATGTTTTTGTGACCGCTCAAGTTACTCTATGGATAAGCAAGTAAAAGCAAAACAAAGGCTTTCATTCCATGAAAACGTGAAAACAAACAAATTTCAAAATTGTAAAAAAATAAAATTTTTGTGTTGGATTTACCGCAATTTGTATCTCACGTTTGGCCACATTCAAGTCATATTCATTGTTTACATACATACGCTTTAGAGCATATTTAGCGTTGCCTGAATTTGCTTTGGCCAAGAACACCATAGCAAAGCCACCTGAAACGAATTTTCAATTAAACATGACGTACGAACGAACAGCGTAAGAGAGAAATGTTTAATGTTTAACATTAATTGCACCAAGTGCCAATGACTCTATGACGTTGATATGGGAGATATTGACACCTGCGCTAATGTATTGAAAAGAATTTCGGCTTAAGCGCGGAGGGTCTACAATTACGCCCTCTATTATAAAACCTAGTTGCATTTTAAAGTTTTCGACCCTGTCCATTTTTCTAACTTTGCAGTTGAGAGTGGGTGTGGTATTTGACCGATACCATCCGAACTACCTCAATGTTTCGAATGTCAGCTTAATAGCACAATTTTTGCGATCGCGGGAGTGCGGGTGATGTGCTTTGAATTATATTTTTATTAATTTGATTAAGGGGCGTAAAGTGTGATAAACTATTAATTAAGAATGAAGAAAACAATGAAATTACTTTTCGAGCATTTTAAATACATTCTCAGAGCAAAAAACTTCCTTTAATTACTTAAATTGTGTGTGTAACGTACGTATGTGTAGCAAATATTCATTGATTTGTGCTCGTCTTTGGACTGGCTCAACATTCGAGTTCATTTACATGGCAGGTGACACCAATTTCATAATAAAGTTTTCACACAGCGTATAAATACTCAAAATTTTTTAGCAAAAGGCCAAAGTTTGGTGTTTTAAAATCAAATGACGTAAGACAGGTCGTTGGTGATACTTTAAAAAGTGTTTGTCTGAAAAAGTTCAACAAACATGTTTAAACATGTCTGGAAAGGAAAGGCTTTTGAGTCATTTGAGTCAATATAGTAAGAGGGTGAGGTGAGGTGGGTTATTAAGGTTAACTGTTAACGTTCGCGTTGAGGATTTCAAACACTCGAAGAAACTTATCATGTTTCTTATATGATGCCTTACTTTTTCATCTTATCTAATCTGTGCTAAGCAATCCACCGAACCTGATAATTTGATAAATGACTGGCCCAGTTCAGTTACGTAAAAGTAATTTGCCTTAAAATTATATACGGCAGGGTGACTGGCGAGTAAAATGCTTACTTATTGTAGGGAGTTTTCAACGTTGTTGTTTTTTCAACTTACCTTCAGCTAACACATCTTCAACGGTGACCGTGACTCGGCCCACGGTAAACACTTTGCCAACAAAATTATTCGTTTCTTTCGTCGATGCATTGTGTAGGTGATGATGATGTGATTCCAGTTTTTCATTTTTTTCAAATTTTGAGAATATTTTCTTCATTTTTTTCGGTTTGAAACGAACTGAACTAAAAAGCTTAATGCAACTACACAGATTAAATACATATGTATTTAAAAGTAGTTCACGAAAAAGGCCACTTTTTTACGTAGTATGTGTATTACTTTTAAACACGTAATCGTAGTGGTCACTGTAAGTGCAATGCATAGACATGTACATATATATGAGAAAATGAACACTTTTGTTGAAAAGTTCTAGCGGCGTCTGCGTTTTATATTCTCCATAGAGATGGTGGTGTTGGAGTCAGCAAGACACTACTTTCATTTTATTGATTGTGCCAGGTACGCAACTATTGTTTTCCTTTTTCCTGCTTTCAGTTACTACCAGTGTGCGATCATGAATTAAATTAACAAATTTACTATGACACATACATCGTAGCAAACTTTAAGCTCTTCTTATGCCATGTAAAAAGATTTTTTCTCGATTTAATTTTTTTTCAACATTTTCTATTTTCTGATGTTTTTATAGAAACTTGCTCCCTAATGCGTGAATATTTTTTATTCGGTTGTTTATTCACTTTGCAAAAAAAAATTAAAAAAACACTATACTATATGAGTTTCATAAATTTACTTAATTATCCAGCAAAAACAGCAATTGAACGTATACGATGTCCCAAAGAATTGCAACCGACAGCTTGTGATGGAAATAAAAATTGTATAAAAGTGAAGTTATCAATTTTACATTTAACATTCAAGAGAGAGAGAGAGAGAGAGCGAAAGGCAGTTTAAAGAAGAGGGAAAAAGAATCCTATCGACATTTTTATACCCTGCACCACCCTGTGGAAAAGGGTATAATAAGTTTGTGCGGATGTTTGCAACTCCTAAACGGCAAATGCCACACCCACCTTCAATTATACCGATCGATTCACGATTATTTTCTGAATCGGTTCAACCATATCTGTCTATCCGTCCATTTAAACTTGTGTGCAAGCAACAGGTCGCATTTTTTGAGATATTTCGATGAAATTTGGTACAAAAACATGAATTGGCCCAAAGGGGAACCCTATTGAAAATGGATCAGATTGGATCGTTTTTAGAACTACTCCCCATATAAGATCCTGTTATAATGGAGGTCTTTATAAAGCAAAGAGTCACAATTCTTGATATTTTTCCACAATATTTGGTGAAGAATAGTTATTTAGCTTAATAATTGGCTGTGTACAATTTGGATCCGATCGAACCATTTTTAGAACCCCTCCTTATATAACCAAATTACCAAAATTTGATGAAAAATAGTTAATAGTAGGTATAAAAAAAATATCGATTTCAAAAACAAAACAAAAAAAAATTGTGCCATTTTAATCATTTTGAAATCTTTGATAATAAAAGTAAATATAAAAAATAGTATTTCATTTTTCAAAGAAAAAAATTAAATTGAATCATCAGGTGTTGTAGGCTATTTGATGATTGGGCTTGACCGACTATAATCTTTTCACTTATAATATTGAGTACTTAACAATTGTTTGAAGATTCTTAACGAGGGCTTACGTTAAAACCATGTAACTGTTATATTCACCATCGCAATAATATGGGAGTATATTAGTTTTGTTCAAACGTTTGTAAGTACCGCAAGGGGCGAGCCACACCTTCAAAAATATTCCATTCTTGCTCACCATTGAGATTTGCGTCGATTTAGCCCTTGCGTCCGCCCATGTGTGTGTGGTAATTTTTGCGCATTGTTATTAGAATTCTCCCGGTCGCAAAAATAGAGGCATCGTGCTGAAATTTGGTGCATACAATATCCGACTGTGTTCACGGTTTCTTATTGCAAATGACAAAATCGTACAAAAACACGCACGCAATGACACCCTAAACCCCATAGCAGTCCACGGATTGGCCCACAACTTTAAAGTATTCAACATGGTGAGCTAGGCTATCAATTTCAACAGCACATGAGTTCTAGAAATTGGAGCCACCCTTCGGGACATGTATCTTTTTAATAAGATAATCAATGTAGGTGTATCACACGTTTAGGTGCATGTTTGTTTTTGTACAAATTTGTACTAAACCGAAAGTTCTGATATTTGAAGATCTGTTCGCATTAGTATCCCTCATATTTAAAGCCGCCTTTTCTGAGTGCTTTAAATTCTACTTGAAATTTTATTTCAAGCGGGTGTGGTCGGTTCACGTATACGCTCGCAGTGGTTAAAAACATCAATTAGGTTTTACTTGCGTTGTTATGCTAAGTTTCGTAAGCCCGTTTTCAACATGTTTGTACTTTTGAATTTGGTTTTGGATAAAATTTCCCCCTGGAATGGGCGTGCCCCATTAACTCAGATATCTTTTCTTATATACAGAGCACCTTTTCATGTATAAAACAATTAAAAATGTTATAATCGGTCAAGGCAGACCATTTAATACCTCACACCAATTAGAAGGGGCTTTAGAAATGGTCCGATCGGGTTCAAATTTGACAAATTTGACTCTAATTAAAAGTTTTTCAAAATGTATAAAATTATCTCAAGGAGGCGTGTCCGTCCATGATAATATTATTGTGAATTATTTGAGTGAACAATTGAAACTTTTTCAAAGTGATTGGTTACGAATTCCCCACTTGGAACAAAATACGCCTAATATAGCTCTTTATTACTTGTTGTATATTAAGCATATTCTATATAAACATATTTATATATGATGGATGTATCTTCTTCTTACAATTTCTTGTGTTTTCAATGACTTGAAAAATATCACTCATCTGTTTGTGAACTGAAAGGAGAAAAGGCCACAGACTCCACATAAACTGGAAACTGTTCACAATGCAAACATGCGAGGTCTTCTCCGAAGGAGGAAGTTCGCGCGTCAGAAATGGTTCAATATTAGAAATTTATTTTCCGTTATATCAATTATCAATTATGTTAAAGACGTAAACAATGCTTGTTCTTCTTAATTATTCACCCGATCAGTAACGACACCGAGTAACACCGTGTTACCGCATATGCAGTCTAAACTGACAGGGATTTCCCGTCGGTTGTATATAATGTCTGTGCATACAGAATGGCATATTGCAAATTAGGCCTTTTTCCATATGGCTGCTATTAACTTCTTATTAAGATACGGCATGCGCATGTGATAAATTGGTGATAAATTCGCAGACTTGTCGAACAACACACTTTAATTGAAAACACGCATGGAAATATGCATGCGCTGTAGAAAACGTAGAGATAGTGCCATAAAATAACCTTGAGGATATTTTTTATTTCCTTCTAGAGGTTAAGAAATGCGTTAAAGTACTTTAATGCGTCATATGGAATCTGCACAAAATGTTAAACAAAAAATTTAGTTAAGCTAACTGTTATCAATTATTCATATAAATTTTTTTGCAAATTTCTGACCTTTAGAAATATATAAAGGGCTGCAATAGGATGGTAAATTAGAAAAAATAGTTCGTAATCATTCCTAAAATTTTGCTAACGAAGACATCTAATTGTGGCATAAATTTATTGGGTTTTGAGGGATAATGCTTGGTTGCACACAAACTTAATATACCACTAGCCACAAGAGACTGGCATAGGGTATGTATGACACCACGGATTGAGGCACTTTCAACAAAGAAATAAAAGTTTACGCAGTCATTTCACTTAAAAAATTCACCAGCACCAAGCAAAAACTCAATACACTCGTACGATTTTTTGATGTTTGGGGAAAGTTCTCAACAAGTGCAGCAATAGATATACGAGTATAGTTGGCTCCCCCATGACCTTTGGCAAAGCTGTAGAAAGAAAACCTCAGTTACTAAAGTATCCATAAAAATGTCACCACCCTACCAGCTGCTGTCTAATCTATGATTTTAGATATAACTCTATATGCATTAGAGCACATACAGGAGGCTTAGTTTTTATGTTAACAGTCTATGGTAGCTGACAGTCATTTTTAAATGCTTATTTGTATAAAATGTTTATAGAGCTTTGAAATAATGCCAAACATCAACAAATATTGGTTGTTACTCGAATCTTTGCAATTTCCCGTGATGGGAGGTAATTTTTATCCATTTACATATCTGTGCGCTTTTCAATGTTAATAAATTTTGGTATGTCCAGATTCAATGTCCATGCAATCCAGTTTGAACCGTTTGGAAAACAATGCAAAGGAATTACAAAAGTTTGTCAACATTAATGCGAATGATTTAGTTGAACATCTCATCGACAAGTGGAATTTAAATCACATCAAGTCGGCACCATTTAGTCAAAATGTATTGTGCTATGAAGATGTACCCACGCTGTATTGTCTGTATGGCTTATATTTCGTAAATGACATTAAGCAACAAGTGAATTTCCAGAGCACTGCCAAAGAAGAGTTAGTGTCTGAACGGCACAAAATGCTGGTAATAGCTTGTTTGCAGGATATGGGCCGCTGGGGCTTGGAACAGAATTTATATAAAGAGTTTTATCAAAGCAAAACTGCGGTATTCAAAAAGAACACCACTCGACCAACCAATCTTTCCATTTTAGATATTTTAGTGCAAGGCTTTGCACCGGTAGTATGCCTGCAATCCTTACACATTGGCAAAGCCTTGCAGGGTGTCGTTTTACAATATATGGCCGGTTTGTTTAGTTTACTTGTAGCCCACGAATGTAAAGAGTACACAATACCAAGTGAACAATTTATTACCATAAACTCACATTTGCTGGATGTTTGGTGCAATTTGCCCAAAACGCTGTTTTTGCGTAATGTAATGATAATAAAGGGCAACAATAGTCTTGGGGAGGTGGCGCAGAAAATATTACAGCGTCAGTTACTGTTGCGCTTATGGTCGCCCGGTGGCTTTCAGGCCTTGACGTTTGCTTTGAGTGAAGCCAAAGGGAGTGAGGGAGAAGATGTGGGAGAATTGGTTGCTCGTTTGGTGGCGCAACCTGCCTACTCTGTAAAGGCTCAAGAGAGTTTGTTAAAGCAAATATTAACGTTCGTGCGAGCAAGTGTGACCAGCAAAGAATTACTGTGTTTTATGGGAGTCGGACTGTTAGCTCTGCGTCGGCTATATGACCTAAACGATGAGAACCGCACTTATGTCAAAGTATGGCTAGCAGCATTATTTCAGCCGTTAACGCAACCTCAAGAAGATGCTTTAGAGATAATGGAATGGCAAGAACTTCAGCGTTTAATATCAACGCTATTCCATATGTTTTGCACATCGTCCATCGAGTGTTTGCCCAGTGATTTATTAACTCCTTACTTGGCCCTGCTCCTAAACATTTTACATTTTATCAGTGCTCGTGGTCATGTTGTGTTGGAAGAGCACTTGACATCAATAATTATACGATGCCTAAATAATCGCACAGACTCTGAATTAGAGGCAATCGTACAAAATTTGATTGCCGAAGAATATCCAGCAGATTGGCATCAATTAAACGAGAAAATTTTGTTCCAAGAAAATGCTTTAAATTGCCAAGAACTACGAATCGTATTTGCACCCCATTCAAAAGAATCATGGGAACCTGTTGTGATTTTAGTCAAGGCTTTGAGAAATTCTTCTTTCAACTTGTTAACGTTTAAAGTGTTTTTGATAATATTTCGATCACTATCATACGTTACTGAACAGGAATCGTCTGGCAGTGTGAACCATGATTTGTTGTTATATACTGAGGAGGATTTTTGCCGAACCTTTGAAAAAGGTATCAATCAAAAATATGGAAGAAACCTGCAAATTGTGCGTGCTTTGGAAATGATGGTGCAACATCCCCCTTTGAAATCACTAATAAATGAAAATCTTAAGGATTTGTTGCAGTGTCTGGTATGTGCTGTTAACTCCTTTAGTAATACAAGTGGCAAAAATTCAAGCACGGATAATGATTCATCCATTATTATGATAACTTTAGTATTGATAAGAGAGATAATGGAAAATTCCTTATATAACGTGAGAGAATTTCGGGCTGCTTTAGAACCCCCTTTGAAGAAACTCCATGCAACGTTGGCGGAAGTTAATATTAAATTTCAAATATACGCTCTACTACAATTGTTAGAAAGGGAAGGTGACTTGGACAGTAATTATGAGCCAATGAAGGATACATTTGAAAACGCCCGCTCATTGGTGGAGTCAAAGGAATCGTACCTCCAAGTGGAGGGTATAGAAAAGTTCATTAAACTCATCAACTCTCGTGATGAATATGCTGTAAACAATAGTCACATTATAACGGCTTTGGCTTTGAATCAACTAAAGTCACCGGAGTCGTATACTTTCCTGAATTGTGTTCGTTTGTTTGTTGCTTTAGTTCATGTCATGGAGTCGGAAATTTTGCAGATTTTAAGCGATGAATTTCTTAACGATGTAGCGCCTATGGACTATCGTTTGGTGGTGGGTGAGGCCATTTTAAAAGTCAGTCGGGAGCTAGGTGAGCTTTATCTCGTTATGTGGTGAATTTTTTTAAGTATAAATTTTCAGGTCCCCTATGCTTTAAATATAAAGCGGTTCTCTTGAATTGCTACATGAACGGCTGTCGTTCCACATTGGATGAATTCCGTTTCTCGTCCTTTTCGAATTTAGCCCAAATGTGCAAAGTTTTAACTTATCAAGTGCACCACTATTTTCAAGAGGTATGGGTAACACCATCCTTTGTTATTTCACCCACATTTCTTCTCTTTTAATCTGTAGTTATTACATGTTATTGATTGTGAGCTAACTAACGGTCAATACCTGCCCGCCAAAAGAGCATCAGTTATGGTCTTGAGTGACTTGCTTGAGGGCATGGATAATTTGCTAGATTATCAGGAAATGCTTTCACCCATTTATAGACTGTTGAAACGTTTAGCTTCGTCTTCTGAAATCGACGAGAAAATACGCATGCATGCCAGCAACGGATTGTGTTGTCTCTCTGAAAAATGTCTGCAACTTATTAAAAGCATAAGTAATCCACCGGTGGAAAAGGAGATAACCATATTTTCTACGAAGCAGCCCCACAAACCCACACATGTACTCGAGCTGAATTGAAATTTGAAATGACTGGCACACACAATCATTTAATGCCTTCTCAATATGTATAATATGTAATGCATTGTATATTAAAACATCATTTAACGATTTATAAGAAATGGTCAAAAAAGGGTAAAATTGCTTTATAAAACTAGGACTAGGACTAGGGTTCCTAGCAATTGGTATTTAATTGGAATTCTTCCTCTAATTTATCGGCCACCATTTTGGCTATAGCCAAACTACTGGTGGCACCTGGTGAAGGCGCATTGCGGCAGTGAAGTACTCTTTGGGCTACCAAGCTTTGGCCTGACCCACGATCAAATACAAAATCATCCACCAAGTTCCCCTGGGTATCTATCGCTTGAGCTCTTACACCGGCTGGACCACGTTGCACATCGTACTCCATGATTTCCGGTATAAATTTCTGCAATTCCTTCACTTGGAGGGGTATATACGCTGATTTTACCATTTCTTTAATGCCGAATGTGAAATACTTGCTCGCCATTTTTAGAAAACCCGAATAACGCAACGCATCAGCCAACTCTATAGGGTTTATGTGGCTCCATCTACAGCGATATGGGTACATTTTTAAAAGAAAAATTCATTTCAATCCCCATTGCTTACTTGTAGCCTTCCCTTTTGAAAGCCAAAATGGCGTTTGGTCCCAACCAAACGCTGCCATCCATACGTGGAGTGAAATGTACTCCCAAAAATGGGAATTTCGGGTCAGGTACTGGATAGATATTACCTCTAACCATGTCCTGCAATTCTTCTGACAATAGCAAATATTCACCACGAAAAGGTACGATACGTGGAGATGGCGAACATCCCGTTTTTTCGGACAACAAATCTGACTGAAGGCCGCCGCACGTCAACACATATTTAGTATGCAATTTTTGTTGTGGCTTGGTGCCATATATTATTATAGGATAATCTGCGGCGCTATGTTCGGTGGATTCCTTAAATTCATTTGCCTAAAATGAATGAATTCATGAATTAATAAATGCTCGTACGTAGTACATTAGAGGGAAGGAAAACCTCATAATTCACATAAATATCGCCGCCATTAGCTTTGAAGTCTATGCCATAATGATTTGTTACATTGGCCCAATCCACAATGCCAGTTTCAGGACTCCATAACGCTTTCAATCCTTGACAATAAGGCTCAATTTTTTGAATATCTTCCAGGGTGTGTAGCAGTTTTATGTTGGGAACATTATTTTGTTGAGCGCGCTCATATAAATCCATTAGTCGTGTAACTTCTAGTTCATCGGTCGCCACAATGAGTTTGCCGCATTTTTTATATGGGATGTGCTTCCTATTCAGATACTGATAAGTCAAATTTAAGCCCTCTACGCATAGTTTTGCTTTTAAACTCCCCGGCTTATAGTAAATGCCGGCATGAATTACCCCTGAATTATGGCCACTTTGATGAGCAGCCAATTTGCTCTCCTTCTCTACAATGGCTACCTTCAAGTGAGGTTGGCGCAGTAGTATTTCACGAGCAGAGGCTGCTCCCACTATGCCACCACCAACAATAACTAAATCATACTTTCTTTAATAAAAATTAAAGATATTTATTGAATCTCAAATTTTTTTACTATAAGATAACTGTACTTTTGGTACTGCTGTAACGCATGGGTACGTCTAGTAATGCTATCATATAAACCGGGTAAAGCCTGTAACTTTACATTTTTCCATAATGACATTTTTTAACACTTATTGTATGTACGTGCTCAAGCAATTAATAGGAACTTGGACGACTACTGCAGTTTCAGACCAAAGCGTTATTAGAACGATCTAGCGGTATATATGAAGTATTTTTTTAAAAGTGTTTAAGGAAATGGTTTAGTTTCAGCACCAGTGGGTAATTTGAGTTCTATTACATTTATTGCAGTTGTACGCATGTCAAATGGATACAATTGCAGCTATCAAGCGTATACCACTTTCGTATAGGATTTCAGAATCTGTATTAAAAGAGCAACAACAACACATAAACATTAGTTCGGCCTGTTTACTTATTTACCTGGCATCAACTTTCCGGTTTTTGTACTTTGGAATATTCCTCTCGCGCTATTGGTAAATCGTAAATTTCCGCAATTTTACGGCATATACCTATGTGACGCATACCATTCCAGTCATAACACCGTAATTAACGGTAGCCAAATATTAATGATTTCACAATTTGCATATATTTGTAAACTTACCCATTCATTTAAATTTGATTAGAAAATGACTCCTTTTTTCACATAGAGTTTAGAAAATAATTACAATAAAATATTTTTTTGCGACGTGTGCAGAGAATAATATAATATTCAATATAATTAAAAAATTCAAAAATGTTACTATTGAAGTTTTTCCGTCAAAAATATCAAGTAGAGTTGAGTCGTTCACGAACGAACTAATTATTTGAACCGTTCAGATAACTGAACGGAATGTATTAGTTCAGGCAAAATAATTCTTTGGTTTCTTATGTTTTTTTTTCATAATATGCTTTTTCCCCATGCATTTTTAAATTTGAGTCTTTTATATATTTAATCAAAATATATACTACAGAAATATATGTATAAATAGAAGTATATACTTATGTGCGTACAAAAATTTAATGTAAGAGGCACGACAGACGACTTTTAAAAGAACTAATGTATTAAAAGCACGAACTAGTTCAAAAGTACAAATAAATTATATCGAAGTGCACCACTAAGTACTTGATAGCACAACTCTAATTTTGAGATTAAAACACAACAAATCTCTCATTTCGTTCGGTTGATAATTTAGGTATCCTCGCAATATTTCGGTTTAAATAACTCGGCTGCATTGGATAGTGCCAAATTTTGCATCCATTCAAAAGACAAAACGGTCCGATAAGAGACTATTATAACTGTAGCGAATTTGGTGTCTGTGATCATATATATAAATAAAAATGCGCGTATTTAATTAATGTATCTGTATTTTTAAAATGAGTATTTTATATTCACTATCATATAGAACTCTCTCCTGTTGTAATAAAAACAAGTGAAAATATTATAGTCGGTCAAGCCACTTGATATATTATTCAATTTAATTTCTTTCTTTGATAAATGAAACTTATATTTTTCTACGCCTACTTGTATTTTCAAAATTTTCAAAACGATACATATGTATGCCAGAAAATTTTTTTAATTTTTTATTTATAAAATAAAATAAAAATTATTTTCAACATTTATTGATAAATTCTTTAAATTTGCACAAGCATATAGAATACGAACTAGATCTTGGACTGAATTCAAATTGGCATTGACCCAATACATAGGATCATACGGACATGTAGACAAACTGAGTGTAGATAATGAATGAGGATTCAAAGCCTGACATGGAACGATAATACTCCGTAATATGTACTATAAATGAACATTGATTAATTGTTAACACATTATCCTGAAAAAGACTTAGAAGCAGTTGAAGAAAATATCTACGAGATTATTTTAAAAGCCTACGACTCCTGGACTGAGAGCACGGGCTTGCACAATAGACGCAGTGGTCGCAGTGCAGATAGCCCACATAGAATAATAATAATCTATAAGATTATTATATATTATAACAATACAATACACTCCACATCATAAAAATAACAAAGTAAAGACTAACAAATATTCATGTTATCATAGCATGAATTGAGATAAAATACTGTACCTTGAATAATCCATTAAAAGAAAATCAAAAAATAAAAATTATTCTCGCATTCCGCACTCGTGCAGGAATCCGTATATGATTTCTAAATCGGTTTCCAAATTGAAAAGAAAACAGAGCACAACCAACTTAAGCTAGACGCCTCACTCAGCAAAATACAAGAATGACAATATGAGCACGACAAACAAGATCGTTTTATCGAAACGAAATTGTAAACAAATGCACTTAAAATCAATACTTTGCCTAACAAAATGATAGAAATAGAACAAAAAATATAAAAAATGTTTAAAAGCCTTTTATACAGTTTTTTCCTTTGTGTATTCTCTTCCTAACCACGTTTCGTTGGTCTGTAATCCAACATCCTTAGGATTAATTTTTCTTTTATTATAGTTCATTCTTACCTAGACCGTGTTTAACAAATATTTTAATAAATTCACTACAACTTAAAAACACTATATACATAATTTTCTATACATTTTAAATGCTATGCCGTATTAGTTGCCCTTTTACTGGTGTTGACCATTTTTTAATACTGAATGCTTACAACGTAACATGTCACACTTTAAAGCGTAAGCATGCTTACACACGGCACAACTAAACGGTTTCACTTGCAGGTGAAAACCTTTAAAATGCTGCAAGAGGCCATTACGCCGTTTAAACGAACGCGAACATAATCCACAAATGTGCTTCCTCTCTTCCGTATGAGTTATCTTATGTTGACGCAAGCTATTCGCATTAGAGAATACTTTCAAACATACGTTACATTCAAATTTAGAATCTTTAGATAAACGAGTGCAGCATTGTGGCTCCGTGGTAGTTTTTTTTTGTACTTTTCTTAAATTCTCCTTCGGGAGTAATTGTAATTGTACCACATTTTGTTCCAAATTCAAACACTTTCTCTGCAGCTTGTGGTATAATTTCTTCAGTTGTTGATAATGCGTGGCCATAATATTTAAGTTGCTGTTTATGTGCCTTTTCAAAAACTTTTGCCTTTGTTTTGTTTTGTTCTTTGGAGGGGACGTCTTTGGGGGCTGCGGGTGCTCTTCATTTTCAATATTATTAGTTTCCTGAAAATGGCTATTGGTTGATTCCGTTGATTCCAAAGGTGTGTTTTTTTTATTGTCTACACTAGGAAGCGTGTGCTCAGTACTTGTTTCATTGGTTTCATTTTCCGTTTTGCAGGCATTCCCTACAGCCTCCTCCAAATGTATGTTCGGCACACCGACCATTCGAGTACCGTGCGTTTGTGTATAGTGTTGCCGCAAAGCCTCAATACTGAAGAATTTCATTTGACATACCATGCAAGCGTGCAATTGAAATCCCGTACCCGATTTAACAATACTTTCATTGAGCACCACAATGCCATTAGGCTTGCTGGGCTGTTGTATAGCACTTACCGATGTTACTATAGGTTTGTGAGCCCGATTGTCGTTGCGTAACGAGAAGTTAGACTGTGGTGGCGGTTGCGTTGCGTCATTTGTTATTGTACTGTTGTTAATTTCAAATATTTCACCTAATGGGAGCGTTGTGATGTTTGGTGGCGTATGATTCTCAAGACTTTGTTCATAACCTTCCGTTTTTTCAGTCTTATAAAAGCAGCTTTCCTCCTTAAAATCTTCGGTCTCAACGTAAGCATAATTGTGTTCTTCCATTAGTAAATGTGATTGGAGTAGATCATGAGCCGAAAGTAAATGATGCGGATGCGTGCCCTCTGTTAGTTGACTTTTATTGGAAAGTGGTTGCTGTTGCAGTTGTTCAGTTTCCATATTTAATGAAGTGGTATCATCATCTGGTATACTAATAAAAGGATCGTTCACGTTAATAATTTCCGTGATATCGCAGTCGCTCATTATGGGAAAATCACAAAAATCATATTTTTGATCACTTGTATCACCGTCGGGCGGTTGCTCTGCGGTGCAGTCGTAATCCTCATTATTTATAAAACTCATATCATGTTGCAGTTCTTGGTTATTGTCCGCTTCGGCTGCTTCTTGTTTGACTCTAACAACCGGTTCTTGCTTGATTTTTAATGCCTTCTCCGTTGTGCGCTGGCGATATTTGCGCTGCAGTTCTTCCTGAGCCGCTACAATTTTATCCACAAAGTTAGCAAATTGTTGCAAATTTTTGAGGCACGTAGCACAGACCGTCTTGGGCAAAGTGTCTTCTTGCTGGATGTTCAGGGTGGGCAAGCATTTCTGCAATATTCCAAATAATTTATAATTAGATTGAAATGTAGCCGCCGGTATAGTATAAAAACCACATAGACGGCAATGGCTCTTTGCTGCATTGCCCACTTCTTCTAGTCGTTCTTTTATACCCTGTATTGCGAGCGCTTCTTTCTTTTGCCTACTCTCTGTGCTCACATGCTCATTAAGTTTTTTGTTGGGCCTTTCTTGAACGTCTACTGTTACCATTATGGTCGGAACCGCTGACTTCTTTAAGGTCTTGCGTTCATTTAGTGAACGGAAATCTTGCTCACGAAAGTGCCGACTACATAGTGAACTCCAACGTGAAGCATGCCAATCAGGTCCTCTTTGCTTTTGTATAAATGTCTCCCACTGTTTTAAGAGATCAATGCGTTTTAATGGAAATCTAAATAAAAATATAGTCCAGCAGGCTTTATTATAATCTGTCGTCGCATCTACTCACAGATGCATATTACAGAGAAAATTCTACTTACTTGTGGAAGGATATGTTCTCTGAGTGACCATATCGATCGTTACAATTAATTACAGCACAAAATGAGGGCATCAGATAAATTGCTATTGAACAAATGAAAAGTCTTCTATGCTTCTTAGGATTAAAGCTTCTTTTAGCGGATTACATCCACTATGGAACAATATCGTGGAGTCGAGTAAGGCACTTGTCTATATATAAGTACTATAATTATTGCAACATACAGGATTCAAGAATTCCTAAATTTCTTTCAAGTGGAATAAACTAATAACCTTTCCTGTAATGTGTGGGAAATGAGTTTCTTTTAATGTACGTGCTCCATGATAGCAATGACGGATGGCCACTTAATAGTTTTTGGTGTGGTGGCAGCGCTGTGAGAAGGTAAACCCAGAAATATTCGGGAGAGAAATTTCGCAGAGGGAGGTGTATAAAATCTTTTGTTTAAAATGTTGTTAAATTAATTTGCAAAGTGTCCATTTGATCGAAATTTTAACAAGAATCTTTTATAAATCTTAGACTTGAAAAGTCGATCTTAGAATCCGTTATCTCATTGCGGTATGGACGGTCCATCCGTCCGTGATAGACGTTTATATATTATATGTCGCACTTGTGTGAGAAATTTTTTTTACACGAACTGACCGTGCGTATCGTAATGGGATACTCGACACTATGATCGATTTTCCAACAGAAAATTTTATGAAAGATTCTTGTGAAAATTTCGATCACATCGACTTTGAATATTAGTAACACGTGCATATGTGCTCAAATGTATATATATGTATATTGCTAGGGAATCACTACAACGCACCGTGTATACCGAAATGGGATACTCCACTAGAAGACTAGACTTTGTTCAACGTTCTTGCCAAAATTTCCGTTAAATAAACTTGCAAAATTAATATAACAACATATATATAAAGCAAGTGTTTTTTCTGTAAATCTCTCTCTGGGAAATTTCTCTTTTAAAATGTTTCTCTCTTTACAGCGCTGCCACCACGCCAAAAATTATTTCGCGGCTGCTTGGCGACTGTTTAATATAACTTGGTAAAACAAAAGTCCAATCATCTGTCATACTTCTTCAGTTTGTTGTTGTCGTCAGTTTTAGCGCATTTCTATAATATTTAATGCTTAGCGCTGTGTTGCTTGCCGGTATTATTTGGCGCAACCAAGAGTTGAATTAGCTTGAATCGTTTAGATTTAAAATAAATGAAAATAATGATACCATTAGAATACGGTAAGTTGTATAAAGTACCTGAATATCATCAACCTTCAGAAGAATCCGATCTGGCACAAAATACGGAGTATCCAAATTTAAACTCTCGCGACTACGCTAAGCGACCCCTGAACTATACGACGCGCATGCATAACCTTTGGGAGTGCATTGCCATAAGTTCACCGAATAATACAGAAAAAGGCAATATAGTCCTGAGTTGCAATAAAATTCATGGACGTGAATGGAACAGTTCCTTATGGGGTTTTGAAAAGAGTGATGTAGTAGAGCACAAGTACCAAGTTAATGCTGAAATGGCCTGCTTCAAGCTGCAGTGTAGCGCTTTGATCACATGCATGGAATTCGTTTCAGATAACATTGTAAGTACATTACATTCTTCATTTGCAGTATTTCACATGTTTTATTGTTATTGGTTTTGTGACGTTTTATCAAGTTATTATTAGCCATGAGTACTGGAAACGTACAAGTATGGTCAACATATTCAGAGGTGCGTAACCCTACAAATCCGTATTGTTTGTTTCTGATTGGGGACGTATGTAAACACATGAAACCTATTACAAGTATGACGAGTTCAACTGATTCGGTCAAAGCAATAACGGGCGATAAGAGTGGTTCTTTGAAGGTTTGGCTACGATTGGATAGTTGAATATTTTTGTATAAATCTTTGATTACAGATTTGGGATATGAGTAGTGCTGATTTGCACTTAAAATATAGTTTTTGCTTTGGTCACATTGACGCTATAACTGGCCTAACTGCTAATGCTAGAAATTGTTCTATTTTTGCAACCTGCTCTCTGGATAAGTCATCTTTATTATGGGATGACCGTGAAACTAGACCGGCCATTGGTTAGTTTTATATATATTTTCATACTCATTTTCTCATTTCCATATATAAAACGTATGAGCTGCGGTGGGGTATAAAACATTTTTGATTAAGTAAAAAAATTTCCTTTCATTTCTTTTTCAATAGCTTTATATGAGAATCATACGGTGCGTTTTAAAGATGTAAGCTGGTCATTAGAAGACGTTGACAATATTATTTATTTGGGTGATGAATCTGGTCAAATTCTGGTCATCGATTTGCGTAAACCCAACGCTATTGTGAAATGCATTCAATATTTTGATCATCCTATTAGAAAAATCAAACCAAATGGGTAAATTATATACATTCGTAAGTTATATATGGGATTTTTATTATGGGAGAGTGACATCCATTCAGAGCTTTCATCTTTGTATTCCTTCAATAACAAAATTTTTGGATAAGTAGCCTTATTTATGGCTTATTCAATAATAAAATAAAAATGGTGATGTGATGATTAATAAATAATTTTTTATATCTACTTCACAGAGATAATGTAGCCGTCATTGGTGATACAAGCATTGTGAAAATATCCAAGTGCAACAATCATCAGATCTTTTATAAGAATGCCGACTCGAAACATATTGTACGCGATTGTAATTGGTTTTCATCTAAAGAATTGTTGAGCGTTGGGTTTTGTGGGAAATTGAGACAGCACAAAATTGATTAACAAAAGAGAAAATATAATAAAAAAAATAAAAGTTTATAATTTAATGACCACACAACAGTAGTCAGTTTGTGTTCCTTACATTGTTAACACTAACAAGTAGAAAGACTACATTTGGCTTAGACCAATTGTTAAATACCCTGCTCATCTATTTACAAACGATGATCCCGGCTCTAATACTACGTATATTATTATCAGTTTGCACTGAATCTGTTCTGTCCATCCAGGCCCATTTTTCGCACATCCATGAATGGGGTAAATTTCATTCCATCATCCATGAATGTAGGTAAATTTTTGTGGCAGACAAACAGGTTTTCATAGAGTGTGGGAGTGTGTTATCCGACCAGGTCCACATTTGGCACATCGGTGAATGTGTAGTTGATTTATAAGAAAATATGTTCCAAATTACAACTTTAGAAGTGAATTCTTCTTTAAACCAAATGTATGTATGCAAAATTTCAACTCATAATTCAAAATGTACGATCTTGAGAATGCCAACAACTGACAGACACGAACATACATATCTAGATCGATTCAGTTTTTGATGCTGATCAGGAATGTATGTTTTGTAGGATATGTGACGCCTCCTTCTGGGTTTTGCAAATGAAATAACAACCCATCTTACGTGGAGCGTATAAAAACAAGGCTAAAGAGATTATTTGACTTTCTCCTATCATCTTATTTCATACACATTTGTGAAGAGAGCAATTACAAAAACCAGGAATTTAACTTTTGTGCTTTTCAAGCTTTCAGTAGACGATACACATATAAATTTTTAAGCGTTTATAGCTTTAAAAGTTTGTTAACAACAACGAATAAAAACTTGGACACAGGTCTGATATCCGTAGAGCTTAAATGTGGATAACAAATAACGGTATTATTCAGGGTTATTTTTTAAATTTCCTAAGCCCCCTGCATGCTTATTTTGTTCCAGCACCAAAAAAACACATACCGCTATGTTCAAATGATTCTGCCAATACCAATGTCCCAAAGAGTTCGCCTTGGGGACAAACCTTTTATAAATATACCTCCCAATAGAAGCTCCACTTAAAGCGGTTTATCACACAAATATTTAGGCAGTGTTTGCCCGCAACAACATATGAGAAGAGCTATTCCTACTGTGTACTGTTAACACATTAATGTTAAATGCAGGGGTTATTAATGCTACGATGGATAACATTTAGGCATAAGACATTTATTTTACTTAACATTATTTCGGAGTTATTTTGCCATTAAGGGAAAATGAGTTACATACTGTTAGGCGATAAAAATGTAACGGTAACGGCAAACTCTGCAAATGGACAATTCTTCGTGTAGCAGTGTTAATATCATCGAGACTGCAACAAAGTATAACATCAAGCCAGACGTTTAGTGTGTAAAAAGCAAGTCACATCATCAAAAGCGTTAACAGTGGCAGCAACTAATAATTAATCGGCTCACAGGCGTGTGTCGGTGAATGCGTGAAAAGTGAAAACAAAACTACATTTTTAAATATCACATCAATAAACTAACGAATTAATTGATTGAAAAAACAATTACAACACTAACAATATATTGTGATCTCGTTGAAAACATTTTCCCGTATAAGTGGTTTTAGCACGCGGTAGCTTTCGCATTCACATTTGGGTTCAAGTGTGCAAAGAGTGTTTATTAAATGTTTTAGAAAATTTGTTTGGCGGTGCGTGTCGGGGCGCCTGCTAAAATTTATTATCTTCGCTTTGGTAAACTACATGCCACTTTGCGCCCATCCGGTCGGCGCGTTCAGCGTTCAATGCAATACGCTATTCATTACCACGCACGCACACCCATCCACCGCATATTTTAGACATACAATTGTTCGTCCACGTACACATGCGTATATGCAACTCTGTTTGAAGGGTTGTAACTGTTTTTATTTAAATTCATACATACGCCAAAGCAGAAAGTTCATTACAAATCCAAAGTGATTAAACAGATCTGTTTCCAACACGTGCGTTGTACGGAGCTATGAGCACTTTAGGATACATCCATATGTTGGTCATTTTTATTACATGTCCAACATTCAAAGGTTCGTTAATATCGTTTTTATACCCTCTACATAAGATGGGGGGTATACTAAGTTTGTTCTTCCGTTTGCAACACCCACAAGGAGGCGTCAAAGACCCTACACAGTATATGTAATATATTCGTGATTAGCGTCAAAAACTGAGTCGATTTAGACATGTATGTCCGTGTGTCCGTGCGTCTGTTTGTTGTTGGCACTCTCACGGGCGTAAATTTTGAGATATTGAGCTGAAATTTTGTACAAGCAAAAGTTTCTGCACGCTGATCGCTACTTAAAATGGGCAAAATCGGTTAAAAGCCACGCCCACAATCGACAAAAATCTATTTGTCTGCCACAAAAATTGAGCTATAAACTTGAATTTTGTTGCACATAAATATGGTTATCCCATCCATCGATGTTCTAAATGGGTGTGGTCGGATAACAGACGCCACCACAATTTACAAAAAACCATATTCACCATACGCGACTTGAAAGCTGATACATGAAACATGCATTATTAGAGGGCGTAATCACTGTTATATATGTGGAGGATATTTAAAATTTGGTTCAAGCCAAATTTAGTTTTCTTACTTGTTTTTGTTCGTTTTTGTGATATTCCATTTGACCTAGTATGCATATGATTATGTCCTCATGAGGCTCCAAAAACTCTATTTTAGAGAAAACCTTTACAACATTTGTAGAGGCCCCTTCCATATAATGCTTTTTTACAAAGTGACTTTTATTTGATAACGATAAACTGGGCCGTGATGTGAACTAACTCGCGTAAGGTATTAAACAGTCGTACGGAACTGCCTATTATGCCTATTTTCGCAAGTTTTTCTTTCAATTTTAATTTCTTTCAGCAATTTAAAAGTTCCCGCACAGTGTTACTTTATTAACTTTGGTCCCAAACCCACACCACTGCCTCTGTATTATGCTAAAGAAAAAAAAATATCTTAAATATAATTTCTCCCTTTATTTCGTTCTTATCAACTTTCTTGCTAAAGTTCACTTTACAAGAGCATTCTTATGCATATATGAATAAGCAAATAATATACAATTGTAAGGAGAATAATAAAAACAACTTGAAGGCAAGTAAAAGAGAGCTATATTGGGCGTACGCCAAATCTGCGACACCCACCATCACGAACCTTTTCTACATAAATCTCTAAAACATATTTACGTCTATAATTAGTCCATTATGAGTGGGTGTGGTTAATTTGAATTTTCCAAATATATAAAAAACTCTTCTATAACATTCGGCTTGTCTGTTATATAAGAAAAACCCTCCAAATTACGGCATAATTTCAAATTAAAAATTATGGGAAGGTCCATGTCAATTTAATCCACTTTCATTAGCAAGATGCCTAGATATAAGGGAATGCTTGGTACCAAATATCAGATCTTATGGTTCAGGAGTAATTCGAACTTAACTTTAAAGTGGAATTTAAAGACGCTAGAAGCAGCGGGGTCCATCCAAAGATCATTTTAAATATAAAACATATTAATATGAACAGATCTGCTAATTCTCAGAAGAATGCGGACTAGTGCGACATTTCATACTAACTACAAACGTGTACTAAAGCAAACATTTACGCGCTTTCTTAATTCATATACCGTTAGAATGCATAAAAAAAGGATTAGCTCGATTTTTTCAAATGACATTTTCTTGACTGAAACTGAAATAAACAGATTTAATTGAATAATTAAACCGTTTGGTCCTCACTAATGTTTAATCAAAACGAATATACCCCCATATCATTATGATGGTGGGTATAATAATACAAACTCGTGGAAAGCAATGCATTCCGAATAAGCATGAAAGGGAAGAATAAAAAAGGTGTTAAAGAAAGAAAAACCACTTCATTCTTCAAACCGCTCGTGATAAATTACCGGATGATTAACGACTTTCTAATTAAATGTCAACAAAGAATATATAAACATATGTGCATATATATATATATAAACACACAGGCAAACACAGCTATGCATATAACGACTACTTCTTATTTTTACGATTTTCGGAAAGTGTCCTTGCTGAGCTGAGCGCGGTAATAAATGGAGAGGAACATAAATAATGTTTTGACAAGGAGATAAATTATATTTGGCCTTTGGCCGACTTTGGCCTTTCCACGTGGGCGTGCCATATATATGATTGTACCCAATTTTAATTTTGTGAATTGTCGACCACACCCTCATTTACTGCACGGTTGCCCCTAAATCACCAGCCACATGTGTATCTCCTATAAACTGTGTAAGAATCTCAATTCCATTTACATTTTCGCAACCCTGAGCGTCTCAACAACAGACACACCCCTATATGTATAATCGTATGTATAACGTGCTTCTGAGTCCATTATCATAATAAAAGATGCACCTGTTTTAACACTTCTGCTAATCCTCCTTACGGCCTCTACTCCACTTCAAATGTAGTGTACCGTGTCAACATTTCATAATACAAAATGGTGTTGTGTGCGTTTACTGAGAAAGCTTTTCCTTTAATTAAATTTATTTTAATATTTTTTTAAAAGCAAACACTGTTGCTACTGCCACCAGCTCAACTTAGTGAGCATAATAATATTAAAATAAATTATGTGCATTAAAGTGTTGAGATGATAATAATGATGAAAAAACAAATTCAAGAGAATTAAATTGTAACAAACACAACAACATTGTTCACGGTATTTAAGCAAGGATTTCCAATTTCCAGCGGAAGAGGGAACACGCAAAAGATGGAGAATGGACAAAAACTCACTCTCTAAAAAAGTGAATAACCAGAAATTGAAATGTTTGTCAGGAATTAACGCAAACAACATTGAATAAAAGTGTGTATATATGTGCGTGCGCGTCTTCTGGCGTTTGTACACCACCAGCGGAGACACAAATGCCAGCAACTAAACGTTGGTCTTGCTACAGCCATTAACCCCAATACTAAACCGAATCTCGTAATCTCGCATGCCATAAACTTGTAAGACAGTGTTAGTATCCGCGCACTTTTTACTTAGTTTCTACATAAAATAACGATTGGTTGCGGGTTATGCGTATCGAAAGGTAATACAATCTATACCCACAATACGAAATGAGTTCAATTTTTACGCTGAAACCTCTGGTTCTCGTTCTCGTTCTCCTTCTCGTTCTCCCTTCTTTCGGTTCTCGCCTTCAAAATAACAAATAAACCTCAAACAAAATCGTAATGTACCTCAGAACACTCTCGCTTAAAAGTATAAAGAAGACTTTTTAGTACGACAGTGAAAACGTCCAATATATTGCATACACAGTGAAAGCTAATACGTACGTGCATAAGCACTTGTACATACATCCATGCATACTCAAATATGTATTTACTCGTATGTGAACATTTCATTTATGATTGTGTGTTGCATTGTTACTGCCTCATATATGTTATATATATTATATATAACATATAATATATAACATGTATTGTATGAAATATGTTTGCATATAGAGCTGGACTGAACGACTTTGTGTTTATGCATATGTCGAGTATACTCGAGTATATATGGCTGTGTACATATGTTTGACTACAGTTCGCCAAAAGAATATCAAAGACGGAGTCGCAGAGTTGTCAAGGTACAGCACAAACATTGCACTGACCTATTTTATGACACACGGCCTATGTACAGGATAATAAGAAAATTATTTAACCATAATCCTGGAAGCTTATAAAGAGACAAACGGAAACTAATAAATCAGTAAAATTACATAAAATTGTCCAAATAAAATAAAATACAAATGTACTGCAAGAGATGCGACAGAATGGGTAAATATATAAATAAATAGATACTAGATGGATAGATAAATAGATGAATACATGGACAGGTGAATAGGGAAACAGACAAACACATGTGTAGATCAATTGACAGGATGATAAATGAATAAGCAGAAACATTAAAGTTGCCGACTATGTACATGGTTAAGGTAACTCAGACAGACTAGGGGCACCACATAGATCGTATCAGCAGATCTAAAAACGATCATTTATCCCGTATGGTTTATTTTTCTCCAAATATGAAAATATTTCATGCTGATAAAATAAACATTAACACCAGACGTGCCATAACACATGTGCTCTGTTCCTTTTTTAAAATTGCAGGTTTTTACAGCCGCATCTAATGCGCATACATGAGGTGCAATATGCTGTAACAAGTGCAATTTAATCGAAAAATAATATACAGCGCTACGAAAAATACATACGAGTACACAACAAAAGTTACAAAATACAAATCGATTATAATAACACTTGCGGCATCCGCTACAGCTTAATACGTTTTTATTTGATTAGAATTATGCGTATAATCTGGAATCTATAATAAATATAAATGCTTTCTAGGCATAAGCTGGCTTTAAAATAAATGAAATTTTCATAAACAAATAATGAGTTCATATGCGTGGATATTATGCACAATTAATGCATATGAGAAAATAAGTAAAAATATCTCTAAGAAAACAAGTAAAAATGCTATAGTCGGTCCAGTCCGACCATTTAATGCCCCACACCACTAAGGCCTTAAATTATGCTACAATTAGTTTGGTTGTGTCGTTGTGTGTACACACTGGCATATAAGTCACTTCAAAAAATATAATTATAAGGGCAGGGATTCTAACAATGATCCGATCCGGTCCAAAAATGAAGCTAATTAACTATTCTTCACTAAGTTTTTTCTAAAAATATTAACAATTGCGATTTTTTACCATATGGGAGACTTCCGTTATAATATGACCTTATGCGGGACGGGGTTCTAAAAATTGGCCGGTCTGGTCCATTTTTAATAGAATTCCTCTTTGGGCTAATACATGTCCTTGTACCAAATCTCATCAAATTGCGCCCAAATTTACATGGACAGAGAGCCAGATAGACATGATTAAATCGATTCATATTTTGACTCTTTTGAAACATCCGTACAAACACATACTCTTTGCTGCGAGTGGTGCAGGGCATACAAAATTGAGTACCACCAATAATGCCAATAAATATTTGAATATATATAAACTGTGAGAGAGAGGATATGTGTAAAGTGATGAAAAATAAAATTATAACAACAAAGTATATCTGGGTTCCTCGCCACATTTGTTTTAAAAAAAGTCAGAGTCAATTGTTAAAGCACAAGCATTTGTGCTTGAACGTCCTCTAGGTTAGTCCGTGAGCGTCTTGAAAAGGTGTGCCATGCAGTTCCACAAAAGGTGTTAATAAGTGTACATTGCAGAAATAATTTATTGGCACTACCTGAGGTTTTCAAATGATAAATATCTGGATGTATTTATATTGTCAACCTCAACCTCTTTCAATCCCTTTCAATTCCGTGCTAAACAATGCGGAAACTACGTTCATAAATATGTTAAACGTTGCGTTTAATTATTGTAGGCCTAATAAATAGATGATAATTTGTGTGTCCACGCGTATTAATTAAGTAAATAAACATTAAACATTAAAGTCAATTTGTTTTAACACATCAACGGTGGCAACTATTACACATATTAGCTATTTGATTAATAAGAAAACAACAACGACAGCAACCAAAACTCAAAATAATTGCCATAACAACCCACAACAATAATAACAACAATGTTTTATGTGAATTTAATTGTACACTTTCCCATAATTATTTGGCTGCTACTGACATTTGCTTTAATAAACATTGAAACGGTAACAATTGGCGCAACAACAATAAGGACCATAATATTTGTAGCAATACTCGTGCCACCACCAACGTCACCATCATTATTAATGGCATTGGCCTCGTCAACGACATCAACTCTATTGACAACACAAATAATGTCGACTTCAGTTAAAGCAGCTCACAATATGGGCTCAACAATAACAACAACAACAACAACAACAACAAGGCCAATAACACCAAAGTCATTGACTTTTATGAATGCTGTAGAGAAAACGTTAAGTAAACGTTTACAATTACAATTACAACGTCACCAATATCAGCAACAGCAACAGCAACAGCAACAGCAGCAGTATCAGGTTTATGACAATCATCATTATACCCATAATAGTTATAAAGAGCTATTGCAGCGGAATCATCATCAGCAGCATCACGCGGATAATTATGCAGTCAATGATTGGCGTAATAAAAATTCATTGAAATCGGGTAAGTGTCCGGACCTAATGTGCTACTACCATCTGCTAATGCCATTTATAGAATACACACTGAGCTTTTTATTCCAAGTCAAAAAGGCCTTTAATGTTTACTTGAGCTTAAAACGCATTCATGGTAAAGAATGTTTGTACAGTTCTTCAAAAATCTTTACATTCCATTCTTACAATTACAACAAATAATGAAGTACACATGTTTTGTGGAATAATCTTTACCATGTAATTGTATTAAAACATAAAAGATATCTATTGGGTTCAACATACGCCACATTCAGAACGGTTCCCAAGAGATTATAAATTTATTATAATCAAACGCATTTTTTTTAATATGTATAAAGTAGAAATCTCATGGATATATGCACTTAAAATTTACCGCACCGTTTTTCTAGATCAGGTCGCTGGTGGAGTCTTTACAAAGTGCGTAACATTACTGCATATTATTATGTTTTGTAATCATGGGTGTGACTTCGATGCAATCGATATAATAGTTAAATGCATGCTCTTTGATTTAGAGTGTAGCTGAGTGCGCCAAGACTTTGTTTTACTAAACTCTGGCCCCTGTAGAAAACGAGTTCAAATCCAGTTGAGGAAAAACGTTTCACCTAGAATTTGAACTCAAGTGTCGCGTTGGATTCGCAACCCACCGACAGTTAAGAATATTACCATGAAAGTCGAGGTTGGCCTGACAGGCGAATAAGCATTTAAGCTTGTAAAACACCACACACTACATGTTAAAAATTGTGTACCGATCAAATCTATATTTTAGCGTCTGGCCTCATTTTTCATTTAATGGACGCACGGACAAAGAACACTGCAACTGTATATTCATATATGTTTGTGTACTTAAATAAAAATGATGCGCTATCTTTATTAATATCCTTTAATGAAAATTTAATTCCAAAATCTTAATAAGAGATAAGATCTTATGGGCCATACTGTATTAATTGTCTACACTTGAAGCAAACTCGCTGGTTTCAATCACAATAGATTAATTTATGTATATTTGCATTCTAAGGGTATCTTAGAAATTAAATGCTTGCACAGCCGCATCTGCATATACTCGTATATATTGTTAGAGATGCATAGGTAAGCAATTGCAAATCGTTGCAGTGGCTATAATAACACCCTGCAGGATATGATTAATGTTGTGTCTGTGGGCTGCACCGCATATATTATTATAATTGCAACCATTTGTGCTGCATTGACAACAAACGGGATATTTGATGCTTTGGCAGGGCACTGGAAGTCCGCAGCTACGTACACTTATAGTACTGCCCAAAATTCTTGCTACAAATAATAAATCAAATATATACATAAAGACTTCGATTATATGATTTTCAATGCATACGATCTTCTACTTCCATTACGGAGCATGTGCCGTTTGGGCAATAGTATAGATATTGTTCTTGGCCCGATACCACATCTCTGCACTCGGGTTGATAGTAGGAACTGCAAATATAACATTTCAGTTGCGATTCTATTAATTATAGTCGTAAATCAGAGTTAGATCTTAATAATGGCCAGTGTTCCATATAAATCGACTTTTTGTAACATCACCTGCTTGCGAATGGGCAGTGCTTGTCTTGACGATTACTAGAACTATCACAAGAGTGACCCCAATAGGCATTTTGTGGTAAAATTTATATCACCTCTTTCTCGGTCACAATTATTTACTTCCAACCGTTTATTGCTTAATTTTCAGTTATTAGGTTATAAAATATATTGCAGTCTGATATTTTTGCGTGTTTTTCTATTCAATCCTATATTTGAAGCGAATTGAAGAGCAAAATTATTCCCAAAAACATATGTCAAATGATTAAACATTTCTGCATTTCTATATAATGTTTTTTTTAACAAGGTGACAAAAAAAGGAACTTCTACATTATGGCGCAGTCGACATGTTTTTTGTTACTGAACATTTGAAATTTTGTGAGAAAATCGCGGCGTTTTTATCTAGTAACCAAATTTAGATAAAAACGCATTCATTGTTAATTTAAAATTTACTGTAAATGTACTAAAGCCTGCAAACGCCTCAAATCCTAAATCCTACAAGGTTTCGCTTAAATTTATTTTTAATTTTGTGCCCAGACATTCGATAAGCGTCAATGCTGTTCTGTAACTTTCTTTTTCTCTGCTATGCGACAGTGCGATAGTTAACAACTTTCAGTGATTGCTTTAAAAACTTCATATTTAAAATGTCGAAATATTTTTTAATAATATTATACATTGGCGCATTATTTATACAATCGTACTTTAAACGGGGTTTGTAATTGCAATTCTCTTTGCCATTATATTATATATTAATACGCGTTTGTTAGTATATGCAATAGATTGTTTTAAGTGTGATGCTCAAAAAAATTGGGAATGCAATACGTTGGAATCGGTTAGTAATCGAACAAAATACATTGAACATTGCCGCAGCAGTACGTGTCAAGTACTCGTGGGCCAATGGGGAAATATAGCACCGTATGGTGATTGACTCCTTCCGTATTATCTGATTATAATTATGCGCTAATCATATCTATTTGCTACACAGAAAATTTTGCACTACAGCGCGGTTGCACTCCAATGGAACGTTGTCGCGAAAAATCAGCCAGCTGCTGTCTATGTAATACGCATCTGTGCAATATAAATAATAATCCATGTGGAATTGGGTACAACTCTACGCGTAGTATAAAATTTGTCGCAAATTTTTGGTATTTAATATTAAGTTCTGTCCTAAGACCAATCTTTGATTAAAGCTTTACGACTGTATAAGATGTTTGCAAATATGTTTATTTTTATTTTTATGCATTCTTAATGCAGGCCCATCCAGTTTGTGTTCATTACTAATAATGAATTTAAAATACATAACATAATAGTCCATTTGGTTCTGCTTATACGATGTCCTTCACCAACACATTTGTCGTAGAAATTACAACCAACTCCATCGCAAGAGCAGCATATGGCATAAGCTTGGTTGCAGTCTTTGACAGGACCACATCCACGCCTCAACATGTATTTTCTATCTAAGAAACAGTGAAATTAACGGTTCATATAAATTCCACAACCATATTTATATACCAAATGGATTGACATTGGCCCATTGTCCTTTAATAACCGAGCATATTCCGCTTTTGCACCACTTCAAATAACGCAGGTCAAAAGCATCTATATCGTCACACCCTAAATCATCACGACTATTACATACATAGCAATATGTGCCTAGGACTGTAAAAATCTTTCATGTACAAATGAAGGCTAAGGGGTTTTTATCCTTTTTATTTACCGCTCTTGACAATTAAGGTCGTCGCTAACAATAGTTGCCAAAATCTAATCAACATTTTGTTAAACAAGTCTGAAAGAATAAAAAACAAAAAAATATATAAAAACATTAAAAAAAATTGACATATTTTCTTAAATGTTATGTTTAAAAAATCGATAAAGAAATAGACGAGACATTTCATCGATTTCTATGTAAAGCACTTTTATGCCCGACAATGTAATTTGTTATTTCAATCGAACTAAATAAAATCTGTACCATAATTCGTTTATAGCTGCCAGTAAATATGGTCCGATGCAGTCAAGTTTGAAGCTAAGTACAAATTGTCCGTAAGCGAGAGATATGTGTTGAAAAGCACCGCTATTTTTAATAAAATGGACTGATTGGTCTAAATTTTAGCATAGGATTGTAAAAATATTCTTCATTTTCCATCGTATAGAAAAGTGAAAAAGAAAAAGGTTAGATCTAGTCTTTTTCTTGCTCCCCTCTAGCTGAAGGCAAACATTCGAGTTGCGAATGCAAGAGGGGGCTGCACTATTAAATATCCACCTTTGGAAAAGTTCTGGGTAAGGTCTTTGGTCCTCTACGCAATCAGGTCCGACTCAAAACGTATGGTTTTTAGGCCAACGTTGATGTAATACTTATCATAAAAATTCAGTGCTTTGCAATGGCTAGTTCATGTTGGTCGTGTGGATGAAAATGCTCCAGCCAGGATGGTATTTGAGTGGAACCCTTATGGTTACCATACAACAGGGAGTCCGAACTCCCATGGTGGCACCAAGTGTTTAATGTTTGATCTGCTCTCTTACAAGAGGCCAAAGGCCTAAATAGATTTGAATCGGCCAGTAATGATGATGACCCTTCACCTAATAAGAATCTTTAGAAGTGATTTGCTTAGTGACACTCCGTAGCAACGTCTATTAATAAAATATTCATTTTTTTTTAATTATTGACAATTTTTTTCTAAATATTCTTATAAAGCATTGTAGTCAACAATTTCTATCAACCAATATACTTACAAAAATAGCGCTAAAATGTATCTTGCGGACTATAAATTTTTGCTAATAATATGTGTGGCATTTGCTTTATTGGCTTCCGTGGAAACGAAAAAAAAGAAAAAATTGAAATGTTTTCAATGCGCGAATGTGGGCAACATAGATTGTGACTTTCTCGATTATATCGTCTTTAACGCACGCTGGCTTAAGCCATGTGAAAATACAACAGAATGCCAAGTGTCCCGGGTCGAAACTGGTACATATCATTATTTATTACATTCTGTTAAGCAATAGAGAAATTATGTTACATAAACTTTGATCTTCAGCGGGCTATCCTCATATTACGCGAAGCTGTAAATTACCCGAAGGTTGTCCAAAAGGAGCCAAATGTTGCTTCTGCAGCAAGAAGGGATGTAACGGCAACAATCGATGCAATTTTAGTGCAGCATCAAAATGGAATATATCAAAATTATACATGTTTATGATTGTCGCGATTGGTTATATTGCAGAGGTTTTATAAATTTGATTGTAAACCCGATCACCGCTTAACAAAAATACATTTTATACAGCTTTAAACAAATATACATTAAACTGTTTTATTAAAATAAAACGCAAGATATCTTTCTATACATATGCACGTTCTATGTATGCTTTACGAATTAAAGTCCAAGAGTCTGCCTATTAGCCAAATAACCACCAAATTAATGAGACTTTCAAAACCGCTTAAATGTGGCGCTCTATCAAAAAACAAATCCTTTTTACATTCACTGGCCGCAAAATGGTTATTGTCTGTTTTTGAAGCTTTGCTTAACACATCATTAGTGGTCTCATAAAACATTGGCATGTCGCACAACAATTTCTTACAACTCCAAAAAGATTTTGTACACGTTTTTTTTTTTGTAAAATGTGTCAATTTCATATCAGCTGCAACCAATTGGTTTCTGTTTATAAATACAACCGAAGAAGCTGCAATGAAAAGTTGTATGAAATTGGTATGTAGGATGTTATACCATACAGGAACTTTGTTACATTTACCTACAAGCATTGCTGTCGTAATTAGCAAAACTCTAATAAAACTGCAGGTGGTTGTTAGCAGCATATCCGTAGAATATAGCCATAGAAGCGAAACTCTCTCTATGTCATTTTTTCCTCACACGTATATGCTTGGTGCGAATTGAGAAATTGAAAATCTCTCTTTTTTGAAGTAAACAATGTCAAATATTAAGTAAATTTTTGCTTCGTTTTTCCAAACATTTACAATTTAACGTAATAAGAAACCCACACAGGAAATTCGGAAAATCATTAGCTTTTAATTGGTACATAAGTTTGGAAAGGCAACCCATTTTTTTGGAGATATAAAAGAAATAAATTTGGAGATAAATAGTTGTCCGATTCGGTGGCCGAGTTTCTCACAAATTTACAGACAGATGAACATGGTTAAATCGATTCAGATTTTGATTTTAAATCAATCGGTATAATTGACGGTGGGTGTGGCATTTTCCGTTTAGGAGTTATAAACATCCAAACTTAAAGTATTCTTTGTCACAAATAGTGCAGGGTATAATTAAGCTTCTAATTTTGGAACTAGACAATTTTTGGATTCTTCATAAGATCACTTATATGCCAAAAGAAAGTGGTGTAGGATACTAAACGGTCGCACTTCATCGCCTATAACATTTTCACTTGTTTTACTTGTACATATATATATATATATATTAGTATATATATATATATACTAAGTTTGTCACTCCATTTGCAACATCCAGAAAGAGGCGTCAGAGACTCTACAAAGTATATATATTCTATATATTCTTGGTCAGAATCAAAAACTGAGTCGATCTAGACATGTACATCCGTGTGTTTGAGCGTCCTTTGTTGTTGGCATTCTCATGGGCGTAAATTTTGAGATATTGAGCTGAAATTTTGCACAGACATATATTTTATTTTTATATATAATGGGTGAAATTGGTCAAGAGCCACGCCTACAATCGACAAAAATATATGTATCTGTTACAAAAGTTGCGCTATGATATTGTAATTTGGTACACATATATATAATTATCTCATGCATGTGTCGAAAATGGGCGTGGTTAGTTAACAGAAATGCCCACAATTTACGAAAAACTGTACTCAGCGTAAAATTCGACTTGCAAGGTAATACTGCAACATGATTAGAGGGGGTAATCGTATATCTTCCACGCCCACCGTTTGTAAGTAGACGTGGAGGGTGTTTAAGATTTGGCCTAAGCCAAATTTACTTTTATTATTTGTTTATAAAGCTAATTCATGGTAAGTCTCGTTATGGTCTGTAACCCCTGAGAAAAATGTTTTATATATATTGACTGTTACACCAACAAAATTAATAAAATATAATATAAATTCCCTGATCCTTTTCTAGTAGACATTGTATATAAGTAAAAGAAAAAAATACTGCTGTTGCTGTTCTTCTTGCCTACGAAAATAATTTATAGTGACCATTCAAGCAAACAATGTAAGCATTAGTGAAAAAGGAAAAACTCTAACATATACATACACATGTGTACCCAGGTGGTACCTAATAACACGCTAAGAAATTACGTTTATATATATAAAATTGGGAATTTTATTACGTAGAAGATAAAACATTATGATGACGGGTACAAATATGAGATTGGCATATGTAATGTGTTTTAATTATTTAATTGTATAGCATACAATATCTAGCTTTAAGGACCTTTTCACTTTGCTCCATTTCCTTTTACGAAGTTGTTGGATTTTAATTGATAAAACCTTGAGTTGATGTCTTGCTTAGAATTGACAATATTTAATATGTGTCCTCAGCGAAAGTTTTCTTTTCATAAATGAATATCAATATATAGGCGTAACGATACAACTAAACTTTGCTTAATAAAGAAACGGAGAAGAAAACTTTCTGCGATATAAAAAGAAAAACCAAGCCAAACCACAGCTGGATGCTGCTGCGTTATGCTGCTCCATTTGTAGAAAATAATCAGTTTGTAAGTAAGGCAAAAGGGCAATATAACTAACTAGAAACTTATATTTACCATTTGTTGGTAGCAATGTCTTTTTCTATTTCTTTTGCATCACATTTATATATATATATATGCATTTTTATACCCTCCACCTCAGTGATGAGGGTATACTAAGTTTGTTCTTCCGTTTGCAACACCCAGAAGGAGGCGTCACAGACCCTACAAAGTATATATATTCTTGATCAGCGTCAAAAACTGAGTCGATTTAGACATGTATGTCCATGTGTCTCTGTCCGTCTGTTGTTGGCATTCTCACGGGCGTTGAACTGAAATTTTCTACAGGTATTTTTAGTGTTTGCATGCAGATTGCTATTTAAAATGGGCAAAATCGGTCAAGAGCCACGCCCAAAGAAGCAATTTTTTAAGTTTTTCCGTGTTTTCTGTATTACTTATAAAATACAGAAGAATTACAGAAGAATTACAGAAGAATTACCGTATGAAACCGTCTAAGTATGAATTTTGAATGAAAATAAATAGACATGGACGTTTAAACGGTGAAAAAACACAAAAGAAGTTACATACTAAGCTGAAACAGAAAATACCACCAAAGGTTAAGTTTGAGTGTATTGAATTCTTCACAGAGACCTCTAATATAGGGACATGCTTTTAAATCTTGGGCCTATAAATTTTGGCTCGAGATTCCACTCTTTTGATTTTTAAAATTTATATTGATTTCGATTAAAACACCGCTAATAGTATAAAAAACATCTGCGGCGTCAACATAGATTTGGATGCAGGTAGAGATGGCCTCTATGCTGAGTTGTTTAAGGCTGGTGGTGATGAGTTATTACAACACATGCATCAACTCATCAGCAATATTTGGTCAAAGAAGAGCATGCCAAGTGATTTCTAGAAAAGTTCTAGAAAGTATCTAGAAAATATCTAGAAAATATCTAGAACAGCCATGACGTAGTTGTCAATATTGTGAAAAAATAAAGATATTAAGAAGAAAAGATTTACAAGAAACATTTGCAAAATATTCTTGGTGATTGATTGTGTGTTTAGAAAATGAGCATATCGAAAAGTGATATAAGCTTGAATTTGGAATGCGAAGTAGATCAGTTGTCACCGGCTCAATTGGGCGTGTATGAGAGAATGGCCAATGAGCATAAGGCTTTAAAAAATGCTTTGGAAAATTCCTTAACTGTTAATGAGGGCAAAGAACTTTTTAGTGGTCAGATATTCCAAGCCTATTCGTTCAAGGGCAAAGTTCTGCAAGAATATAAAGAGGCGTCAGTACCGAAAAGGAGATCAGATATTCTTAAAGGTAAAAGCGGTTCCAGTAATTCACGCAAAAGAGGACGTTTGGCATATTTGGAGTCGTCCGATGATGATTTACCTTTAGCCAAACCTAAACCGATTGAGGTAGCCCAAGGTAAAAATAAAACCCGAGTTGTGGCAGCCAGTTCGCAATCGCCCAAAGGTGGAAAGATGGCTAAAGATACTAAATCCAAGGCAATCAAGGTGGAAAATACAATTACACCACAGCCGTTATATTTTAAGCCCTCGGAAGATACTGCAGTGGGCGGTCTATTAATCTGTTCGGATAAAAAAGAAACGAAGTTGCAAGGAAAACCATTTCCGTCTTTGGTGATTTTGGCAAAACCTTGGCTTAAAATTAAGAATTTGTCAACTTCACGTAACAAGTTGGATGAAAAAGTTAAGCTCGTCTTAATGTTGACTCCCAACAAACTTACGGAATGGTTAATTCGAGAGGGCCTACTAAAAGCTGTCCAACGCTGTAGCAATCATAAAAATTCTGAATTAAAATTGGGTGTATATTCGGATGCTTCGAAATTCCCCTATAGCGGTGGTTATGTCTGGATAAGCGAATGCTGTCCCACCCTTTTTGTTTCAGTATTTCGTGGTTCCATCTTTGAGGGGGCACCACATTCACCATCGTGTATTTTGAAATTAATTTATCACTGGGCATGTCACACCAACATACACAATATCGTACAATGGGTTAAGGTGGACTATATTTATGTCAAGTCTTTATATACTTATCTGAGGTCAGTCTGCACCTTGGCCATTCATCAGAATTTCAAACAATTTGGTGGCGAAGGCAAATACGTAGAGGTGGGTATTATTTCATTTGGCACCACTTCACAAGATGGCCTCAAACGCACATTAAAAGTGGAAGTGTTGGGTGTATTGGATGTTGCCGAAAAAAACATACGCCTGAGAGCTGTAGAACCTCTCAATGAAAATGATAGCAACTACAAGAGACGCTTTCAAGCGATATTGGAACTGTTGCAACATTGGGTGCACAAGGATAGTATTATGTGCATAGACTTGACCATCGATAAGAAGACCTTGCATTCAATGGGTTTTAAAAATTTAATACAAGCCTCGTTGGAGGATAGTGGTTTTATACGTACTAATGCTGGGATCATGGAATATTTGCGCCATGTAGTGCCAGGTATGTTCCAAAATACTTTCTCGCTGCTCTCTAGGCAAATGATCCAGCAATTTCTGGATGAATTGGTGTGGCGTGAACAATTCGGTACTTATGCTCTACAGGCATTCAACAGCATCACAAAACATATATCCGAACAAACACGTTTAAATACCAACTTATCGTTTAAACAACGTTTATATCAGGTAGGCGCTAATCCCTTTAACGACTGGAGTGTAATGCCGCCCAATGTTAAGGAAACACCACCGCAAACCACACCCAAACTATTGAAGAAACGTAACGTGGTAAACAAGAATTAAAATAAAAAAGTGTAAAATTTTTATATTATTTAGAAAAAGAAAATTCGTTCATCGATCTTACCGCAGGTGAATGAACAAGTCCCATAATAAATTCATTTGTTCTCTGTTACCAAAAATTCGTTAAATAAATGAATTAATTGTTAAAATTCTAGTTCACTCAGGTTCAAATAATGAGTCAGTAATGAGTGTGTTTGAGACTTCATATTAAGCCACTTTTTGGGCTCCAATTACTGTTATGATGTATATATATAGCCGTGGTTACAGTTCAAGTTTTCGTTCTGTTTTTCTTCTTCTTCTTCTCCTTTTTTTGCTACAAAAAGCACAATATTTTAAACTAATGCAATGGTGTGTTCTTTTATTCTGCTACAGGGAAACATTACTATGTATATATACATACATATATATATGTATATAAAATAAATGAAATCCTTTTTAATGGCACACACATCATCATAGAGTATATGTATAGCATCAGCAGCACCAACAATAACAACAACAACAACATTAACTTCAAAGAATAGTAAAACTGTTTATCTTTTGAACTTGTTTCCATTGTACTGCTGCTGTTTCTTCAGCTCTTTGTTCTTTTGTTGCCAATCGCATAAAATACTATATTATTGAAATTTTCTTCTCTTCTACGGTGAAGAATTTACTTATTGCTGCTGTGCGCTACAGCTGGTACTGTTGTTGTTGTTGTTGTTGTTGTTGTTGTTGTTGTGTTACAAAGCATAACGACCACTTTTGTTTATGTTTATGTTCATGTGTGCTTTGTCATATGCGTTTGCAAACTTTCTAACTTAAGCAAAAAGTTATTTTGTACATATTTAGCGTTCTCTCTATTGATATTGAATGTTCCTGTATCACACCAGAAAAGAATGACTTGCCACGAAATGTTTTCTTTATATGATAGGAGATGGAAATAAATAAGTTTTCCTGCTTTGGCCAATGGAGTACCTTTTATATTTAGAAGTAACATATGGGTGTGGCATATATGCAATTGCGCCCAAAAGTGTGTATTGTTTTTTACCTCAAACGTAAAAATCCTTTCATCCTTTTACCGTGTAATGCAAGCCTTCTTTACCGTATTATCCGAATACGATCGTAACTTCTCCGCCGCGTTATACGAATGTGTCTTATTTGACTCGTGCTATAGGGCGATCTACAGTGATAGGTAAGCAAGGAAGCTAGCATACATATTTTAGGCATTTTCATTTGTGTTTACTCACTCAAAAATATACTTTACATAATGGTATCGTTCCTTTATTTCCTACATATCAAACTTATGGATACATTTACATAACAAAGTTACCCCATAAAGAGCAACAATACTAAACAATTAATATGTAGAAAACTTTAATTTATAACACTTGATAAAATTTTAAGGACAATTTCATATATGATATATGTTATGGGTTAAAATAATTACCGATTTACTGCAAACCCAGTTTATACGTGTTGTTGTTATACCCTCCACCTTAGGGAAGAGGGTATATTCATTTTGATCATCCTTTTACAACACATCGAAGGAAGCTTCGGAGACCCCACAAACCATATATATTCTTAATCAGCATGAGAAGAGAAATCGTTTGAGACATGTCCGTCTGTGTGTCCGTCCGTTGTTGGTACTCTCACGGTCGTAATTTTTGAGATATCAAATTGAAACTTTGCATAAGTATTCTTAGTTAAATTTCGTTATTCCGTATTGAAATTGGGCAGAATCGGTTAAGAGACACGCCCACAATAAACAAATATCTCAACATACCTCGAAAAAAGTGTATCTTTAAAAAATTATATATCGCACAATACTATGCCCATCAAGTTGAAATTTGGTATATATATAAGTGGTAAAAATGGGCGTGATTGAATAACGCAAACGCCTATAATTAAAAAAAAAACACTATGTGCGTAAGTACATGAAATAGTCATATACATAAATATGAGAACTTTCAAAGAAAGTGTTAATAGGGGAAAGATAAGGGCGCCACGTCCGCAATTAAAATATAAAGGTAGAGGGTATCCAAAATTTGGCTTAAGCTTCTTGTATATTTCACCAATCCATACTCCCAAACAACTAAGCGATTGTGGTTGTCGTTTTAGTTTTCGTTATCGTTGTTGTTGTTGTTAATCTCGTTCGTTTGCGCTCATTTCAGTTGGGAAACTTTCTGCACGAGTTAAGCTGAGCTTACTTAATATTGTCGGTTTTGGCTGATTCTATAACGCGAATAGATGGGAATCAATTGTAGCATCCGTCGGTTAGTTGAAAACGGAATTATATTAATAAATAAAGCTTAAATATTTTTATTTATTTTTTTCAAAAGAAGTCAAACAATGTCTTCCTAGCAGAGCTCATAACTCCGCAGTTTGGTACATTATTAACCAACGCCAATGACAACAAATCTCCGACCATTTTGTTGCTCTTTGAAGTCTGTTGTGGCATCATAATAATCATAAAATTATTTTACTACCTATGTAACGCGCTCTGTTGAATTAAATTCATACAAAGACGAAGGAGAGGGAAAAAGGTTAAAATGGAGCGACGTCAAAGCCAATGTGTCCACATTGAACATATAATTGCTATGAGGGTAATTAAATCAATTATCAAGTTACGGGAGTTGCTGTAAAATTGCTTATGTGCCGACAACTATGTAGTTGCATAGACATAAAAAAATCATAATTTCATATTAAGAAAGCGTCAGCAGTGCAAACAACAACTCATTAATTATTACGCAGTAGCTGTGCCAGAAGTTCGTGCTAAATACTGTTCATACACTAACAATTATATGTAAAATTTTGAACTGAAGCTTTGTTCAAAAACGACGAAGACATTACCTAAAAAATTATCATGTATTAATTAACATAAATTCGCACATTTTCGTGTAAACAATGTGTAAGTGGCCACTGATCCACTACAACTCATTTACACTTAACAACTTATCAAATAATGAATCAGGGGAGAAGGTATGTACATGGCCACACTTTGTTATTTACAACACAGTTTATGACAAATTGGCTCCATGCACTATTGCATACGTACTGCAATTTATGTAAATGTAATCACAATATGCAGTACATGACGATACGTATCCTATAACAGTTAATTACCATATTTATGCGCCAGCCGTCTATTGGACGAAATTACATGAATATCATTATTACTCATACGCTTCAGTGTTCCACATACATTAGGATAAGTATGCTGTGAATTATTAGTGTATTATGTTAAATTATTATGCGTGTGTGATTAATATTATTGCAATATTATAAAAATTAAATGAATTCGAATTACAGTTTAATGTGGGACCGCATTATGAGATTCCAGTTTTGAGTGAACTTTTCAATTCTCTATAAATTATTTATGTTGTATCCGTGTGCAAGAGGTGTGTTACAGCATATTATCATCCTTAAGTGAGCATGATTTCTTCTCATTTATCCGCATACTTATTCATTTGTTGTTTGTATTTTCCCTTATCCCTACCAGAACGTTGTGGTTTACTTATGCGTCTGCATAATGGAATGTGAAATAACCTTAAGTTGAGTGATTACAAAGCATGCCGCACACATTTATATTGGATTCTCAGATTTTGAGATGAGGAATAGTACTGAGTTGAATGCTATCATCCGTGCTTCTGTTATGGTTTTATATGTTTATCTGCTTGATAAACTATTGTGTTGCATGTAGTATCAAAAGCAATTTTATTGGAATGTTTACATTTCATAGGTACAGATATGTTATGCTCACGCATAAGTTTGATAAATTTCATTAAATATCGGCGCCAATGTAATAATATTTTCTTTATACGTTGAACGTGGGTTCTCAAGAGTCCAGACCACCTCTATGCTAATTAGGCACAATATTCATACTTACTTTCCGCAGCTGAAAGATGGAGTTCTGTATACATAATAATTCATTCAACTATACATTCAGAAATATTGCAACAAAATGGCTGATTTCCTATTTCTTCCCAATCTCTTCAATATGGGTATCAAGTGAAAAGATTTCACGAGTAGAATACAAATCGAATCAAACTTGGAATTGAACCCTCCCATATATGCGATCCACCGTATAGCACAAAAATAGAAAGGCTTGACGTGGAGAATGCAGTGACCTAACTGGTTCCGTAATGTGGTGGCCGCCTCAATAATTTTGTAAAAATGGATTCGTGTTACAGCCTTTTCAATTTTAAATCTAAAGATGTGACGAGTAAAACGCCAAGAGCTTGTGTGTTACCATTTTAAAGCGAACACGGCGGCAGGCACCATTTAGTAGAAGCTTGTAGCCCCACAGAACGAGAACGTTTTATACGCGTATAATATTTTAAACGAACATTTCAAAATTCATTCGTTATAAGCACACTCCTCGTATGTAGCGGTAACCATAACTTATTATAAAAGTTTTCATTCCATTTACGTGTTCGTTGGAAAAATAAAATGTCACTGGAACGTATAACACTAAAAATTTCATGTCATATTATTTTCAATAACAATGAAAAACAAAACTAAAGCATGCAGTGTAGCAAAACATGTGCTATGTGTACAAGAGAGAATCTCTTTTAAGCAATCATATAATATCGACACAAATACATTGTAACATAGAAAGCAATACTTTCACGCATAACATAACATTTGTTTATGGTTCTATGTTCATACCGTGTGTATGCGGAGTTGGAGAATTTCCATTCGTTCATTCCACAACACAACATAAATTAACTCAAGCACGTACTTTGACATATTTGCACAAACATGAAAACACATAAACACCGAACTCTCCATTTACGTGATTATTTGTTTTTGGAAAAATTTGTGTAAAAGGAAATTTTGCAAGAGAGGAGCAGTATGAAAATTCGAGTTCGTGTAAAAAGAAAATGAGTAAATCTAGAGTTGAGTGTATATACTTGCAGGTTATATAAACATAAATGTCTAAGGTTAACGGCCTACTAGTATTGTTGGAACTTTTGCGTATACGGAGTAGAGTATTTGAAAATTGTCGACGTATTATGTGCAACCGTGAGCTACACAAACACTCACATATGTGTTCTTTTTAATAAGAAGATTTTTTGTAGCAGACACATACACTGCATGATAATATATTTGACGAATATCATGTAGATGCCGTGTTACACGTTTGGCATCTCCATGCTCAACACTTCTATTGACTTACTTGGAAATATCCTTTATAGTACTTTTATTTCTCCTATATTCGTTAGTTGTTCATATTTGCACAAAATATTATATTGAAGTAAACATTGCTATAACCACACATGTAGGTATCGGCAGGATATGCAGTGGTGTCAGTGGATCTGTTAAGGTAGAAGCCTTATACTTTATATATTTATACACTCCACAAATGATTTTGATATATTAAGTTTGTCATTGCGTTCACACACACAGGAAAGACCTTACAAAGCATACATATATATACCTTTAGTTCAGCTCTTCAAAGTATTTTTTTCAACTCAAATTTATTTATGTGCAAAATGAAACAATTGCGAGAAGAGGTTAATTCAATGGCAACATTATAAATTAAACATTCATATAAAAACGCATTATGATACATATTCGTAAATGTGTTCCCAGCACATTTCATTATAACGGACCCATTCGTATGTTTTTAGATACTGCAAAAAGTAAAAGATTCAAACGTTAATGTTTTATACAAGTCAAATGTCGTCTGGTCAATTTTTATTTATCTTGTGTAAATGTCAGCCACCACCAACCCACCTTTCGCCCTCATTATCAAAATCTGAATCGATTTAATAATGTCCGTCAGTCCGTCATTGCATTTTTTGTAATAAACTTACAAATGGTAATAGTTGATATTTTTGCCCTTCAAAATGACTGTTGAGCCACTTGAGCCTTTGAACATGGACGTGATCGGTCAATTGACCTCCCCATATAACGCCATGTTTCAAAAAAAAACCTTTACATGAAGAAAATTTCAATTTTTTGACTGTGTCAAATTTGCACCCGATCAGCCCTCTTTCCGTATAACGCTTTTTCAGGAAGTGACTTTTATATAACAAAATTCACGTTTACTGATACAACTTCACTAATGATAGCACAAATTGTGGAATTACCGACAATAATACTTTCACTTGATCAGTCTGTACAAGTGATCAAATAGTGTTATAACGTGGAAAATAGGTGTACTTTAGTTGACTCACCACTGAAGTTGCGTTAGCCTAATAAGGTTTTGATGAAAATTCTGGATGAACTGCAGGCACCAAACTAGTTACGAGAATTAAATTAAGCAAGAAACCCACAATAAGCGGACCCGCGCCAGCCATCACCTGCATTTGTAATAGTAGTAAATAGAGTATGGTAGCGTATAATTTATAATTTTGTGCAGCACTTACCACATACCGTGCTCGTATATTAAACCAACCGCAGGCAAAACAGTTTGTGACTGAACTCACGGGCAATAAGAACGAAAGTTGACTTCCAAAGGTAATGGAATGAAACACGTTACCGGGATGACGACTCAAAAGAATATACTAAATTGAAGAGGAGGCCATCATTTTTAAAATATTGCAATCATAAATGTAATCATCCTTAATACTTGTCGTGCTGCACCGGCATTGAGATGTTTTGCAACCAAATCATCTATAGCTAAAACAGTGAAAACTGTAGCCAGTAATAGGTAATAGATACGATCCAGCAGTAAATTATTGTTCTGAGCATAATAACCAGCAAAGATAGGTATATTAATCCGTTTCATGGCTTCAGCCACGGCCATGCTACTACCTGAAGAGTGACAAAAACAATAATTTTACAAAATTCTATTTATTTCAGAAGATATTCTACCATAGACGAAGAAGTAATTCCATATCATATACTTTTGTATTGGTGCCCAGCCCAACATGCTCGGCGCAGTTTTATATTCGGGTGGTTCTTCAAATGATATTATTTAGTAGAAAGAAATACTTGAAGCATTTTTTACTTCTTTGTACTTACTTTTGCAAATTAAATAATTTAAAAAACCATATTTACTCGGTAAAGTGAAAAAGATGAAACAAACGATTACACAAACCGCGGAATGCTTAACAATTCTATAAAGTGGTAAAACTTTTATATGGAAGTTGTAAAAAAGCATAATTTAGTTAGTTATACTTTTCGCTTAATGCATCCGCTATTCCTTTCATAAATAACGGTTTTACAAAAATGCAAAGTATGCACAATAATACGTATAATGCTAAAACGAGACCGTTATAAAGGTTGTATCCGGGCAACTCCGCTATAGCAGTGCTTAAAGCATTACGGCTGGCTTCATTATCAAATACTAAATTATCGGGACTATTCTTACGGAACAGTCCGAAGAAGAGGACTTCCAAATACAATATTGTAAACACCAGCAAAAAAAAGCTCAGCGGAAGACTTAATAGAAGATAGTTGCCAAATGTTAATTTTCCATGAGCATTTGGGATAATTCTTAAAAAGGGAAAATGCTAAAAATGTAAATATATCCTCATGTGTTAAGTTTATTTCAAAAACCTTTGATAATCCTGGTACATTGTGGACCCTACATCGGAACCGTTTAATGTTACCATGCCTCCGATTGTGGTGGCAAAGGCTACACCCAAAGCGAAACCATTTGTCAAATTTGTGGGATAGGGTTGCCTGTTAGGGTAATTTATGAACTGAAAAATGAACTTAAAACTGCCAAAGTTTTAAAACTCACTCGTCGTCTTTAAGCTCGCGCGTTTCATCCACCAATTTACCGACGCTTATAGTTTCCAATACCTGAATGATTGACTTGGTTAAAGGTATCATTAAGCCGCACACTACTGCATTGGGTAAGAAAGCAGATAGCAACCAGGAAGGTACCATCAAAGAAATTAACAAACTGAAATATATAATATTTAGACTACACCCAGACGAAAGTGCTTAAATAACTAAGTCTTACATACGGGGTCGGTGTGAAAACGTTTTTACCCAACGAAAAGCCATTAGCTCAGACGTTTTGGAAATTTCAAAGATTATTCCTACAAAACAACCGGCCAAAAATACGATCTGGGTGTTCTTACAATAATTCATGCAGGTTTCATCGGAAGAGAGAACCCCAAAAGGAGGGAAAAATATGATGGGGAGCATAGCGACAGCGGTTGGTGGCACAATGTCGACCACATACCAGAGGATCATTAGGACGAATACAAAAAAAGCACTATTTTGCTGTAATAAATGTAATAGTATTTATTATGTTGGAATTTCTGAAGCTGCTCCGTTTCATTACCTCACCTTATTTAATAAAAATATTTAGAACTCTTACCTTTATGGGTGGTATAAAAGCCACTGGAAATAATACAAGAAACGAAATCAAAAGAAAGACACCATTCCAATGGAATCTCATGAACCTTTTGCACGAGTTCTCCTCAGGTTGTTGCCTACAAATATAAGTCATTAACACAACATTCTTTATTTACCCAATTATTTCCTTACTCCATGCTCGATTAGACGCTTTAGTGCTGTATAATTTTCCAATATGAGAAGAGAAAAATATTCAGCCTTATTATGTAAGTCGCGTTTAACTTCTAGTCGCCTTCGCTACCTTTTCAGTCGCCAGTTTCGTCTACAAATTGGTATAAATTCGGTATAACATAATACCAAACTTTACATAAAATTCAGTGATAACAAATAAGACCGAAGCCGTCTAGAAATTAAAGATGACTTCGACTTACATTATAAGCTTGATTATGTTATTAATTCTGTATCAAAAAAATTTTTAAAACATTGAAATATTCATATTAACTATTTATAAACAAACAAACTTTTAATCAATAAATCAAAGCTAACTCGATTTTGGAATTCCGAAATTTGTACACCTACTTTATTACAAGTGTAGTTTTGAAAGAGATAAATTGATAAAGAGGTATTTTGTAATATATATATATATCAGTCTCTGTCGGGCAACAGCCGAGTGAAGTTGTACTTTTTTACGGTTTGTTTAAACAGTCTTTTTTGCTCTTGTAACGGTTTTGTTTAATTTTAACAGTTACACTTAATTTTTTGGATTTTTTTCATTAATTCACTTGAGTTGAATAAAATTTTCTTTTTATAAAGTTTCCTTTTTTTATTTTATAATGAACCCCCAGTTCAAAATCGCTTTGTGATCCTAGATCGACCAAACGCAAAACAAAAAAATGTATTAAAACCTCTTAATGATGATGATGATTGCTTCAGCAATTGGAATTCAAAAAGATGTTACACCCAAAAGTCTTTCAGTATACAACGTGTTCCAAATTGAAAAGGGACTTAATTTCATTCCGCGTGAATATTCCGATGTAATTGAAATGAAATCAGGTGATCTGCTTATTAAAACGCACAACAAAAAACTCCTGATAAATTTCTCAAGGCTACATACATAGATTTAGTACCGGTTCAAATAACCTCACACAAATCATTAAATACATCTAAAGGTCGCATTTACTCCAGAAAAATCTTAGAAGAGTTGGTCACTGCTCTTAATGAACAAAAAGTCATTGAAGTGAAAAAGGTTACAAAAATGGAAGGAAACAAAGTTGTACCAACTGGAGCTGCAATATTGACATTTGATCTTATATGGCGCCCCGAATCAATCAAACTAGGTTGGGAAAGGGTCAAAGTAGAAGAATACATACCGAATCCCTTCAAATGTAAAAATTGTGTAAAATTTGGACATACAAAACATCATTGCCGCAATATACAATTATGTAAAGAATGTGGTTTCAACATCCCCCATGAGTCTTGTTTGGGAAAATATTGCGTTAATTGCAATAATGAAACTCATACTTCATACGATTCCTCGTGCCCTACTTTTCTTAAACACAAATTGGTCAACAAAATAAAAATAGAAAACAGATGTACAATTCGAGATGCTTGGAAGACAACAGCAATCCTACGCTTCATACATTACAACCATCCAATCTAAATCGTAACTCTTTTACCCTTGCTCAGGTTGTTTCTACAAACACTATTACAGTTAATAACAACAATAACAACAATAGCAACAAAGATACTAATATCAACATTCATAAAAATTATCAACCCGACTCCACTTTTTTACAAGCAAAAGAACAACAAAATCCGAAATCTACCGTTACTCCTATAAAGAGAGACAAAAGCCCAGAAAAAACAACAATGCATTCTTTACATCAGGTCGATGACCACGTAGATATTCGATGTGAAACTAATGAAGAGAAAGAAGAGAATATAATGGTTACTGTTAATTCCAGTGACAATGAAACAATTAGTAAAAGTAAATTAGAATGAAGCCCTAAAGCTAAATTACAAAAAAAGCGAAGAAAATATATTTTAATATTTTGTCTAAAATGGATTTTGGTCTTAATAACAAGGCTTTAAAAATCATAAGTACGCTTTAGAAATTTTAATAGCCAAGCACAAACCTAATATCATAGTATTACAGCATACTTACATAATTGATAGAAATAAACATTTTCTATATCTCAAAGGGTATTGTGCATTTCATCACAATAAACCTTTCTCTTATGCCAAAGCTGATGTTGCCTTTTTTGCTAAGAATAATCTGAATGTAACAGATCACATAACTTCTTGCGGGAAAACGCTCCAGTATATGGGAGACTTCCACTTCATTTTTAAGAGAGCATAACCCAACAATTGAAAGACCTAATTATTGCCCTTCCTTTTCCAGAAGTGAATGCGTAGTGCTTACCAGACTAAGAACTGGTAAAACTCTATTTAGCTGCCAACACTTATTTAAAGGATGTGAACCGACGATGTGTGATTTATGTAACGCATTTCCCTCAGTTCGTTATTATGTATTAGAGTGTCCTAAAACACGCATCTACAACTCTCTGTGTTTAATATAACAAACAAAAATTTCATTGTTTATTTGTATGATATACCTAATATATAATCTTCCATTACAGCGCAATATGGTCAAGCTACCAAGCGCTTTACTCATAATTTATTTATAATGTATCTTAATTAAATAAATATATATATAAATATATATATATATATATATATATATATATTAAGCTTATATACTAAGTTTATCGTTCCATTTACCAGAGGGAGGCTAAATTAATTGCATAGTAAGTTGCATATAACTGTTCTCAGGAAAGCTCATTATAAACATATATGTTATATACAGTGGCTCACAGCTTATTTGGTACACTACCCTTTATAGAAATAAAACCACTGTAGCTTCTAATATATTTAAGTTATCAACCAAATTGGAATGCCAAGTTGTTGTTGTGTGTTTAACGAAACATGAAAACTAAAAAGATTTCAAAAAAATATTTCTATATTTCGATTCAGTAAATTCCGATTTCAAAGAAGTTTTGCACATTTTTTAATTTTATTCGTTCATTCTAACGGTATATTAATAATAGATATTGGACCAACCGTTCGGAAGATATATTAAAATAAGTAAGAAAATTACATTTGGCTTAGGCCAAATCTTAAATACTCTCCACATCCATAACGGTGGACGTGTCAAATATATACATATTGCGCTCTCTAATACGTTTTAGCTTGGTAGTCTAATTTTATGATAAAATGTTGAAATTTTATTCATTGTGGGCGTGTATGTAATCCGAATACGCCCATTTTTGGCATATCGATGGAGCTAATATTTATAGATGTACTAAATTTCAATTTTTGTGGCAGATAAATAGTTTTTTGTTGATTGTGGGCGTGACCCTTGACCGATTTTGCCCATTATCTCAAAATTTACGCCCGTGAGAGTGCCAACAACAGACGGACACACGGACACACGGACATACATGTCTAAATCGATGTCTAAATTGACGCTGATCAAGAACATATATACTTTGTAGGGTCTCTGACGCCTCCTTCTGGGTGTTGCAAACGGAAGAACTAACTTAGTATACCCTTATCACTAATGGGGAGGGGATAAAAATTGCCAGTACATTAACGAATTATTAATTATTTATATAATTGGACAAGTGAAATTGCCTGCGTCCACTTAAAATCCACTTATAATGGATGCTATATATATATAAAATTTACAATGGCCCTTTTTCCTTTATGTCCGGAACAATATTGTGAAAATCGGCGTGATCGGTTAACGTACGTACACACAGTATGACGTTTTACTTGCATTTAAAGAACTTTGAGATTATTTCCTATCTATTTGGAAGATTTCAATGACGCTAGGCATCCTGGATTTAGAATAAGCCTAATATAATCCTTTTTATTTGTTTGTACTAATATGAGATATAAAACACATATACTTTATATACTGTTGGCCTATATTGACGAAGTATTTTCTACGTTTTTGTGAAATATGTGTACATCATTAATAACGGGTGATTTAACATAAACAAGTAAGAAAACTAAATTTGGCTTAGGCCAAATCTTAAATACCCTCCACATCTACAGTGGGCCTAGCAGTTGCATGATTATGTCGTTTAATATTACTTATATTGATATATAATATTGGGCGTTACTCTTGACCGATTTTGCCCAAGTCATAGCAATCTGTGTGCAGAAACTAAAAGTGCCTGCACAAAAAATCAGTTTACAATATAAAAATTTTCGACCATGAGACTGCGAACAACAAGTTGAGACACGAACATACATGTTGGGATAGATTTAGATTTTGATGCTGATCAAGAAAATACAGTTTGTAAGGTCTCTGACGTCTCCTGCAGTGTGCTGCGAATGGAATGTGGAGGGTATAAAAACGTTATAATATAATGGAGTACTTGTTTCCTATCACTACTCCTCTCGTTCGATTTTATTGTTAGAGTTTTTTTAACATTCTTTGCTTCCTTCCCTCATTACGTTGTTCGTTGCACAAAATTGCCTTTATTAAAAACTTTAAACAATGAAAAGTTCCAATAATGAAACACTAGATATACTTAAGAATAAAATTTTTCATCGAGAAAGTACTTAAAACTACATTCACCCGGTTTTATTTTTTTCAATCAATTTAAGGAAATAAGGCCTCATTGCATTTCCCATTGCATTTGAAACTATTGTATTCAAAAAGGCTTCATATATATAAAATATACAAGTGAGAAAACTAAAGGTAAATTTGGCTTAGGCCAAATCCTCCCTCCACATACCCTCCATATCTACACAGAAACGGTGGGCGCGGCAGGTACATGATTGCGCCCTTTTAAAGTGTCGAATTTTATGCTGAGTATGGTTTTTTTAAATTATAGGCGTGTTTATTATCCAACCACGCCCACTTTGCGCACATCGATGGATGGGGTAAATATATATATGTGTACCAAATTTCTACTTTATAGATCAATTTTCGTCGCAGAGAAATAGATTTTTGTTGATTGTGGGCGTGGTGCTTAATCGATTTTGTTCAACTTAAATAGCGATCTGCACACAAAAAGATGGACTCAGTTTTTGAAGCCTATCGAGAATATAGACTTTTTGTAGAGTCTTCGAGGCTTTCTTCTGGATGTTGCAAATAGAATATTTTATTTCTCTTACGCGCAGCTTAGTGTTGGTGTTGGCGGCTGCTGTAGGAAAACAATTGTTTTTTTTACGTAAGCTACGTCTATACGCCTATTTTTGGCATCGGTTTTGCCTCTTATTATTTTACTCTTTTGTTGTTTAATAATAAAGCGAGGGGCAAAAAAGAAAAACTGCTTCAACTATTTCAATTATTGGTTTACAATTACACGTAGTGTTGTGTTGGAGAGGAGAGTTAACGGCATGGTAATAATGGAAAAATTTGTATTGTAAGTGGAACGTAAACGTTGTATAGTATAACTTTTAAATTTTTTTTATGAAAACTTTTGAGTATTGAACGTCAATAAGAAGAAGAAGAAAAAGAATGTAAAAGGTTATTGTACCATAATAAGTGATTTTCGCAAATGTTGATTGGAATCCTTTTCTAACAAATCTAATTGGAGAAAAATGTTAATGATTCTTTAAGACGTATACCCACTTTATTTACACAAATTGTAGTTATTTCTAAATATTTTTCAATAATTATTTATTGTGTACTTATGAAAAAGTAGCAATGCGGAACTGGTAAAATCTCTTAATTATTGGGCGTAGTAAGATACATGTGCATACATGACTGCATTCAGCATTGCTTACGATGAAAATGAATGGTTGTCATAACAAGTGGAAAAATATCAGTCCATTATATTTATAAGAAGTGAGGAAAGGTTATAAAGAAGTTGACTTAGGCCAAAAATGTTGCCTCGCCATGAAACGGATCCTTCACACACATCTCTGGAGCATTTCTTCGTGGTTAAAAGAAATTTTTATAAGCATATATAAAAGTTTAGGTATATAACTGAATACAATGATATTCAAAAAATCGCAATTTCAGGTGCGTAGGTGCTTATTAAAAGTGGGAGAGGGGCTGCAATTTTTTTATCAATCGTAATAGATATTTCTGCTAAAAAAATTTTAACGATATAAAAATGGTATCTGAAATTTTGGTGAACTTGGCCCCTCAATGCGTACGGACTGGTTTATAATGATATATTTAATATATACTTTTACTAAGATGGCTGAAAGAATGGATCCAATGGAAATGGATTCAAAAGCAATGTATTTGTATGATGTCAAGCCCTTCTCTCCTTTACCAACAACACATATTTATTGCCTCCACCACTTGTGGCAAAGGGTATACTAGGTTTGTGCATATGGTTATTTCCCAAAAAGGAAATGTCATGCCACACCCACCTTTGGTTATATAGTTCAATTCAGAATCACTTTCTGAATCGGTTTAGTCATGTCTGTCTGCCTGTCAATGTGAGTTTGTGCGCAAGCTTCAGGTCACATTTTTCGATGAAATTTGGTACAAGAATATGTTTTGGCACAAGGAGAAAAATATTGTTCATTAAAAATAGACCGAATTTGACCATTTTTAGGACGTGCTATTATAAATCCGCAATTCTTAATCTTCTTCTTTTGACAACATTTGATGAAAATTACTTAATCCGTTTAATAAGTGATTGTGCCAAATTCCGACCATTTCTAGAATTCCTTTCCATATAACGATACTTCACAAAGCGACTTATATGACAATGCGTTGCCTTTATTGATACAACCAAACTAGCTATAACACAATTAGTGGTGTATGGTAGTAAATGTTCGGACTAGACCCATTATAACATATGCACTTGTTCCAATATAAGACCACCACAGTTATGAGTAAGATTTTGGATTAAAGCCAAACAAAGCATTTCCATTCTAACTTTATAAACTTTGTGTATATTTTTTTGTAGGGTTATTTGCTTTCGTATATATTGTAAACAGGGCAGTGGCCACATCTACATCTACATCTACATCTACATCTACATCTACATCTTCATCTACATCTACATCTACATCTACATCTACATCTACATCTACATCTACATCTTCATCTAGATATTTTCTCCATAAGTTTTTTTGACATAGTTTTTATATTTTGGACAATTTGTTCTCTCCTTCCTTCAATGTCGTATTAAAGCCTGCAAATTAATTTAGGTACAATATATATATATGTGTATATGCTTCTCTTCTTAGAGATTATTATAAAGTTATGGGAGAATGTTTTAGGAGAACGATTTCGAAAAAATTTTATTTTCTAAACCTGAAAATATTCCATTTCGCTTTAATAGATAAATATATTGTATATATGCACTTGTACAGACATTTTTCTTATAACAATTTTTAAAGCTTATGTTTGTATTTGATGGAAAAAGAGTTCTTTTCTTGAATGCGTACGTATGTATACATTATACCGTACAAATAGAATAGTATATATTATGTACACGATTACAATAGATTTAATTGGGTGTAGTACCGTACACCCAATAACGAGAAAATGAAAAAATCTCTAAAATCTTATTAATAATTAAAGAGCTGCATGGGAATTAACGCAATTTATGTGGATTTACAACGTATTACCATCAACAAAACAACTAATATTATGGGATTTGCGTCTAAAGCCAAACAACTTATGCCAATATGATGTAAATTTCTGACCACACAGATACACACAAATAACACATTATTTGGTTTGACTTGGCATTCTTTTCATATTTACATATGTTTAATATTATTAAATTATTTCATTATTATAATTATTATTAAAGAATTTCAATAATTTTGAATGTGAGACAGCGGGATTAAGGGAAGTATCTACACGTGAGTAATGTGTTTGTATGCATTCTATGCATACTACAAATCATTTATTATGTTATGTCAGTTATTCATTTAAATTAAAACAAGTGAAAATATTATAGTCGGTCAAGCCCGACCATCAAATACCTTACACCACTTGATATATTATATGATTCAATTTAATTTTTTTCTTTGATAAATGAAAAGTTTAATTTTTCTATACCTACTTGTTATACAATGCACCACCCTGTGGAAAAGGGTATATTAAGTTTGTGCGGATGTTTGTAGTTCCTAAACGGCAAATGCCACACCCATATTCAATTATACCGATCGATTCAGAATCAAAATCTAAATCGATTTAACCATGTCCGTCTGTCCTCGTGTCTGTCCATCTATATTAGTGCGCAAGCTACAGGTCGCATTTTTTGGGATATTTTGATGAAATTTGGTACAAGGACATGTATTGGCCCAAAGGGTAGCCCTGTTAAAAATGGACCGGATTGGACCAATTTTATAACCCCTCCTCATATGATATCCTATTATTTTTTGAGATATTTCGGACAGACGGACAGATGGACACGGTTAAATCGATTCATATTTTGATTCTGAATCGATCGGTATAACTAAAGGTGGGTGTGGCATTTGCCGTTTAGGAGTTACAAACATCCGCACAAACTTAATATACCCTTTTCCACAGGGTGGTGCTGAGTATAAACAGTTATTTAACAGTAATTTATTATTGTAATCGGCACTTATATGATGGTATATACTGCAACTGTTCCATATATTATTCCAATAATTGTCATGTAAGTTTTTATACCCTCCACCTCAGTGATGAGGGTATACTAAGTTTGTTCTTCCGTTTGCAACACCCAGAAGGAGGCGTCAGAGACCCTACAAAGTATATATATTCTTGATCAGCTTTAAAAACTGAGTCGATTTAGACATGCATGTCCGTGTGTCCGTGTGTCCGTCTGTTGTTGGCACTCTCACGGGCGTAAATTTTGAGATATTGAGCTGAAATTTTGTACAGACACTTTTAGTTTTTGCACACAGATCGCTATTTAAAATGGGCAAAATCGGCCAAGAGCCACGCCTACAATCAATAAAAACCTATTTATATACCACAAAAAATAAGCTATAAATTTGGTATGTACATCTATAAATATTAGCTTCATCGATGTGCCATAAATGGGCGTATTTGGATTACAGACACGCCCACAATTAATAAAAACCTTTGTATCTGCCACAAAAGTTGACCTAGGAACTTGAAATTTGGTACGCGTATACATAGTTATTCCATCTAGTGCTAGTTAGTTATCTCCAAAAGTGTAATCTGCTTCTACTTAACTACTTAAGTCATCAACACGTTATATGTATATAAATATTATGCAATGCATGTACGATACGTATATAAACTCATTGGAATAAATATTTGCTTTTCCATATCTCCGTTGCTGCTTTCTCTCCCGCTCTCTCGCTTTCTCGCTCTCTCTATTCCCTCTTTAATTGCAATTATTTGTATATTGCCAATCACAACTATACATGTCTTGAAATATGTTTCAATTACATGTTGTAATTTACACTTAATTAATTTTCTATAGGCCTGTGCGTACATGTGTTCTCAGATATGAACGTAATTATGTGGTAAGACACACACAATTGTCAAGTTTTAAACTTATTTTAATAACGATATTTTTCGTCTAATTACCCAATAATTACAACGGCAACGACATTACAATTTCTTTTTTTTCTCTAGCCGTCCATCTGTACGTCCACATATTTTATTGTAATTAACCTACAGATTGTAATTCATCGGCTTTGATATTCATGATGAACATTGGCGTGGGGATGTCTTTTGGACCAAGGACGGCCATTATTATCATCATTAAAAGGTTCCTGATCGCTCCATTTTTATGACTCTTACTTATATTACATATTACATCATAAAATATTATAAATAAAGTTAAAGAAGCGAAAATATTATAGTCGGACAGCCCGACCACAAGTCGAAAAGTAGGCGCAATGTTGTACCAGTCACGCCCACAAAATTGAAGTACATCTCAGCTAACCAAATAAAGCTTTTGCACTTTACTTGTTTTCAATTAAATGTCAGGATAAGTCTTAGCTATTTACATAAACCAGCAAATACAAAAACAAATTGACAAGAAATTGTTGTGTTCTAATATGTGAAGAACGAGTTGTTCTATATGTATCATATGTGTAAAGAAAATCAAGTCAACTCAACTCAACTGATTTCTCTACATGTTCAACGCCTAAGTGATTGTGATGTGATTATCTACCTTTCTATATTATATAGAAATGCCTTAATGCTCTATATGGCAAGATATTAAGCAAAGACTCTTCAGTACAAATGGGTAACATTATAAATCATTAATGTCATAAGGAAAGGTAGAGAAACAAATGACGACTCCTTGAAAGTAGTCTTGCCTCTCAGTCTCTGACCTTTTCAGTTGATGATAATATACTGTAACAGAATTACATGAAAGTTTTCTTGTTATTATGTAAAATGCCAACAAGCACAACCCACACATTCGTATTTATGTTTGTATGCCTCTCAGAAGGGACACAAAGTAGGTATGTATGTAGTAATAAAAAGAAAGAAAAACAATCAAAATGTAAAATCATGAGAAACATAAACATAACAACAACAACAACAACAACACATGCTGACAATTGAAAGTGACAAAGTATAAAATGTTTGTATAAAATATTAAAAGAGTACCTCGTGTGCTCGTGTGCACACTTATACAATTCCTGTGCACTCATATATATTATATATGAATATATATTTATGCATTTCTATCCTTAGGAATATGCGTATAAATATTATTAAAAATATTATGCACCTTTCCTTTGTGTACAGTGTGTATAAAGCGTATAATATGGAAATACTGGAATAAATACTTAACGTACAACATAAGACGAGTACGAAAACTAAACTTAAATACTCTGCAAAGGTACTTGCAAACAGTGGGCATGGCAGGTATATGATAATGTCCTCTAACAGTGCATATCAGCTTGCAAGTCGAATTTTTCGCTCAGTACAGTTTTTTGCCTGGTATCCGACAACGCCCATTTATGGGAGAGATCATTAATTAAATAAATGTACTGAATTTCAAGTTTATAGCCCAATTTTTGTGGCGGATAAATAGATTTTTGTCGATTGTGGGCGTGGCATTTGACCGACTTTGTTCAATTTGAATAGAAAGCACCGTACAAAATTTCAGCCCGACATCTCAAAATTTATGACTGTGAAATTTCCAACAACAGACTCACGGACACACAGACGGACATAAATACATACACTTCACAAGGTGTCCGAGGCTTCCTTCTAGGTGTTGCAAACGGGAGGGTAAACTTAGTACACTCTCACCTATTAGGTAGAGGGTATACAACATGGGCGAAGAAGAAATTTGTTTAATACGGGAGGGCAGAAAGTACGCCTTCAGGACCAATTGAGGAATCATTGTAGTAAAGGCTTATATGTCTATGTACAGTTGTATATTTAACAAACTGACCTATTTGCTAGCACCTGTATATGTCATCTTCCTTAGTTATCCTTATTGCCTCTTAATTCCATTGAAATTGCTTTGCAAAGGTGCAGGTGCTGTGGAGTATATAAAAACATAAATAGACGCAGCATAAACGTAACTGTTGAATAAAAACTGAATCGTTACGCAGTATTGCTGCCACTGAAAATCGTTAATGGGCACCTGGTTCCTATTCACAAAGAGTGAATTCCCCAAATGTTTGCTTTATGTGTTTTATATGTGTTTTATATTTGTGTGAACAGTGTGTACATAGGCAACTTTTAGCAGGCGAAATATTTCTGCTGAAATATTTGCTTTAATGCCTATTACAACGCCGTACAAGCTTTCGCTTGTTTTGTATGTGTGTTTGTATGTTTCGAATATGCGTTCAAACTGCCAATATGAAAATGTGTATCTTCCATATTAGTGGTAAAGATACCAGCATTCTAAGTTTTCATTCTGTTTAAAATTATTAAAAGGAGATTATAATGCGAAGTTTTGATTAGCCCAGGATATTGCTGGTGACCATATTTGAGTTGAAAATTTTAAATTTCAAGGAGATTTTTTATATCCCGCATCACATGTGGCAAAGGTCTTTTGCGGATGTTTGTAACTCCTAAACGGCAAATACCAAGCCCACCTTCAATTGTACCGAACAATTCAGTATTAAAATCTGATTCGATTTGACGATGTCCAGCTACTGGTTGCATTTTTTGAGATGTTTAGATCAAATTTGGTACAAGGCTCAAATGAAACCTTTCCCACATAAGGTCCTATTATAATGAAAGTTTTTATGTGGCAATATTTTTTGACAACATTTGATGAAGAATAGTTAATTAGCTTCACAATAAGCTGTGTCAAATTGAGACCCATTGGGATAATTTTTAGAGGCCCTTCCTAAACAATTACATTTCATAAAGAAACTTATATAGCAGTACCTCACCAGATTAGACACAAGCCAAATCTAGGATAATACTTTTCCCTAAATGGATTTCTTAACCAACCTTTTTAAAAAGAATTAATTAAAATTCCTAATTAATAAATTATTGCTCAAAAGTCTGTCAAAATTTATTTATAACAATGGGCGCGGCAGGTAATGATTCGCCCTCTAATAGAGCTTCAGCTTGTCAGTCAAACTTTGTGCTGAGTAAGACTTTTTGTAAATTGTAGGTGTATCTGCTTTCCAAAGACGCCTATTTTTAACACATCGATGAAAGGGGTGATTAAAAAAATATAGAACTAGATAAATAGATTTTTGTCGAGCATAAAATATACGCTTTATATACTGTGGAGGGTCTATAACGCCGTCTTCTGGGTGCACTGACAAACTTAGTATACATTATGTGGAGGGCATAAAAATATATCAATTGTTATGTTAAAGAATATTGTACATATGTGTGTGCATGCAATACATTTTAAGTTACTACTCTTCCTCGCTTTACTTTACTCCTTCCTCACAGTATGTATAAAGTGCTCCGGGTTCGCGTTTACTAATCGGAGTATAAGAACTAATTAGGTGCAACACCAAACTCATACGATAATCATTATGTTGTACACGTGTTGATGTATGCATGTGTGCTGGTTTTAAAAGCCAACCCGTACACATAATTAAAAGCGAACTACATTTCGCATACCTTCTCGGGAATAAATTTAAGTGAATTTTATTTTTATATTCTCCGCCTTAGTGATGAGGGTATACCAGGGTTGACGTTCCGTTTGCAACACCCAGGCAGAAACCTCGCAAACATGATCAGCATCAAAATCTGAGTTGATTTAGGCATGTTCGTCTGCCGGTTGTTGGAACGCTTACAATAGGAAATTTTGAGATATAGAGCTGAAATTTTGTGCAAATATTTCTAGTGACTATACAACCTCTGCCAAATGCCACGCCCACAATCGCCAAAAATTTCTCAAAATGTTTACAAAAACCTCAAATGTGTAATCCGGCCCATGCCGCCCATACTTGGCACGGCTTGTATATGGAGGTGGAGGGTAAGACTTAAGGTTTGGCCCCAGTTTTTTACTTGTTTTACGTGTTACAAACAATGTTACAAATTGGGCTACCGTTTGGCTGTTCAGTAAATTATATCCACCAAAAATCCAATTTATTGCTGTTGTTACTTTTAAAGTGTGAATTATGCGTTTAGTTTATAAATGTTTACGAAATAAACACACTTTCTCTCACTAACTAGATTTACTGGGTGCAGAGGGTTCGCTGTATCTGAAAAAGTCCCCTTTACACGTGAGTACGAGTTTGTATAATATTTGGTACAAGAATTAAAATCTGTTTGTGGGTATAAACATATATTTATACACAATCCTTGGGGGTTTGTAATTTTTCACATAATTGCTTTGTGTTTGTTAAGCTTCTAACGGCACAGATTATGTGGTCAAGCACACTAAAACCCATAGCAGAGCCCAGCACCTCACCTAATTAGTGTAACATGTTATTGGGTAAAAAATTATACCAAACCTGTGAAGTTAGAGTCAGTAATATGGAAGAGTTGTTCTGTTTACTTATGTTTATGTTTAAAGAGACATCTTTAGGATTATTGGGCTGAAATATTTTCCATTTTAAAAAAATTATCATTACACTTACCATTTCCGTTCATTTAAAAAACTATAGCTTAAGTGATGGATTACTCATTAAAAGTTTTTCAAACAACTTTTCTATAAAACGTTCACATATTTAGTGAGTGCTTAAAATTAAATTGAAATAGAGTACCAACGCTGTGTTTGAACATTATATAAAAGTTATAGTTAAAATAATGGTATAAAATATTTTAATCTCAATTATAATAAATGAGTTGGAGGCTAAAGTGATTATCGTACGATATTCTGCGAGAAGAGAGTGCAGCAGCAACATATCTGTTGGAGATTTTATTCGAATGAAAAAGGGATTTGAAATCAACATTAGTTTGCGAGGAAAGCTGGAAAATTAATGTCGCTTTTGCACTGATTGAATGCGTGTTGATGTATTTACGAATAATAAAAATGGAAAGCGTGTGATCGATGAAGGTTTTTCAGTGTTAAAGTTGTACACATACAACGTAGAGTAGCGCGGTTACATTTCATTCTAGGCATATGAATGTAAGCTAAGGGCGTGGCATGCATAAAATATTAGCGCCCTCTTTAAACTTCTCTTAATGTACGTATAGCAGTTATCTCCAAGCCTGAATTCTGCATTAAAGTTACTAGTTCACAAAGTGTGGGAGTATTTACGACACACAGACAAACTCGACTTGCAAGTTGATACATAATAGAGAGCGTAATCACGTATTTGCCACGCCCACCATTCGTATGCAGATGGTATTTACGATTTGGCCTAAGCCAAATTTAGCTTTCTTACGTGCTTCTTAATAAATTATGTATTGTACGTACACACGTTCGTATAACGCATTCTTACGTTGTGTCAAACGTATGTACTCGTATGTATGTTATGTCAGTTCTTGTTTAATACGTTAATGCTGTTGTATGGAACAACTGTCAAATACAACTACCACACATCAGCAGCAGCACGTTGTCAGTGGCACACAGATGGGTAACTAAAACGTATCTTCTTCTTCTTAATTTTCTTCTCTGTTTTGGCCGCCAGTCTAGGCCAACTATATGACAAAAGTTTTGTCAACTAACTGCAATGCAGGCTGGAAGACTACGCAAAACTATAGAATATTGTCACACACACAAGCACGCACACACCCATATGCACAAGTATACTCAACAACATGTGTACTGCCAGCGTTCAAGCAAAATATTTAACAATTTTTATATTTTTATTGATTATGATTGAGTTTAAAGTTGAGTTAAATGCAACAGTTATCTTAAATTTGCCATTTCCAAGTAAGAACGTCTTACATTAGACTCCTTGTTATAAATTGCCTGCCAATCATATGCCCCCCAGCTCGATTATACATTCGCTTACACTTTATGCGACATTGAAAATTATTTTTATACCCTCCACCTCAGTGATGAGGGTATACTAAGTTTGTTCTTCCATTTGCAACACCCAGAAGGAGGCGTCAGAGACCCTACAAAGTATATAAATTCGTGATCAGCGTCAAAAACTGAGTCGACTTAGACATGTACGTCCGTGTGTCCGTGTGTCCGTCTGTTGTTGGCACTCTCACGGACGTAAATTTTGAGATATTGAGCTGAAATTTTGTACAGGCACTTTTAGTTTTTGCACGCAGATCGCTTTTTAAAATGGGCAAAATCGGTCAAGAGCCACGCCCACAATCGACAAAAAACTATTTTTCTGCCACAAAAATTGAGCTATAAACTTGAAATTTAGTATGTACATCTATACATATTAGCTTCATCGATGTGCCATAAATGGGCGTATTCGGATTACAGACACGCCAACAATTAATAAAAATCTTTATATCTGCCACATAAGTTGACCTAGGAACTTGAAATTTGGTTCGCATATACATAGTTATCAAATTGACTAACGTGTCAAAAATGGGCGTGGTCGGATAATAGACACAGCCGCAATTTACAAAAAACCATATTCAACGTAAAAGTAGACTTGCATGCTGATACGTAAGACTTGCACTATTAGAGGGCGCAATGTATATATATTTGTCACACCCACCGTTGTGGAGGTGGAGGGTATTTAAGATTTGGCCTAAGCCAAATTTAGTTTTCTTACTTGTTATACATTATTTATGTAAAGATTTATGTGCAGTATGGATGTGCACACAATTTTATAAACATTTCTCCAAGCTTTGTTTTATTACTTTTTGTTACAATGCAACGCACTAACACGATTTACATTGCCAGGTAGGATGTGCAGTGGCGTGTTTTGTGCGAGTAGCTTATAATTTGCAGCGTATGATTGCGTGTATATAGTACGGACGCTGCGTAAAGTTACAACATTTCTTTTTAGTTATGATGAGATTTGCGTTGTTCTTTGTATATTTATTTGTATGCATATAAACATGAAATGCTTATGTCTCCCTTTCCCTCGATTTGCCCCGATTACATACGTGAGTTCACTTTATAACCGTGTTTCTTATTTCCTACGTGCTTTCTGGATTAATAGAAAGGGATTTTTAATTTTTGAACAAGACCTTGTATCTTCTTAATATGTGTAAGTGAAGGACACAAGGTTTTTTATTTATAAACATTTAGTCTTTGCTAGTTGTTATTATATATGAACAAGTAAAAGGAGCTGGATGTGGCTTAGTCCTAACTTGAAAAGCTCTCCATTCTTATGCGTAAACTTTTTCTACAAATTATGCGTATGACTGACAAAAATATATTTTTCAGCTTTGTAGCTTCATTTCTTTGGCAGTCTCTGATACTAATTGTACATAATATATAATATATATTATGTAGATAATAGGACCACTGAGACGTTTAATTGATAGTTGCCTATGTAAGGATGAACTTAGTATATGCATTACATTGTGATTACATTATAAGTAAGCTTGTTTATTTGTAAGATATATTGTACGTAAGTTATTGAAGCTCACCTGAATACTAACGAGTATGATGATACTGTTGTTCCGCATAAGATGGATGGTATACTAAGTTTATTCTTCCGTTTGCAACATCCAGAAGGAGGCGTCAGAGACCCTACAAAGTATATAAATTCGCGATCAGCATCTAAAACTGAGTCGATTTAGACATGAATGTTCGTCTGTTGTGGGCACTCTCACGGACGTAAATTTTGAGATATTAAGCTGAAATTTTGTACAGACCGCTCTAGTTGTTGCAGATCGCTATTTAAAATGTGCAAAATCGGTCAAGAGTCACATCCGCAATAGACAAACATATATATATCTGCCACAAAAATTGACTTATGACTTATTATAGTTATCCCGTCATTGATGTGCCAAAAATAGGCATAGTCGAATAACTCGATTTGCAAGATCATACGTTATACATTTACTATTAGAGGGCGTAATCATATACCTGCCACGCCCACTATTGTAGGTGTGGAGGGTATTTCAGATTTGGCCTAGGCAAAATTTAGTTTTCTTACTTATTTTATTATTATTATTAGATCAAGTGCATTTTTTAACAGAAGAGCAAAGAGCACAAACTTAGTTGTTGGAGTAAAATAAATAGAAGGGGATAGATGGAGAAGAAAAGAAAATATATGCAAAGGAACTTCACGCAAACAGCTTAAAATGCTATTTGTTAAATTGTGTATACGGTATAAAGCATTTGTATTGCTTCAATGGTGCTGCAGTACTTTCTGCCAACTGCAATACTATTACACACTTGTACAATCATTTTAAAGTAATTTTACATGAAAGTAAGTAGAAGAGGTACAGTTGGTTCAAGTCAAATCTTAAATATCCTTATTGTGTGAGCGTGGCAGGTAGCTGCTTCTAACCTGTCTTCTAATAGAATACGTGTTAGGTACTAACTTACAAGTCGGACTTTGAATCGAAAAGTGCTTTTTTTTAATTGTAAGTGTGTCTGTTATAAAACCCCGTCCATCTATCATAAATATGTATACAAAATTCCATTTTTGTATTGGTTGGTTGTGGGTGTGGCCCTCAACCAAATTCTCCCCAAAAAATTTCTATTTTCTTTCACAATGTTCACAACCGTAAGAATGTCAAACACAAACATACACATACATAAGTAGACATGTCTAGATCGATTCAGATGCTAATTTATCTACTTTGTAGCCTCCTTTTGTATGTTGAGTTTTATATAAAATGTAGTTTACTCAAAATATAATTAAAATGGAATAAGAACACCTAACTAAAGATTTGTATTTCAAGAAGGTAGAAACAATGATAAAAGAATTTTAAAATCCCTTAACATCAGAATAAATTAAGTGTTAGCAAATAGTTGCAAAGATGGATGAAGCAAAATAAAGTTAGGTAAAAGGTAAAAAGAAACAAGTAAGGAAGGGCTATATTAGGCATACGCCAAATCTATAAACCCCACCAACATTGCTTTTGAAGGGTTGAGAGGACAACTTAATGAACAGTGTCGACCTGGCGCAAGTATGGGCATTTAAAGTATTTAAGTAGTCGGACATAGCTAGACCCATTTTCCGACATTAATAAGAGAAATACTCGGTCCAAATTTCAGATCTATACAGGGTCACTCACATCAGATATTCTACATAAATGCCGAAAATACCAACATTAATATCTATAATATGTTCATTAAAAATGGGCCTGGTTAAAAATGTGTAAATAGTCTTCCTCAACTTTTGTAGCCACAAGAGTACCGGCAAGGGAAAAAACGGGAAAAATATTTTTGTTTTTGTTTTATTAGAATTGTGGGTGTATATTTTGATCGACATTATTAAAATGTTCACTCGGATAAAAATTGTCCAAATTCCCGCTCAATAAATTAGCTTTTGCGACCGCGAAAATGTCAGAGAGTAATTCAAAGAGACTTACAGACATGCAGGCATATAAGTGCTTGAACAAAACCAATATACCCTCATACCATAAAAAAACACATCCAAAATAAATTGGAAAGTGCAACAAAAAGGTGTTTAAAGGGAACGGACGAGGTATCTTCCGTTTAAGGCGCATCTTAAACACTCTTTGTCTTTGTCTTGTGCGATGTGATTATAAATTCGTCTATAAAAATAATTGACCCTCTCTTAATGTAATAAAATTAATCATTCAAATGCGCTTAATGGCCTGAACTGTCCACCATTTCGTCGTTTGGCTGAAAATAGAAAGCGATCAGAATGTGACATTGAAAATGTTGTATTCGGTCACGCCCGACCATTTCATACGCAGCACCACTTAGCTCCTTCTATTATGCTATAATCAGTTTACTTCTATCTGCATACGCGAGGTACAACAACAAACAAACTTAATATATCCTGTCACCGCGTGTGTTACAGGGTACAAAAATAATGTCGATCTAATCATACAAGAAAAATTTTTTTCTATATTTTAGTGCTATAGACGGGAAATGAATCAAGTTAGAATGCTTCCATCACTAAGCGTGGGAACTTGTACAATAAAATTTACAATAGACGAGAAAACACACACATATCTACACAACCGTCGCCATCTTCAAATTCATTAAAACGACAATAGAAAGACGTTAAACATTTCAGTTTCATTTTCCATTTATTTATTTTTTTTCACTCAATACTGGGTTTACAATATTGTAACTGTGTGTGATTTTTATCGGACAATAGAAGAGTATAATAAATGGAAAAACAATAACAACGTCCAAGATGCGGGAATAAAGACAATACAATGCGCCTTAATAATGCAGCATTCCTTGCTTATTTTTACACCATATAGCAAGTTGGTCACTCCGTTTGAAACACCCAGACGGTTTTTTATCTTTTCCAACCGCAAAATCTAAATCGAAGTATCCACGTCTGTCCGGATGACTGTCCCTTGTTGACACTCTTACGGTAAATGACGGTAAATTTTAAGATACTGAGCTGGAAATATTATGCCTTCATCTGTGCGCCAAAACGGGCGATGTCGCATCAAAAATTTTTGTTTTTGCAGAATCCGTATTATTAATTGAACTATTAGGAGGCGTAACCGTGTACCTACCCACCCATTGTTTGCATGTGTAGATGTGCAAGGTATTTCAGATTTAGTCCGAGCCAAAGTTAGTAAAAGAAAGTAAAAGAAAGTGTTGTGTAATGGATAAGAATGCTACCAAAGAACACAACTCGTAATAGATTTTACTCTATGAAATTCTTTCGTTTTCAATATTCACACAGCCACAGCCATAGTTAAGAGGCTTTTTTGTAATAAGATACATTCTACGTAAGGCAACAATGCTTTTATATCTTCCACTTCCGCATAGGGTGGGTTATATCATTCCGTTTGCAACACTCAGAAGAAGGCCTCGGACACCTTCTAACGTATGACGTTCAAATTCGTTTCACATACTTGTTTACCGATGTGCATGGTAGGATAACGGACACGTCCATCGATGTCACAAAAATTGACCTATGAAGTTGGAATTTAACATACATATGTGAATTTACAAGTAGCCTTCTCATTAATGTGCCATAAGTGGGCGTGCTCAAATAACAGACATGCCCGCAATTTACAAGAATGTGTATTCAGTGTAAAAGTCGACTTGCTAGCTGATTCGTAATACAGCACTACTAGAGGGCGTAACCATGTATCTGCCACACCCACTGATTTCAGATTTCGCCTAAGCCACATTTGGTTTTCTTACTTGTTTTTCATAAAATCTACCTTCTCTAGGTCATCAATTAAGGCACAAACAATTGAATGCAATGTCTAAATATTAATATTATTTTGAATTAAATTTATCGGATGTGTGAACAAGTTGTGAAAATGGAACAAATAGTTGAACCGAAACCATATTGTTGTATCACTTTTACTTTAACATTTGCTACGTTTTCCTGGCTTCTCTAATGACTTTTGATTAATGACAGTTGACCGTATTCACTGGGACTTGTTACTCCTACCATTAAGCAGACAAGTTGGTGTGGTGACGGTTATTATTCTTCTGGTTGTTGGTTGGTGCCGCCATCATAAAACAACTTACTAGTTTAATGTCTGGCTGGTACAGGAAAACATATATTTACTTAATGGGAGACTATTAAATCATTGTTTATAATGCATTCATTCATTACCAAGTTCTAATGGTTTAAATAACTGGAAATTTGTTTAAAGCAATTGTAAGGCGGCAGATGCACAGTTAGAGTCATAATTTGCTGTAATATGCGTTCTTCACTGGTAATATTTTTATTCTCAAAGTTGTGGTCATTGTGTCTAGTCCGTCAGTGGCTAATAATATGCAATATAATTGTACTTTGTCTCTCATGCTTCCATATACGCCTTCGGATGGAACAAACGAAGAATTATCGGCACATCAATGGATATTAAAGAAGACTTTTTACGACTCTCGCATTGCTGATTAACGACGACGACTTATTGTATATAATGAGGCTGAGTGATTCGAATCAGGAACAGGTAAAAGTGTTTCTGGTTACGAGCGGCGAGTGTTGTTGGATATGAGCGGCGAGCGTCCTGGGTACGAGCGGTGAGCGTTTCTGGATACAAACGGTGGGTGTTTTTGGGTACAAGGCGGTGAACGTTGTTGGATATGGGAGGCGAGCGTTCTGAGCGGCGAGCGTTTCTGGATACAGACGGCGAGCGTTTCTGGATACAAGGGAGCGTTCTGGATACAAGGTGGTGAGCGTTTCTGTTTACGAGCGGCGAGCGTTTCTTTTTTGCAGAACGACAAAAGGAAACAATACGCGGCCTAGGCCTTTATAATCTAGGCGCGCGGTACAGAGCTACAAGGGCGGCGCGACCTAGGCGCTTGCAATATAAATATTGCAGGATATGTGGGCGCGTGAAACTGATAGATAGCAACGGCGGTGCGACCTATGCGCGTGCAATATAAATATTGCAGGATATGCGGGCGCGTGAAACTGAGAGATAGCAACGACAGCGCGACCTAGGCGCGTGCAATATAAATATTGCAGGATATCTAGGCGCGGGAAACTGACCAATGCTATGCTTGCAGCCAAATCACTCGAAACAAGGAAAGATTAGTTTTGTTACTTTTAATTTATTTTATTCCACTCACCTTAGCTTGTCGATGGCTCCAGCCACACTGTATCATTTCATGTGAATTTCTTCGCATCTCTTTGCCGCGCCCTTTGTTTGTATATAAAGGTTGAAGGTGTTAAGATTTGACCTAAGCAAGATTTAGAGCCTTTTCTCGTTTTACATAGTTTTGCCTTTGGAGCTGATTTTTTCTCAAGTTTAGTTCTTGGAATTGCTTCTAGTATCAAATTTCAATTTTTAGGACCACAATTTGCCTTTTTTTATGTTAATATATCAAAATAGTGCGCCGTCATTCTCTACTTGATGGACGCCATTTATTTTGGTGCTTTCAATTATTGTCACAATGCTTAATATCTCATGTAGCTCTCAAGTGTTGTGTAATGCAAGAACTTAAAAGACTACAAGGGTGTAAAAGTTTTGGAGTAGAAACATAAAATAAAGTACTACAACTATTTATATACCACGTACACAGGCCAGTACAATAATAATAACCGTGCTCTGTGCAATCCACGTATAAGGATTAAATAAAAGTTGAATTTCAAATGTAGTACAATAGTTATGCATATGTGCCCAATCAGGTTAATGCCTCACTTTTATACCAAAACCATAAAAACAAAGGCTTAGGGCAAATCTTGAATTCGCTGTCCATGTACAGACGTGGCAAGTATATGATTGCGCCCTCTAAAAATGTATATATTGTGCATCAACTTGTAAGTTGTGTGTTACACTGAACAGGAACAGACGTACATGTCCTTGCTTGAAAAATAATGCAGAGGTTCTCTCTTTTGCAAGTGGGTGATGATAGTGCGCATTCTAGACTTGACGTATGCTTAATATAGACCCCTTTTGCTTGTTTTTATACCCTCCATATAAGGTCGGGGGTATACTAATTTTGTCATTGCATTTGCAACACCTGGAAAGAGGCGTCCGTGATCTTACAAAGTATACATCTTCTTGATCAGAATCGAAATCACTCGATTTCGATATGTACGTGTGTCAGTTTGTTCTTGGAGTTCTCACGGTCTGCACGTAGAATGCTTTTTAAAATGGGCACAATTGGTCACAATGGACCAAAATCGATTTATCTGCCATAAAAATTTATCTCTAAAGTTAAAATTTTGTATGCATATCTATAATTATCCCATCCATCGATGTGCCAGAAATAGGCGTGGTCGGATAACAAACGCGACACAAACTTAAATGCCTGCCATAATAATTTAGCCATGAATTTGAAAATGGGTCCATCCGTTGTTGTGATAAAGTGGGCGTGGTCGGTTATTGGACGCTATAAAATATATGTACATATAAAGGCACGTGAGGAGAATAATCCATAAAGAAAGAAGATTCTTGTAGCTGTAGCTATGGAGTCCTTGACGTCTCCGGGTTGTTATGTGTAGAGTAAAAAATTAACTACGTTCCTGCATTATTTGTTTCACTTATATAGTATATTAAATTGATAACCATTTTTCCAATACATAGTTGCGTCTAAGCTGAGTTTAACTGTTTGTAAAATTTCTACAAAACAATAATTACACGTAATAGGAACAGCAGTCCACTTCCTTTAAAAGCTACACTTCTGACCATATTTTTAGCTGAATATGTTGTGAACGCAAAGAATAGTGGGTAGAACACACAATCGCAAGTATTTACTTGTGCGTTATGTTTTATCCTGCGGCAGTACGTGTGTACGTGTTCGTACCACTCATATAATGAACTTGTACTTCGTTTCCATATGCTTTACACCAAATTATAAAACATGTAAAAATACAGGGTTCAGTTCGAAAAATCGATCGAAATATTTGTGGGACCCGACACAAGGAAAAAAGCTACATAAACATCGGTCCGCAAATAACCGTTTCCGTGTGATGTTCACTTTTGTGTGATTATAATCTGCAACAAGAAGAATTGAATTCATTCCAGTTGAAATGCATGTCGTATGGTTGATTTTGATGCGCCGAAGGTGTCCTTGCATGAGTGAACGAAAAATTGAAACAAAGAAGGGGTGAACTTCGACTAATGCAAAAAATAAACTGGCTTTCTAATGAAATGAAATTCTGAAAAGGTGCATCACGCGGTCTGAAAAATACGATTTTTTCAACATAATAGTGGCTGCAACTCGGTAACGACCTATTTCCAGACCCATGTTTATGTAGCTTTTTTTTACATTTCAGATCCTGAATCGCACCCCGAAGCATTTCGACCAGTGTTCCGGTCACCCTGTATATTGTAGTGTGAGTATGTTGTGCATGTAACTTGTAAGTTTATTGATCGTTGTAGTTGTTCGCTCGTGTGTTCATTAATGAGCTTACATATAAAAACATGCACATGTTTTTGTTTTTTGTTGTTGCACAAAACAATATATATATATACACACACACACACACACACACACTTTGTTATTATTTCTAATCCTGAAATATGCAATAGTTTTTGCCAAGTTTGGGTTCGGAATGGTTGAGTTAAGTTCAGTGAACTATGTGTTTGCGGTTTAGTAAGATAAATGTAAAAAAAAATATATTAAATAACCCAAAACATTTTTTATCTATTGCGGATCCGTACGTAACTTAAAGAATGTTTAGAGTAAATGTTTTACTCCGATTTTTGTGATAATTTCATTTCTTAAAACAACTTTCATATCCGTAAAGTATTGTTTTGTAGAACATTTTTAACACAACAGAACTCATTCGGCCTGTATGCTGTAAGGAAGAAAAATACGCTATGCATTTTTCTCCCTACAGCTGTAGCATTTTCGACACCAATGGCGTAACAACTTTGCCGACTCAGGGCCGCCAACAATAACGAGGAGTAATGTGCGGTGAAACGAACGTTCGAAACGTGCAGCCCAGGAGATTCGAGAGGCTCTAAAATTTTGAAGTTGAAGAGAGAAAACTAATCGATGTGAAGTGATCAAAGCGTGCGGTCGTCATTCTGCGAGTATCATCCTGATTAGAATTGAAGAATATTTCTAAGTACATGTATGGTTCGTGCAAGGAATGCAAATTACTTTGTTATAAAACAGTCATCGCTTCTGCGTAGTATAAATTAAAGATGTACTAATTGAGCGTAAAGAATGGAAAACCCAACCCTTGAAAAGGGAAATAATAAACTAATATAGTTTAACATATTTAACATATATTTATATAAGAAGTTAACTATATTTAAATAAAATAAATGAAATGAAATAAAATGAATGTGAAGACTTTTTTATTAAAATTTGGACCCTGGGTACCGACGGCTTTCCCCAGGCCGCAAACAAAATAAGTCTTCACAATGCGAATATCAAAATCATTTCGTGGTCATATATAAACATTTATGTAAACATTCAAAAAGGCCTACCTGCCCAACCATTGCATGCAAGCAATGGTTAAGGCCCTGAAAAATAAAATAAATACCCTCCATATCTACATACGAAGAGTGGACACGGCATGTACATGATTACGCCCTTTAATAATGCACCAGCTTGCATGTAGAGTGCGACGCTGAATACGGTTTTATGGGCGCGTCTGTTAACCAACCACGTCCATTTTCCATGGCTTAGCAATGAACATCAAAATTCAACTTCATGGCTTAATTTTTGTGGCTCTTGACCGATGTTACCCAATTTTAATAGCAATCTACGAGCGAGCACAAACTAGAAGTATCTGCACTATGGTGAGTTAAATATTTCAAAATTTACGATCGTGAGAGTACTAATAACAGAGAAACGCGCGGACGCACGGACATACGGATTTACATGTCTAGATCGACTCAATGTTTGACGCTGATCGAGAATGTATTGCATAGAATAATGTAGGGTCTTTGACGCATCGTTCTGGGTGTTGCAATTGGAGTGACAAACTTATGTGGAGGCAGGAAAACGAAAATTTCAATAGACAAATCGATGTGTTCTAAAAATAGACTTACGCTACTTTCCAATTGTATTCCGTTCTATAAAAGAGTTTCAGATTTTCCGTGCTAAGCTTATTACACAAGTAAGTGCTTTACAGGCATAGCCGCTCTTCATCTTACTATTTGTGTTACATGTTCTAAATGAAATGTTGTTTGTAATTTATCCTTTAATATAAGCTTATTACAAACTCTCCCGGTCTTATCACCTATCCCTTCCTCAACAAACTTCCTTAACAACTGTTTGTACTCGCACCCGCCCACATTGTAATACATTAACATGATGTAAACAAATTTAGGAAATTGCTAACATAACCACATGTGTGTGTGCGTGTTGTGTGTGTGTGTGTGTGTAACACCATATGCAGATCGAATGTCTTACACTTTCAACATCATGCATACCTTCTCATATATAAAATTGTGCCCTGCACACTGTCCCTAGACGCGGCGTCGGTGTACGTGATTTCTTGTCACAACAAAGTAGCAGCACAGTGCAAAGTAGGTAAATAAAACGAGTGAATGTTCGCAGTAGGTGCATGCATGCGCATGATATTTAGATATTCTTAAAGCGATACCTTAAAGAGCATTGAAATTTATCGACGTACCTGAAAAGGTGAATTGTCCAATGAAGAGTATAATTAACATAATCGCTTGTTCGCATTTTCACATTTTCGTTTTAAGGGTGCTATGTAGCATTTATCTCCGATTTTGTAATTTAATCAACTGCTATTTTCATGTCTGTCTGTCTGTCTGTCGCAACAATGAAAATATCCAGACTTGGCAGAAATTGTTGTATTGTTTATGTTGTACTGTTTGTTTGTTGAACGCTGGCATGTAGATATTGAAATTAGGCAAAGGTGGTCAAAGGACGCGCCTTCACTTACACAAATCTGAAAAAGAGGCTACTTTTTTAGCGGTTATTAAACGATTTTTTCTCAAATTTTCATTAAAACCCTGCCCACAATACAAAGGCGTCATTGCCCGTCATAAGTTTTATAAGTTATAGCACGACTTGGCCTAAGCCTTATAAACCGACTTTATGTTTTAAGGACTGAGAAACTAAATAAATTGAATAATTTTTGGTCGGTTCAATATTTTATTTACTCAATATATCTATTAGGCGATTAGGTGATTTTTTTCCACTTGAATGAATTTAATAACACCGTATGACAGCATTTATTAATCGCAGTTTCACTTGAGGCTTTAATTGCAACGTTATCAAAGGATATTGCTTCCATAATTTAAGCGGTCATTCGTCTCTCTATCATATTGTGTTAGACAAAAGAAACTCATCCTTTGGCTGTGTAGCTGTATAAACAGATAAAACAGTAAATGAAAGAAAAACTTTAGTTCAATAGCCCAGCCTCAGGATTTTCTTGTTCTGACTAACCAAACTAAGCGCCAAATGAAGTTTTCATCGGGAAATAAAAAAGTGCTTGAAATCACAGGGTAGAGTAAGAGGAGGAACTAGGCTTTGGCGCAAAGGCATTTACAAATATTCTAAGGAGCACACAAACACACATACAAACTGTTTAAACCAAGTGAAGAAAGAAAGGCCTTATCAATAGAAAAACAACAAAGCAACAACAAAGGTACGTATATGTGTTCTGTGATATTGTGTTGTTGTCGTTGTTGTTGTTGTTGTGATTTTAGCTTGTGGCAATTGTCTTTTGAATGAAATTACCGCGTATGAGTAAGTATGTGTGTTTGTGTGTGTATTAAAGAGACCTGTTTAGCTTGTGGCAATCCAATTCATATGTGCACACTCGCATACATGCAAGGCAGCAATAAAAGTTGATAGAAACATTTTCATAAAAGACTGAATTTACTTTTAAAAGAGAGAGGGAGTGTGGGGAGAAGAGATGCACAGCCACATAGCCGCGGGCTGAGTATTGTGTGAATGTAATATTTATTCGTATAATGTGCTACCCTGAACGTTTTGTGTTTTTGCATTATATTGCTTTACTATGTTTTAAGCTATTTATTGCATTTTAGCGTTGTGTCATACCCATCAATAGAGCGACAATTGTGCGTGTGTGCGTTTAAATAAATAACGTGAAAAGAAAAGAAACTATATGCACAAGTACCTAAATACATACTCATAATAAATACATGTACACCCATCCCTCGTTTTACACGGTACTTGTTTTGCACGTTTTCGATCTTACACGGTTTTTAAAATCAAAATAAAAAAAAAAATTATGTAGAAAATAACTAATTTTGACTGCACGCGAATTTATTTCTACTTAATTATAAACCTGGTGACACTTCAGACGTATACATGCTGTACTATCATAAACTTTTACATATGCTGTACTTTGATAAAAACAAAAAAAAATGGGAATTATATAAATGAAATTTAAAGAGCTTGATGGCCCTTATGTAACCAAGAGTTTATATACAGCCCTGGTTAGGCTTGCTTTGGAGTATGCCTCTGCAAAATGGTCTCCTAGCTATGGTTGCTGTATTAGTTTAATAGAATCAGTACAGAAACAATTCGTTTTGTTTGCCCTGCGTGGCTTAGGATGGGACCCGAATGGGGTACTCCCTCCATATGAGCATCGTCTTCTGCTTATTGATTTACCAAGTTTTAAAAGGAGAAGATTAGGGAAGATTGGTGTCTGCTTTCTGCACAAACCCATCAATGGTTATATTGCTTCGCCATTTTTATTGAATCAAATCCCTTTTAGGATATCCAGATACTTTTTTCCGTTGCACCTGACCCAATGCAGGAACAATTATGAACTTTTTTCCCCACTTAGAGTTTTACGTAAAAGTTTTAATGAACATTATCATATATTTTCTCTAACGGATTCACCTGAGTATGTTAAACGTCTTTTTTTTTTAACGTTGGACTTTACTAATTGTATCAGATTGTCAAACTATGCTACTTCTAGGTGCTTCTTCATGTAAATACATGGATTGTTATTTATGCATTTGCATCTATAGGTACATCTAAATTTTTGTTTTTTTTATACCCTCCACCTCAGTGATGAGGGTATACTAAGTTTGTTCTTCCGTTTGCAACACCCAGAAGGAGGCGTCAGAGACCCTACAAAGTATATATATTCTTAATCAGCGTCAAAAACTGAGTCGATTTAGACATGTATGTCCGTGCTTCCATATGTCCGTCTGTTGTTGGCACTCTCACGGGCATAAATTTTGAGATATTGAGCTGAAATTGTGTACAGGCACTTTTAGTTTTTGCACGCAGATCGCTATTTAAAATGAGCAAAATCGGTCGGGAGCCACGCCCATAATCGACTAAAATCTATTTATTTACCACAAAATATGAGCTACAAACTTGAAATTTGGTATGTACATCTATGAATATTAGCTTCATCGGTATGCCAAAAATGGGCATATTCGGACTACAGACACGCCCACAATTAATGAAAATCTTTATATCTGCCACAAAAGTTGACCTAAGAACTTTAAATTTGGTACGCTTATACATAGTTATCCCATCTACCGATGTGCCAAAAATGGGCGTGGTCGGATAACATACACGCCCATAATTTACAAAAAACCATATTTAACGTAAAAGTAGACTTGCATGCTGATACGTAATATGTACACTATTAGAGGGATCAATATACATATATACGGGCCACGCCCTTCGCTGTAGAGGTGGAGGGTATTTAAGATTTGGTCTAAGCCAAATTTAGTTTTCTTACTTGTTTTACTTGTGCTGTTAATGGTTGTAAATTGTTTACCGCAATTACACGACATAAGAAGACTTAGTCTGAGCAACCCACACCTGCCGCATAACTACATTAAAGGGGTGAATACAAGCATAGGTAAGCACAGTAAATGACACGCACAGTTATTCAGTGGATTGTAAATAAATGGCGCTAACTGTAAATAGTTTCATACAGAGTGGTAAATACAATGCGTACAAACAAACGAACGGTACGCGTTATCCTAGCGTCCCTATTAAAGGGATTTGCAGTGTATGGTATGAGAGTGAATAAACATAACCGCGCTTGCACTGGAATAGTGAAAGTCATTCAAATGTAAATGATGCTGACATATTTATATTTATATTTATATATTTATCCTGTGCTCTCCTATCTATTGCCAATGTACGGTATTGTGCTGTAGATCCTTTATATCATAATTGAAAGCATACAAGCTGCGAAACAAATGTAAAAACACAACTGTTTGTATAATATTTAATTGTTTTGGTTCTAATTGCTTTATGTATTGTTTTATTCATATGTAATATTTTTATTAAATCATAAGCACGTTGTGCAGTAGTTTGGAAAATGTTTAGAAGGCATAAAATTAATAAACGAAAATATTTCATTTATTCTGAATAAATTTGCTCAAATCAAATGTTTGTTAAAGTTGGATTTTAATTATAATGATATGGGGGTACATTGGCTTTGTTCAAACGTTTGTATGGGTCACAACGGTCGAACTATACCAACCAACCAAAATCATATATATTCGTGATCAGCATCAGTAGCCGTGTCGATTTACTCCGTCCGGATATCTGTAACCTTTTACCACTATTTGAAATTTGAGGAAATGTTGATGAGTCCCTTTTATGCATTTTAAGGAAACTGGACCAGGCACTCGGCAGATAAGATTGTTTCATATTAATAGAATAATTTCCAGATGCATGTAGTATGAGCAATGCACACGTTTACGTGCATGTCTGCCTTTGTCACTTTGCGTACTTTTTATACCCCGCACCACTCTGTGGAAAAGGGTATAATAAGTTTGTGCGGATGTTTGTAACTCCTAAACGGCAATTGCCACACCCACCTTCAGTTATATCGATCGATTCAGAATCAAAAGAGGAACTCTGTTAAAAATTGAAAGGATCGGATCATTTTTAGAAACGCCCCCCCCCCCCCCCATATAAAATCCCGTTATAATGGAGGTCTTTAAACATAAAGTGGTTTAGGGTATTCGATGATGGCGCTTGACCGACTATAATATTTTCATTTGTTTAAAATTTCGCATTAATCCTGAACTACTATGATGAGTGTTCTGGATTTTGGCAGATCTGTTCGTATTCCGACATCCTTGAATTCTACTTGAACGTTTTCTTTCGTATTATTCTTGAACCATAAGGCCTGTACAATTGAAATTTTGCGTAAATAAGTTCTTTATATCCAGGTACCTTAGTATTGGAAATGGGCTAAAATCCTACAATTTTACAAAACGTGTCGTTTTTAGAGTTTTCCTTTATTACGGACATACTATAAGAGATAGAAAAACAATATTTCGCCAGAGTATTAACGGATTATTAATTATTTATATAATTGGAAAAGTCAAATTAACCATGCCCACATGTAGTGAACTTGTTATGGATGTTAGTACGTTTTAGGGGTTTATTTAAAACATTTTATGTAGAACCTGTAAAAATGTGCGTCACGCTTAACGTACATGCATATAGTATTACGTTTTACTTGCGTCCAAACAAATCTAAGATTATTTTCTAACTATTTGGAAGAGGAGAATGATGATGACATACGCCTACATAGCCCCGTTTTACCTGTATGTAATTTTATTTTCATTTTTGAATACTTTTCATTTAAACAACATATTTTTTGTAAGCTGTCGTTAAGTACCCGGCAACACATTTGCGTATTTAGAGTTGTGTGGTAGAAGGAGGCGCCACAGCTCCTACAAAGTATATATATTCTTAACTGGCATCAAAAGCTGAGTCGCCACGCCCACAATCAACAAAAATCTACTTCTCTGCCACAAACATTGAGCTATGAAAACGGAATTTGTGTATAGGTAAAGCTTTTAGCGATATGACAAAAACAGGTGTGATCGGACAACAAAGACGCTCATAATTCACAAAAAAACATATTCAGAGTAAAACTGGACTTGAAAGCTGCTGTGTAATATATTTACATCCACCTACAGTTTGTATGCAGGTGTGGAGGGCATTTAAGATTTGCCTTAAGCCAAATTGACTTTCTTTACTTCTTTTTTTGCTCCGTTGGGGACTTTTCTTTTGTCGCATTGATTTATTGGAAAAGTAATTTATTTTACAAAAGAGATTTTATCAATGAGTTTTTCTCATATTTCATATGTGCTTTGTGTTAATCATTGCGTTTTGTATTTAGTTTTTGCATGACTGAATTTATCTAAAAATATATGTTTTTTTTTTGTGTAATGGATTTAATTGTATTTCATATTATTTTTATATTTATAAATTTCTTTCATAAATATTATAATTTTTGTGTTTTGCATTGTGTTCACATATTATATATATTGCATGTAGCAAGTGAAAAAACTAAATTTGATTTGGGCCAATCTGGAATGAATACCCTCTGCAGCTCTGCACAATTTGTATATGTACCAGGCAGGTACCTGATTACGCCCTCTAACTTATCTACTTACAAGTTGGGTTATAAATATATTTTTAATTGTGGGATTTCAGAATTAAAATCTAGTAACTAGTAGAAGTAACCATGTCCGTCCATTTTTAGAACCTTTTTCCATACAAGGTCCTATTACTATTGGCGCAAAGAGGAACCCTTTTGAAAATGGACCGAATTTTTGACAAAATTTGGGTACGAATAGTCAATTAGGCACAACTACAACTAAACTAATTGTAGCATAATTTGTGGAGTTAAGTGGTGTAGGGTGTTAAATGATCGGACTTGAGCGACTATAACAATTTCACTTGTTGTACTTATTTCTATTATAATTGTTACTAACTGCCACACGGTTATGACCTTATATTCGAAATTGTAATAATTTTACATACACACACACATGCTTGTGCATTGTATTGTATTATATTGAAATCATAATCACACAGATCACGCTTCATTCAATATCTTGCAATTTGCACGTTAAGACCCCGGCGTGTGTGTGTGTGCGCACCTACTTAACTCGGGGATTACATGTGTTTTCCTTTATGTTGAAATGCTTTTCACTTTTGATAATTTATTGCTTTAGCCATTACTGGCTTTTTGTGCTGCAGCTACTACGTAAAGAAAATGACACATCAACTAATGTGCAAACGCTTTCAACTTTGCATGCATTGAACATATACATATGTGTGTGTGTGTGTATAATAATTATCTATAGGTGGGATCTTATATTTTTAGAAAAATGTAGAAAATGTATATATTTTTCATTCACGTTATCGCTTCAGTGGCAACCGCACAGAATTCCTATACAATTTTTCTAATTTACATGCAATATGCAACAACCAGTAAATGGGTTTGAGGTTTGTTACTTCACGTTTCGCAGCATTTTATGTTTAATACAAATGTAAATTTTTTTACTCACACCATATAAATCTTACAACCACGCATTAATTAACTAATAAATATTAATATAATTTCTTAGTGGGTTGGCCTTAACAACTACAACAAAAAAAGTTCGTTAAACACCAAAATGAAAGAAGAAGTAATAATAATTATTATTACTCACACTTACTCCGCCCAGAAAAATGACAAATTAGTGTGAAGGGAAGAAAGAGATGCCAAACCACCAGATGCTGAATTCATTTACACGAATACACATGAAAATATTTGATAAAAACAATTTAAAAAACTAAATTTGGCTGAGGCCAAATCTTAATTACCATCCACCCGGTACTGGTGGATACAATACAAATTATAAATATGTGTACCAAGTGTCAACTCCATGGGTATATGTGGTGTCTGAAAGAGGTTTTTTTTGATTGTGGAGTTCCAACAACAGACCCATGCGCACACAGACAGATTTTCATACCGATCAAGAACATGTATACTATGTAGGGTGTCTGAGATGTCCTTCTGGGAAACGGAATAGCAAAATTAGTATACCCTCATCACTAAGGTGGAGGGTATAAAAATCATTAAGTCTAATCCTGCCCGTGCCAAAAAATAAAATTGTGTTAAAAACCATTACCAAGGAAAAAGAAGCAAAGAGACCATATTAGACGCATGCTAAATCTAGGGTACCCACAATCTTCCAAATAAAACACCACTATATTACTGTGTTACAAAACAAGTAATTTTGTTTGAACCATTTGCAATTATTTGAACCATGCCGTTTTGAACGTGGAAACATCGATGCCACGCCCAAAATGCGGATGCACATATTATGCAAAAATACGTCCGAAAGTAAAAACTACTTTTCTTTGAAATCGGAATATATAGCCTAGCTCAGCATATTGAACTTCTTAAAGTTGTGAGTCAGTCCGTGGGTGGATTTTTTTCATTTTTAGAACCATACATTTGACGTGAATGTGGACTTGGATGGACGGAAGGGCCAAATGGACTTTTCTATTGTTGCTGATCAGAAATACATATATAAACTTTGGCGGTGTGGTTCGCCCTCCTCTGGTACTTACAAATATTTTCACAAATGCCGTACGCCCTAATATCATTATGATGATGGTTAGAACAATATACCCTCATTTTATTCTGATGGTGGGTACACTCTTTATTATACCACATAAATTAAAAAAGTTTTAAACATGAAACCAGTAGTGAGTGAATGGCATGCTAAATAACCGTTAGATCATGTTTGGAAACCATATATATACTACATCCGGCGAATACTAATTATATGGTAGACACGTGGATGTACAATTATTTAACAAAGAATACAAAACGAAAGAGAGACGACTCATTATTACGGATTATATATGGATTAAGTGGTCTCACCAAATCTTTCTTACAATTCCGACATTAAAGCGACTATGTTGGCACGACTGTATCCTACTTAGAGAATAGCTGTCCCACTGCAAGGGAATAAAAAAAGATCAAAAGAACGTGTTAAAAAGTAATATTTTTTCATATCAATTTGATACCTTTTGGATTTTGGATAGAGAAAAGTTTCGTTAAAGGTTCGATCCGATCCAAACTTTTACAACTTTTAGATATATTTTTGATATTTCTATTTAATTGTTATTGTTGTAACGCTGTGAGGTTCTCCTTTAATACCCGCAAGTGCGACCACAAGCAAAGTGTGATTCTTTATCCTTTAATTATTACATTATAATACCTTCGGTTACAAGAATCGCTTTATCTGTTTTGAATGCTTCCCGAATTTCATTAAACTTTATAAAACTTTATAGTAAACAGATTTCGGTTACATATGTATATATAAATAAATATAGAAAGATGTGAGTGGTATGGAGAAAAGATATAGATAACAAAAACGCATAAATTACAAGTATATGATTTAGCTTTGGCCAAATATGAAATGGTCTCTACATTTATATCCGAACCGTGAGTGCGGCAGGTATGTCGTTTATAGTTTGTGTTATGTAAAGCGGACTTATTTGACTTTGCACGTTTTAGCTCATGGATAGAAGGATATTAATGTGTGTCGCAAATTTCGATTATATAGATAAATTTGTTGGGCTGATTTCCGACGAGTGTGGGCGTGGTCCTCAACCGATTTGGCCCAATTTGAGAAAGAATTGGCGAAAATGGGCCGATGAGGACATAGGTAAACGAGGACAAAACGAAGTATATGGTCTCGACGTCCAGAGATGCGCGGCGCCCTGAAGCCTTTGCATGTTGCAACCGATAAAACTTCGAGGTAGCTAAGGAATTTAAGGTGTCATTCAAACTCAGTCTTGTCAGCTTAGCGGGGATACCAAACCCACACATGGCGGCAAAAAATTTACATCTAGAAACTATAAATGTCTGTACAAATTTTCAGATCAATTTATCAAAGTTTATGACAGTTGGACACTTGAACGGATATATCTAGATCGAGTCAGATTTTAATGCAAATAATGATTTAATATAAAACTCTTAGAGAAAAATATACGGTTTTTATTTTTATTATATGTAAAAAAATTGAAAAAAAAATATTTCATCCTTCTATATATGTCCTTTCGACCATTTTGGCTATTATCCATAAAAACCAAAAAAAAGAACCACTAATGATTGGTAATACTAATAATACCAGCTTTAAAAACAACGCCTTGACATTACCACAGACCGACAAAAATCTACTCAGAATTCGGTGCTAATAAAATTTAGTTTATTAAGTGATACAAACGTTTCGACAAAGATAATATACCGCTGACCTTAAGGGGTTTCTGAGTAAATTACTAAATAAAACATTGTTAATTTTTTTATGTGAATATAAATTATACAAGACGACACGACTGAAAGCTTACAGAGCACCCTCAACACGTACATTTCGGATAAATACAATGCAAAAAGCATACATATACATATACGGACACATTTGTGTGTTGGCAACGTAGGACTGACATCTAAACATAAATAAATAAAAAATTTATTAAATTTTTTAGATTTGCACAACAGAAGCAAGTAACGCACACCTTTGCACTAATGCATACATAGTACATCATATTTCTATTTATTTTTCTTTATAAATATTCAGTGCTATATACATATATGACTAAACACTTTTATTCCCTTCACTTGAGTTTGTCATTCCGTTTGAAACTCCCAGAAGGAGGCGTCAGGGACCCCACAAAGTATATACAAAAAAAAAAAAAAACTGATTCGACCTAAACGTGCATGTCCATGTGTTCGTCTGTTGCCGGCACTTTCGCGTTCGTAAATTTTGAGATATTGAGTATAAATTTTGTATAGATACCTTTAGCTTCTGCTTCTGCATTTGAATTCGACAAAATGGGTCTATGAGTGACGCCCACAATCGACAAAAGTTTATTTATCTGCCACAAAAATTACGCTATGAAGGTAAAACTTGGTACACATATATATAATCCCTATGCCAAAAAAGGACGTGGTTGGAGAATAGCATGCTCACAATTTACATAAAATCGTATTCGACTTTCAAGGTTGTACTTTACACATCCATTATTAAAGGGCGTCATCATATGTCAGCCACGCGCACTGTTTACAAGCAAATGTGGAGGGTATTTAAGATTTGGCTTAAGCCAAATTTAGCCTTCTTACTTGTTTTCAAATCAAAGAGGTAAATGTATTAGGAAGAAAGAATGAGATGAAGAAAGGGAAAAAACTCTCTGGTCCAATGAAACTCAAGAGAGAATCGTAGTGTGCTGAAGTAGATAGAATTCAACTTTAATGAATTAAAACCAAGTCATGAATGCATTACTACAACACACACAACAACAATATAACAAAAATAAATTTTGCGAGTGTTTCAAATACCTCTACTATGACGGTTTCACCTTTGACAAAGTCTAAGACAATAAATGCGGACGTACCGTACTTGCGCTATTTACTTATGCATCCGCATGTGAAAGTAGTAAAAACTTCTGCGGTGGTTTGTCCCAATGCCTCTCTGTCGCTCGGGAGTGGCCTATGTCATTGTCAATGTCAATGCCGATGGGAATTATAAGAAACTTCTGCAAGATATTTACAAAGTAAACAATAGACTTACAATATAAGGAAATCTTAGTCTCATTCAAGCAAGTTGGCTAAGTTGTCTTCACAAGTAGCGGCATTTTGGGCTTCCAAACATTTTTTCCCGTTTAACCCACTAATCAAAAATTTTGTTGTTTGCCACCACACTGGGTCTACACTAAACGTTTATCAGGATGAAACTTCCATGACATGACGTCATAATCTAAATTCTTTGGACTTATAGTTGACAACAATATTACATTTGATCCTCACATCAGCAGCGTGGCATCTAAAATTAGTCTCACTCCAAGAACAGCATACAATTCCAATATCCATTTACGTTCACTGGTAAGCTAGCTTTTGAATTAAATTAATTATGGATTAGAGGTGTATTGTGGTTCCACCTTGTATATGTTATACCCTCCAAAGCTAATTTTCTACCGTAAGTTAATTAAATAGTTGTAGTTACAGAAAGGTAAAAGAATATAAGTAATGAACAAGAAGAAGAAAAAGAAATAAAAAACAGATACATATGGTACAAGGGCATAGTCTATCGAACATGACCCACACAAATCTGCTTAGCCTGATAATGTTCATAATTCTTAAAATAATTACGGATGCAATGATATAAATTTAACGCTATTGCTAGACAGACAACACATTATAATAATCATGGAAACTTATGCAAGCAAATTAGGCAGATTGGAGAATTCATAATTAGAGGGACAAAATTAAAGGTTATCTAGGGTATCATCATCATTAACCACTTCCAAAGAGGAAGGACATTGAAAGTGTCAAAGAGTCACTTAGCAAATATTCTAAATAAACTCCTAAAACGTAAATCTACTAGAAGTAGGCGTGGTTGATTTCAATTTTCCAAAAACATAACATAAAGTGAAAAATTCTTCTACGCAATCTATACATATTGTAATAAATTAAGTGATACTATCAGTGTTGATGGATATGTATGTGGAGTTAGTGTATAAACTGTAACATAATATGACGTGCAACGCGCAACGTTTGAATCCAGCTAAGAAGCTTGGTATTTAATGCTACAGTTAGTGAGACTCACGAAATACGTTTTTAGTCTGTTTTATTGAATCAAATTTGATTTCTTATATACCAAAAAATTCTACAATAAATTTACAACAAATTACAAATACTCATTAATGTTGTGCCAAATATGGTTTCTTGGAAATTGTGGGCGTGTTCGCTCCAATTTTAAATATGTGTACCGCATTTTAATTTGATAGTAACAATTTTTGTAAGGTCTCTAAAGCCTTCTGCTGGTAGTTGCTTACATGAAAGAAAAATATGACCTTTATGTGGGTAGTCCACTTGTTAAATTTGGGACTTGGTTGAACAACCACCCACCACTCCTCCACGAACAGTTTCAGCTCCACATTGGAAAATGTTTGTTGCATACGTTCTTCGGTTCGCACAATTCTTTGGCGAATCTTTTATAGTTTCTATAAAACAGTTCGTATATTTCTAACCACTTTTAGAATATCTTCTTTTTTTATAACAATAGCAACATATTTATAGTGCAGAATATCTGTAGGAAACTTTTTGTTATAGTTAATGGTATGTTGTCTTCTGAAAGAAGTTTTATGTGTTCCAAAGCCAAGCTCAACAAAGAATGAATATTTAAATTGAGTTTTTCGTGTTTGTGTTTGTTTTTTTTAAAAACCTTCAATGAAAACTTAAAGAACTTTATAATAATTATTATTTAGTGACTAAAGTGCATTTGTTGCTTCCATCGGAGGAGCAACTTGAAATTTTAAAGTAAGTAAGAACTGCATACGTATCGAAACTATGCAAGAGAAAGTTAGCTATACAAAGGACATTTAATTGTCCTGCTTTCGTCTTCGCTCAAATACGCTGGAATTCAACATTTGGTAATATTTGCACGTTTCCTTTCTATCTCAAGGTTGTTTTTAACAAACTTGTGTATTTTTTTTTGGTTGATGAGGGGGAGAAAACCTAATACAAGAGTAACACAATTTCTTTAAGCGCTTTTTGAGCAGAAACCTTCTTTTCAATCTTCTTATGAAGATTATACGTAAAAATTGAAAATACTTCGACATAAATATGACATATTTAAATGCAGTCCTGATACCCCTATAAATGCATATATATGCATATGCAAATTGTGGGCGTGTCTTGTATACAATTGCGCCCTTTAATGGCTATTTAAGTAAGTGTTACGAAAGAATTCTGCCTGGAAGAGAGTTTTTATACCCTATACCACGTGCGGTAAGTGGGTATATTAAGTGTGTGCGGATGTTTGTAACACCTAAACGGCAAATGCCACACCCACTTCAGAATAAGTTTCAGAATTAGTTTCTGAATCGATTTAAGCATTTCCGTCTGTGTGTCCACGTAAATTTGTGCACAAGCTACTGGTCGCAATATTTTAGATATTTCGTCGAAATTTGGTACAAGGACATGTATTGGCCAAAGAGGAACCCTATTTGAATTTTTGACAAAATTTTGAGAAGAATAGTTAATTAATTTAAAAATTGCCGGTACCAAATTTGGACGCGATCGGACCACTTTTAGAATCCCTTTCCATTCAATGAAATTTCACGAAGTGACTTATACGGCAATGCCTCGCTTTTACTGAATTGCAGTATAATTTGTATACTGCATAAATAAAAAGTGGTGTAAGGTATTAAGAAATCCAGCTGGACTGTCTATAACATTATCACTTGCTTTAAAATGTGAGTGCGTCTTTTATCCGACTGGGCCCACTTTTTGTGTAGTTGAATATGATATTTATAAATATGTAGATAAAATGACAACTTTGTAGCTGTACTTGTGTGGTTGTGAAATGTGCGTGTGACACTAAAATAATTTCGTCCAATTTACATAGAAACCTACGTGCAGTAACTAAAAATGTACACAATTTCAGCTTAAAATCGGACGGGCATCAATTCAAATGACAGAGATTAGATCTTGGCGCCCCCTTATGAGTTTTGCAAATAGAATAACAACAATTTGCAAAGTGTCAATATAGTGTGAAACTTTTCATAAGTCGTGAATTTTCCTAGCGAAAAATTACTGATGTTTGGACGTTGGCACTTTAAAATGGGCAAAACCTGTCAAAAGACACGACCACAATTTACAAAAAACCGTACTCCACGTAAAATTCCACTTGCAAGCTGAAACAACACGGGAGAGAGTTTACGAATATAATCAGCAACTCGTTTAAAGGTAAGCGGCAGTAAAAAAACTTACGGAAAGGCTGACTGTAGAAATAAAAGATATCGACGAAATGCCTACGGTTGAAGACGTACGCGAATCACTAATATCGCAGTGTGGAGAGGTATCGAAAAATACATGCGAGGTAGTTAACCACACAAACCGTCACCGTCAGAGTACCAGTTGGGAAAAGTAAGGATTCGGTTGGTAATATGCCGTATAAGAGAGAAAAACACACTAAAAAAGTGCTTCAAATGTCTAGAGTACAGACATACAGCACGATATTGTAAAAAAGCTCTAAGCTACGTCGCAGATGCGGTATCATCGCAAACCAGTGCGATAATGACCCCCTATGTATGTTCTGTATGGACAAAGCAAACGTGGATGCGGAACATATAGCGGGTAGCGGGTAGCGGACGCTGCCCCGTCTTTAAAAAAGCACAGCAACCATGAAATGATAAAAGTCTTACATATCAACCTAAACCACTATGAAGCAGCAGAAATCCTCCTGGAACAAACAGTGAGGGATCAAAATAAGTGAAACTTATAAACACTTAGATTATAGCACATGGGCCCAAGACCTAACTGGAAGTACAGCAATATGGTCATGTGGCCTTCACGTCTTTGAAGATATTGTACTCTGTGTACTCCTCGCGCGGTTTTACTAGAATAATAATAAAGGGGATATATTACTACAGCTAGTACGCTGTATGACGATAAGCTCTTACTGAATTCCGGGATATGCTCGATACTCTCGCGATCGACGCCAGAAACAGACGCGCCATTATCATCGGAGGAGACTTTAATACGTGGGCGACGAATTGGGGAAATAAATCCACAAATTCCAGAGGTCGCAGTTTACTGGAAACCCTCGCTTCCTTGGACTCATGGTTAAAATAAACATGGGTAACAAGGACACTTTCAGAAAAGTTGGAAGAGGGTCCATTATTGACATCACCTTGTGTGCAGTGCAATAATGAAATTAAGCGCCTAAGGGCAGAGTGCCTAAAAGGCAGAGGAAAGACGCAGAGGTCTAGAAATAGATCAGGCTTTACTGAGAATCTTAATCACTTTATGGATCTAATTACCATTCAGCTCGTCATAAAAACCAGTAAGAAGATACGTTTCAAGAACATATGTGATAAAGCAAACGTGACCACCTGGGGCACAGCACTTAACACGAAGAATAATGCGCAACCAACGGATCCAAAAATATTGAGGGACATGATAAATACCCTCTTCCCGGATTGACCGGTCGGTCCAGACATAGTTATGGATCTATATGGAGAAGTAAAAGCTATGATACGTGGTAGACCTGATTTATTCATCGAAACATTTCAAAAATGTTGGAAGCGACAGAGCTTAGCCCTAATACCCAAAAGTCTGAACAAGGTTCTATCCAATCATAAACATATTCTCTTTTATTGTCCACGATTCAGAACTGATGACCTCATCTTACCGGAGGTTACAGATATGAAAGAATTCATTATACAAAATGAAGAAAACTGGCAGAAGATAAACTCCATGGCAACATATATCTTGACGGATCTAAGGAGGTGCGAAGTCTCCTAGATTCTAGAGGAGATTGCATGCTAATTCAAATCATCCCCGTGAAGTAATATCTAACGGCAGTCACGCGGGGGGATGGTTGACGCTGAGGGGTGTGTGTTTTAGTGAAGCTAGGTACAGCTTTGTACATGAGTCGTGCGTGTCAACAGTCCGGGAGTTCACACTACCCGGTCGCATACAAAAATAAAAAAGAAAAAGAAAAACACACCAACATACATACAAACGCAGACTAGTTTATAATAGAAGAACACTGATGTACCACTTAATACTCATATTTTGTCTTACATTCAGTTTTTATGGTAATTCCCCTTGAAGGGAAATTTTAATCTTTAGAAAAAATTCAAATACGAAAAGAATCCACTGAGGAAGCGTTGAAGGAACGAAGGAAGAACTAACATAGTGGAGAGTGTCTAACAATAACAATAATAACAACAACAACAACAACAACAACAAAAGAGTCATGGTTAGCTATAAAACTAACCAACCTGCTCTTCCATAAACTATGTTCTAATAACATTGTAATAGTAGCAGTAGTGGCAGTAGTGGTAGATTCGGAGGAAGAATGTGTTCTATAAAAAAAAACACTTTAAATATAAAAGACTTGTAAAAAGTATAAAAAAATACGAGGACGAATGCATTATGGAGAAGTAAAGTACTACATGAAATTTATGTAAAAATATGTACAAAAACAAATACAACAAACAAACAGGACGTACACATAAATAATGTATAAAATGCAATGCAATGAGATTTGCTATGCAAAAACGGCAGGGAGAGGCAGAGAGTAACCTCGCACGTCCGACAAAAAACTCTTGAATAGTGCGGTTGGTACATTTATATAAATTTAAAATAAAATAAAAATATATATAAAAAATATCAAACCATTTACACAAACTCTTCCCACAACACATGCACACATATGCTTTTGCACATTTTTTATATCTTTGCAATTGAAAACATATGGAGTCGCATTTCGGTCAGTGGGTTAAATGCCTTGCAGAGCAACATACGCTACAGTAGACGGCAGATCATGGCACATGTGCATACGACTGCTGCTCTACATACGTATGCATACATAAATAGTCAGCAATAAAAAAAAATAACAACAACAACAGCAACCAAAAAAAAAGTGTAAAAATGAAAAGGATAAATGCGTGTACGTGTGCGTAAACGATTACAAATGTGTTTTAACAGAAATCTCTAATATGCGGAGTACCATGTAAAGTTATTGTACTTATCGAGAAATGAATCAATCGAGGAATTGAGGAATTGAGCGACTCGAATCTCAAGCCAAAATTCGTAGCTCGAAATAATTTAAGGGCTGTCACTTCGACTTTATCTTTGAGATCTTTGGTTGGAGTCAATTTATTAGCTTTTACGGAATGCATTGATGGCAATCAAATGCATGCACGTTGGTCCCGTTGCTAGGACTATAACTGCATCCCTAGGCGTGCACACCGATATGTACACATTTACTCCCTCCTATATAATATACTAGCTTTTACTGTATATTTTCTGGCCATTTGATCCGCCAAATCAAGGAATAAATCGTAAGATTTGATTTAACTTATCTCTGACCATAGATTTTCTAAATAATTTGGGACCTCACTTTGCTCACCATACATAGCTCAGTTTTAAATTTTTTGCCTCGTAGGCTCCACGAGCAAATAAAATCCCAATAAATGCACGTATTTCCGGTAATGTTGTTGTCCAATCGTTCCTCAAAATTCGGCGGCCTTCTTCTTCTGTGCACTTTTTTATATTTTATATGTTTGATAATATAGTTATCTATTATCAAGGAGAATGCACTGATAAGATTATCTGCCGTAATGTTCCTTTTTGCGTAGCCTGTTGGCCCTTCCACACTCTTGAAAATACAAGTACATGGTAATCTTCCAGGAATACCACCTTCGTTCAATTTTGACCGCACAGTACCATCGGCAGCTGTTTCGGTCTCCTGAAAGATGTTTTCAGTTCCTTCATTAGATTCAGAACTACTTAGCACCTTACACCTTTTCCTGGGAATATTGATTTCATCATTGGTGACCGGCTCTTCATCGCTACCTTCAGTGTCAGATGTTTCACTATAATCCACTTCATCTTCAGATGATAGCTCAGACTTTGTTGCATCTGATTCTACATCGGAGCACTCTTCACTTATATTCGTTAGCTTTTTCAATAACTCACTTCTTTTCTTTCATGAATTTAGCGCGCAAAAGAAATAAAATAATCAACTTGTTCTAACTGGACTGCATAAAGATTTGAATAGCAAGTACTACTTTAGTCTGTACTTAAATGTTATCAGGTAGCAGTAATTGAAAAAAAGGACTTTATTTTGTATTTATATGTTATTAGCTAATCGTAATCGAAAAAAAATCAACGGTAATCAAAAAAAAGTGAAAGCAGTCAAAATGACTGCTTTTAGTCCATTTAGGTATAACAAGTATATATCTCCCGAAAATGAAGGAGGGGGAGGTAACTACTATCATTAATAAACGTACTTATATGTTGTAGAAAAAGTCATGAAATTTTAAGAAATTCTGTCAATACATACATAATCATTCTTCTAATAGAAATTAAAAAGAAGTCAAAATGACTTGACTATCTAGTGTTAATTGCCTGTGTACATGTGTGTGCAATGTTTGTATGGCAATATTACTATCAATAGTGGGCATAAAAAGGGGTTATAGTGACATAAGTATAATAGTTGGACATGTGGTCTCGGGAAGTTCTTTGTAGATATTGATATGTTCTATAATATTGTAGAACATTTTTTCGTTTTAACATCAATACTTTCCGCAGCGTATACGATGAAAGATATATTATGACTAATTTTTTTACACCTTGGGCTAGTAATAGTAGGAATGTCCAGGGATCCCCGACATTTTTTGGCAATAAATATAGCCTATGTTACTCGGTGATAATGTAGCTTTCTAATAGCGAAAATATTTTTGAAATCGGTCCAGTAGTTTTTGAGTTTACTCGTTACATACAAAAATCCAAATCTTTCCTCTTTATAATATTAGTATTGATATAGATATTTGATTAAATGCTTTACATATATATATATGTAAGGGGTACGTACGGTATTTGAGGACACTTTCATTTGGATTATAATAAATTTTGCAAAATATATGAAGAAACTAATTTTAATGTGAATTTGACCTCGCACCCGTACCGTACGCACCCTGTATATGTGTATGCGTATGAGTCCTTATTAGGTCACTTATTGTATGTATGCTTGCGTGTGTGAATGTATGTTTCGGGCCTTTTTGCTATTGAAAACAGGCAGTAATGAAGGACGCCTCGTATGTAAAGCATATAATGGGGAGGCCGCATAATTGATGGTTTCAAACTACCACGGAAAGCGTCTTATGAAGCTGCTTTAGAGAAACGTGACTCATTTCGAACAAAAACGTATCTGTATTTATACAAATTATACGAATGTAGGCAAATAAACAAACAAAACAACAAACAAAAAATCATTATAATCTTAAACCAAATTTTCCAATGAAATCCGACCATTTCATACAACACACCACTTAGCTCCTTAAATTATGCTACAATTCGTTTTGTTGTGTCTGCACTTTGCGAAATATAATTATATGGGAAGGGGTTCTAAAAATGGACCGAATCGATTCACTTTTAATGGGGGTTCCCCTTTGGGCGAATGCATGTCCTTGTACCAAAATTTATCGAGATATCTCAAAAAATGCGATCTACAGTTTGTTCACAAATTTACATGGACAGACGTATATGGTTACACCTGAATGTGGGTGTGGCATGTGTCGTTTAGGAGTTACAAACATCCGCACAAACATAATATACTATATGCCACAAGGGTATACATAAGAGGTTTCTGAATTTTTTTTATATCGAAATTTTTATGTCAATTGTATTCGACCAGAAAATTTCAATGACGCAAGTTGAGCTCGATCAAGCAATTGCGGCAGGTCTGGTGATGATCTTAAACTACCATGAACAACGCCTTTTGTCTCAATTGAACTCAATACGCCCAACACATCGAAAATCTTGTATTCGGACGAATGATGTAAACGTTTTTCTTCTACGCTGAAAAACACCATGTCGCTACCAATGGGGCCACATTTGAATTGGAGAGTAATAAAGGAGAGTGTAAAAGTTTAACCAACAATAACAGCAACTCCACATTGAGTACAGAAACGTTTTCCTTGAATTCCCGTCGCTCGCAGTCATAACGATTATGCAATGCAAATATGCAGCTCTACTGCCGTCGCAATTACTCGTGTCTACAGCAGTTGTGCTGCGTTTGACTTTTAATTATTTTGCAGCACCATATTTTATTTTCAGTTTCACTTCGAAGATATTTTATACCAAAGAACTCTGGCAAACATTTAGCTTTTGACACAGGCGTGTGATTGTTTCTGTTTGTGTCTGATTGCAAAGGTAGATTTAATTATATGTCTACAGCTGCTGGTACTTCTTTCTTACGTTGCATATTATCTCTTGCTCATTTTAACAATCCAAGCTAAGAAATCCACGTTACATAAAGAAAAACTTAAACTTATTAATTTAAAAGTGCTTAGAAGACCATAGGAACCATTTGTTGTTAAATATTTAAGTGTGTGTGTACTTATTTTATTGCAACGGTTGCACTTATTTTTAATTCTCTGTACTGAAGTTAATACTCATCGTTATCTTTAAGGAACTGTTCTAAATGCTGCCGCTTAAGCACATAAAACGATTCAAATTGAAACAAGTAAGAAAGGGCTTTATTAAGCATACGCCAACTCTAGGAAACCCACCATCAGTGTCCTGTTCCAGAATTCAGCGTAAAATATATATTATGTTGTGTAGGGCACCTTATGTTGTGTAGGGCACCTACCTAAAACCAGTCATGCCCATTTTCCCCACATTGGTTTCCGTCATAAAGAAGGAATTCTCCCTCCAAAGGTCAGATCCCTGCAGGGACACCCACAACAAAATATTTAAAAAAAAACTCCCATAATGGGTTCATTAAAAGTGGGCGTGGCTAAAATGGTTTTACCAACTAAGTAAATTATGTATTTGGCCAAATAAGAAATTCATTGTTTTGTGTTTACTTTTTGGGGTGTGGCATACCTCCTTCTGAGTGTTATAAACGTTTGCACAAAACCAATATACCCTCATATTATTATGTAATGGGTATAACAAAAGAATTGAAAACGCACGCACTGCGTGAACAATTTCCGAACATAATCGGTATACGCAATTATAGAGAGAAAGTGCGATATAAGTGGGGGCGGCTTTCAATTATAACGAATCATAAATTAGATTTGTATTTTTTCATGTTCAACTGCAAACGGAGTACGGCTACCATTCCAAACACGTCCTATATGTTTAACAGTAAATTTCAATTTCTACTAATATTTATAGAAAATCGAGCTATATTTTCTATGACGATTAATGCCAGTACGTGTACATACGCATAGACATGGATGCGACTGAGATGTTTGCATTATATATTTGATTGTGAAATAGATACAGCTTTAAAGCTCCGACATCCTCCTTCCCCTCAGTTTTTATTTATTGTTCATCCAACTAGTTAGCTTAAAAATGCCACAAGCGTGAACAGAGACATATGCACACCCAATTACACGCCCACCAAAACACACGCGGCGGTTTTATGCCATTCATTACGTACGTTTAGTTCGCTAAATTGTGGTCATTTGCTATTCGTTTTGTTACGTTAAATGCGGCAACTGTGGACGCCATTGGGTAACCAAGGCAACCTTTCTGTGTCTCCGCTAATTCAGCGTTACATATAGAAACATATGAGGTATAATACAATACGTGTCGTAACTACTAAACAGAAATATTCACACGAGCGCTCATGCACTACAGCGTTAACAGACATGTATTAATGCGACCGAATAGAAATGAATGCGAATTTATACATATGTATATGTATGTTCTATGCCAGGCATGTGAAGCTGATCTCCGAACCGTATTGGGGATTTTGATGTCATTACTTGTAGCTTGATCATATAGGAGGCGGACTTAATCGCCTGTCGAGCCGAAATCGACTTTCTTGATAATGCATATTTTTAACGCATCAGGCAAATTTAAATTCCAACTGAAAAAATTTTTCACTTTGCCCCTCCTTTTAATTTGAGGCCATGTTGCAGAACATGCAGAGTTCACTAAGGCAAACCTTTGCCAAGTCGGCTACTGAAGGCACAGGATAAGGGCTCCATAAAAATGTTGGTGATTTTGATAGAATATTGATTGGAAATGGATTGGACTCAATTTTAAAAGGAAAGTACTCGAAGGGGATGGGAAAGAACTAATTTGAAAATAGATAGAATTCAAATGAAATCTAAAATCGCATTGTAAAGAACTCAATTGGAAAATAAAGTGTGTACTCAAATGCATTGATAAAAACTGAACTGGAAATAGAAAGTATGCAAAAAAGTCGACAAAAGTATGGCACAAGAGTGCCGGGTCAAGACATAGTTATAGATCTACATGGGGAAGTACTATAACGTATTAAAAACAATGAACTCAAAGTGACGAAGCGACTAACGCTATGGCAGCATATATCTGTACAGAGCTTAGGAGTTGCGAGGGGAGCAGAAGACTACGACTTTCCTAATCTTTTAGACTCTAGAGGATACTGCATACTAACGCAAACCATTCCCGTAAAATAATACCTAACGGCAACCCGCGGTGGGGATGGTTGACGCTGGCTGATGGATGAGCCAGCTCCATGAGTTGCCAACAGTCTGGTTGTTTTTCGATATCTATGAGATTACCTAAAAGATGTAAAAAATAACATCGATGGTTGGGGTAATATGAAATATGAATACCACCTGTGGCGTAGCTCTTGATCGATTTTGCCCATTTTAAATAGGGTTCTACGAACGGAAACTAGAAACTAGAAGTGTTCAGCTCAATATCTTAAAATTTACGACTGTGTGTATCAGCAACACACAAACACATGGACAGACATGTCTAGATCGATCCAGATTTTGATACTGATCAGAAATATATATATTTTATATATTTTACCCTTTATTTTATTTCACAATAAAAAAGACCTTAGCTATTCACTTGTAATATACCATACTCGGATGTCAGTACTGCTCGCATACACATAATACTCACATGTACAATAGACTCTAGTCATGTGATGCATAAGCGAAACTGTTGATGAACTCTTCTTACTATTTATTCTATGTAGTAGATATCTAAGCAAGAATTTTATACTGTGTTCGCATATGTGTGGCTTTGACAGCCACTTACAATCTTGCAGGGCAACATATAGCCAACATAAGGGCTGGCTTTTAGCTCTACTACCTTTATACAATACAACTCTAACTAACACTCGCTGTTTATGTTAAGAAGTGTTTACTTTACTGCACGTTCATATTTGTATGGGAACGTTTTCAGAGATTCGGTATCAATCCCTATGGGGCGGGCGACTGCGTTTATTTGTTTGGGACACTTTAGCACTTGCCGAAGGCAATCTCCATACCAGCTATTTGGTTTTTCATTCCAACACCTTTAAGTACGCTTTTGTGTACAATGTTTGCACAAATGTTTGTCTACCCTGTTGCTTCATACTATATGTCCTTGATTGATTACAAATGCGTACATCGTACGTATGTAGGTCTTTCTTTCAATGGGGAAAGACTCATCATCCGCGGAGCAGGCCATCATCAATCGATTTTATGGTTTCTTACCGTAGCAAGTGTGCGAATTTACAAAAGACAAAGATTGTATATTTGAAATTATAAAGTGTTCACATTAACATATTCTGATCAGCATCATATCTCAGTAAAAAATTAATATGTTTATATGTTTAAAATTACATTTTGTTACCACATACATATCAATCTGTTTAACTTATATATTGAAGCATACAATGTGAAGCAAGGGCTTTTGTGACCATGTCGCGGTTTTTTGATATCCTGTCAAGTTGATTTTTATTAACTTTTTTTATTGTATTATTGGGTAGAGAAGTGTTAAAAAATATAAAGATTTCTCCAAAAAATATATAAAACCAGTAAACACAAGTCAGCGTAACAAGTAAAATATTACGATATATGACTTCTTGCTACGAGAACTTTGCTCGTATAAATTTACGCGATATAAAATGAACGATATTCATGAATACGATATGGGCCTGCAATTGAACTTTGAGATTCTGTCAGCAAAATTGAAGAGCCTGACATTCCATCTCTGTATTTAGAGGTCTCTGCTACCATGTTACTCAAGAGTTTCCATCATTTCCCTCACGCTGTATGTGCCAAGATGCATGTGCTGATGTACCTATAAATGCAAGTGCTTCTATTAGTCCTTTGTCTTTCTTGTGTTAACAAAATCAGTCAGAGTTTTAATTTAAACCAATTCCAATAACTAACCGAAATTACTTTTCAAACGTTGTATATGGTATACGCACCGGAAGCACAAAACTTAACAAGTCAATATCGAAAACACACACATACGTACGGATTTGTCAATTTGTGAACTAGCAGCTCATAAAGCGAAGTGTATCTGCATGTAAGCAAAGAAGCGTTATAGAGAGAGGATGTACTCAATGGATTACAACCTTGTGTATATGTACGAAACACACATACATACTTATTCATTTATAAGTAGTTTCATAGCATTTGTGTGCACAACCAAAACATGACAAAAGTTCACTACTCCACCTTAAGTCGCTGTAATATACGAGTATGTGAGCGTTGAAAGTTTTCAAGTTTTCATTTCGATGCTTAATCATTGATTTTATTTTTATACTTGTGGCAAATTCTTAATATTTTTTTACATTTGGTGAAGAATAGTTAATTAGCTGAATATTTGGCTGTGCCTAATATGGATCCGATCGGGCCATTTTTAGAACCCCTCCTCATATAAATTTTTTTTATTTTATAAACAAACGAAATATCATATAAAAAAAATTTCTGACATATGTTTCACTTTGAAAATTCAAATAGGTATAGAAAAATAAAATTCTTTATTTTTCAAAGAAAAAAATTAAATTGAATAATACATCAAGTGGTGCAGGGTATTTGATGAACCGGCTTGACCGACTATAATATTTTCACTTGTTTTAATACATATTTTTATACCTATCGTCATAATGATTTGGGTGTATATTGTTTTTGTTCAGCCTTTTGTGAGTACCAGAAAGGGGCGAACCACACCCCTTATATATATATATTCTTAATCAACATCAATAGAAAAGTCGATAAAGTGGTCCCTATTTACGGTCGCAAAAATTGTGTTAATTGTTTTGAAATTTCATTTCATCTCAGTCTTCAAGTTTTTCTATGGTTTCTTATTGAAAATGGCCAAAATCGATACAAGGACACACCCATATCGATATCCTACACCTCGCACCCTGAGCTCTCAGCACTCTCAAAGTCGCAAATTTTAGGATATCTGGCCTACGACTTAAAAAAGTTCAAAGTGCTGAACTAGGCTATGTATTTTGATTTCGGTTTCAAAGAAAAACAAGTAAGAAAACTAAATGTGGATTAGGCCAAATCTTAAATACCCTCCCCTTCCACAACGGTGGGCGCGTCAAATATATATATATTGCGCCCTCTAATAGTGTACGTATTACGTATCAGCATGCAAGTCTACTTTTACGTTCAATATGGCTTTTTGTAACTTGTGAGCGAGTGTGTTATCCGACCATGCCCTTTTTTGGCACGTCATTCAATGGGATAACTATGTATACGCGTACAAAATTTCAAGGTCAACTTTTATGGATATAAAGATTTTTATTAATGGTAATCTGTAGTCGCCCATTTTTAGCATGTCGATAAAGCTAATATTGATAGATGTACGTACTAAATTTCAAGTTTATAGCTTAATTTCTGTGGCAGATAAACATATTTTTGCCCATATTAATATTTGGCGTAGGTGACCCTATATATATATAAAATTTACAATGGCCCTTTCTCCTTTATGTCCGAAACAACTTGTAGAAATGGGCGTGGTCGGTTAATGTACGAGTACACAGTATTACGTTTTAGTTGCGTTCAAAGAAATTCTAAATTCGAAAATTATTTTGTATGTATTTGGAATATGTTAATGGTGATGGAGGGTGCCCTAGATTTGGGATACGTCTAATATAGCCTCGCTTCCCTTGTTTTTAATCAATTATGTTGAAGGTATCGGTATTAATGGAAAGTGAAATGTTCGTTTTCTTTAAGTATTCAGATTATGATAATGAGTACTTGTTAATTTGCTACACGTGAGGTTATAATTGTGGATGGCGGCAGCTGGCTTTGTGGTTGAGAAGCTAATTTAGGATGAAATTTTCAACTTTTTCCCTTGTTCAACACTCAAGTTTGTTTGTTCTTTAGTTTTTTCATTTCTTGAAGTTGGTGAAAGTTTGTTTAATAGTTTGTTGAACGGCAGTTATGTGTGTTGTGAGGAGGGTGAGCCACTGTGTGTTTGAGATAAAGAGTTGGAAATATCTTAAGTGAAATCGCCCATTATAACACTGATACCTAAACCATTCTACATGTATAAATAAAAATATGATGTTTGTAATCGTTTGTGTGATTAACCCTTGTGTATACAGAGGGTCGAGCCAGACCTTTCTGGAGTTTCGATGAAACATGCATGCGTTTAAGTAAATATATATATGATCCATTGATTGCTGCTCACCGTCACAAAAATTGAATTTTTCAACATACATTCATCATTCAGTTCATGCAAGCAGTTTTCTATTTGAAGATTTGTTGGGAGTTACGCCCACAATCGGCGCAAATGCATCTGTCGGCTACAAAAAGTGAGCTTTGGTACACGTACTTATAATTAATGCATCCATCGATGCAATAGAAAAGGGATGTGTTTCACTAATACGGTTCAAAAAGTTCAAGGATTACTTGGTACGTTGAAATCTTTGCAAAATAACTCTTGCAATGATCAGAATCTAATGGCATCAAAATTTTCGCATAAGAATGTAGCACAAAAACATTACCCGACGGAGAAAAATTAGGACTGGATCTGAAATAAGTACAAAAGAAGTAAGAAAACTAAATTTGGCTTTGGCCAAATCTTAAATATCCTCCACTTTCACAACGGTGGGCGTGGCAAATATATATATATATATATTGTATATATTACAGATCAGCATGCAAGTTGAGTTTTACGCTGAGCGTGGTTTTTCGTAAATTGTGGGCGTGCCTGTTATGTGTATAAAATTCAAATTAATTTTCATGGGAGATTTGACCGCTTTTAACTATTTTAAACAGCGATCTAGTATTTGTATAAAATTTCAAAATTGACGATCTTGATACCTTCGATACCTCTAACAGACAGACATTCATGTTTAGATCGACTCAGTTTTTTTTTTAATTCGTAGGATATCTGAAGTCTTTTTCTGGGTGCCGCAAATGGAATGAAAAACTCAGTATACCCACATCTTATGGAGAGTATAAAAATGTGGATCATGTGGATTTAATTCTCACATGAATGCACAAAATTGAAAAAGAAACAAATAAGTAAGCTTTAATATCCTTTTGAAAATCATTTAAATCAACGAAGGAAGCAAAAAGTAAATTTTATGAAATCACTTAGTTGACATTTAATTACTGCACCATCAATCGACTTTAACCACAAGAGGTACAAACACACTTGCTAGCATTTGTGTATAAATTTGTAGCCACGTGCACACATACACACACGTTAAACTAGAGAACAAACGACAATTTCTAGTATACACACATGTCCCAGCCAAGCAAAATGTATATGTGTATGTGTGCACACACAAAACCAAATGCACAATTAGGTCAGTTATACAGTAAGTTGCACGTGTATACCGCATGTTTACCTACCCATACCCATACATATATATATACATATAAACAAAATCTACACATTCTATGAGTATGCATTCGTTGTGGGATTAGTTAATTTTTTTGCATCAACACACTTTCAAAAGCATTGAATTTGAAATAAACCAAAATGAAACACGATCAAATAAGTACCTTGAGTTCCCACCATATTAATATGCCGAAAGAAAACAGATCAACAAATGTCAGTCGCGCTATCCTCGTGTGCATATTAATAAAACAAAAGTTTATACAAAATCTAAATTCATTATAAAAAACAACAAAAAGAATAATACAGTTCATTCTTACATTACTTATATCATAGATGACCACTCATTCGTTTCGTAAGGGCCATGCGTCCTCACAGTGTGAATAACTATTTTCACATTAAAGATTCCTATATATATATATATATATATATATATATGTGTGTGTGCGTGTTTGTGTATGTGTAATTATAATGCTTTGGACTTGGATATATGTGTTCTCGATCAGCATTAAAATTTGATTCGATCTAAACCTGTCCGTCCGTCTGTCTGATTGTTGTTGGCTCTCACTCACATATTTCTATTTAAATTGAATGGAATCGGTCAAGTACCACGCCCACAATCGACAAAAGCCTATATAAAAGTGTTAAAAATACACACACCAAGAACCAAGGACCCTACAACCACTCTGCAAAGAAAAAACACTGATTGCGTAAAATAACTACATGAGAATTAATTACACATATAGAAAGAAGAAATTCTTTTCCGTTGTAAATGGTCCATCAATGGTCAACAGGACTATGCAGATATATAATAAACACCTTGAAACACTTAACCAAAAATTCGAAATACAACGTAGAAAAATACCCTAGATTTGAAAGCAAAACTTAAGGCATGATCGATACAGGAATTTAATGTCGTATCATTATTTCCTAGCATTCCGATAGATTATGCTTTGGATATAATGAGACAAAAATGGGAAGAAATTGAACCCGATACAAGCATACCAGAAGATTTGTTTTTCAAGATCCTCAATTTCTGCGTAAAAGAATGTAATTATTTCCTATGGGATCACCGGCATCACCAGTTATAGCAGACATCGTTATGGAGAAACTGTTGGACACAGCTATGAACAAACTCTACGAAAAACCTAAAATGAAGGCTAAATATGTAGATGATTTACGGGAAATTGGAAATAACAGCACGATAACACAGTTACTAGGAGAGAAAAACAAATTTCATAAATATATAAAATTTACGAAAGAAGAAGAAATAAATGGCAAACTTTACCTGGACTACTGGTTGATTAAGACAAGCAGAGGAATTAAACTAGATTGGTATGAAAAACGCACATCATCGGGCAGACTAATCTATTATCATTCTGGTATGCCCAAAAACATGATACGAAATACAGCAATCAACTCTATTAAACGTGTACTGAGTATAAGTGATCCAACATTCCATAAGAAAAACATAAATAAGATTACAGAGATACTCCAAATGAATAATTTTCCCAACGCCTACACACACAAATTGATTGAAGTACATAGAAAAACAGAAAAGAGAGCACCATCAACCGATGAAAAAGCACAAAAATATATAAAGGCATGACATATATACCAGGCCTCTCGGAAAGACTTAGAAACAAAAGCTTTTTCGAACACAAAAAGGAAGATTGACAAGTTGGACCAGTCCAACATAGTGTACGAAATAGGATACAATGGAAATAGTTGTGATTCTGCCTACATTGGGCCTACACAGAGTAAACCAAAAACTAGGCTAGCGAGTCATAAATCGGATGCCACGACAAAAACTCGAACCCCAAAACAGCACTGATGGAGCATTGCCGAGATAATAACCTTTCGCCAAAATCCTGCAAAACAAGAAACAAAGTACAACAAACGTTTCACGATCGAAGTGCTGCATATAAGAAAGCAACCATCGGGCATGCTCATATACTTTAGAGCTGATACTGAGAACTGGGCACTTATCTACAGAGAGATATAAATTAGTTGATATCTCTGTCCTAGGCTGGAACAGCTATAATAAAAATTGTTCTGTATATTTATAATAATTTGAGTTAGGACACGAATCTAATAAGAACAAACTTGGTATATGGAAGATCCATGGGTAATATAGATTATATAAAAATATTATATACATTTAACTTGACTAATAAATAGTACCTGACCCTGATGATGACCATCATAGAATGGTCGAAACAGTGGCTAAAAACAAAGAAAGGAGAAAATGAAAAATAAAAACTAACTGACAACAAGGAAGGACAAAGGATGTGTTTTTCATTTTCAGGAATAGACCTTTAGCTCAACAACAAACACACATAAATACATAAATATATAAACAGTACAACAGGTCGAATAAAAATCAATAATATATTAGATCCCAAACATATATATGAGCCTTTCAGTGCACACATCGTTAACCTCAATAAAAAAAAAGTTGAGAAATTCGATGATATAATAAACTTATGACTATACCAAGTGCTTTGATACCTAAATTTAAGATTTTTCAAAAAGTGGAGTTAATCAATGTGTGCATTGAACGGTTCATATAATTAGGGCATCCATCTATGTATCAAAAACGGACGTGGTCGCCTGGCTTGTACGCCAACAATTTACAAAAATTATACTTTGCGCAGAATCCAACTTGAAGGTTAATACATAACAAAAACTCCGGTACCTGCCACGCTCACGGTTTTTATACATATGTGAAGAGTATCTGAAATTGGGTCCAAGCCGCATTTTGTTTCTTACTTGTTTTTGTTAAAGTTAGAGTTGTTGTTGTTGTTGTTGTTGGTATTCTAATGAAATATGCTGACTGCAGTATTTATTTATATATGTGAATACGTACTATAGAGAAGCACACGTGACACAGACGCACCAACTTTGCTTATTCAAGAATATACGCAAGATGCTATAAACTCCTCTCCTGCGTCTCTTGCAAAATAAATTTCAATCAGGAGGCAGGAATATTAAGAAAACAAAAAAAAGTTCAAAGTAAATAACAATATCGTCAGTCCCAGAGGAACACGGCTGTGTCTCTTAAAACAATACAACAGAAAACGGACATACACCAGAACAGAAGTTTGCATATTGCACACATGCACATGTGAGCATGCACACGGATTAAGGTGCAAAGAATAAATTTGCTGGAATTTATTCCCATACACAACCGAAAAAAAGGAGTGCAGCAAGTAATTGTGCTTTCTGCATTGTTGCCGCTCCGCATTGTCTTCGTTCACAATATTCACAATGTCGTCGTCAATACAAGGCAATTACAAGGCGTCTCCTTTTTTTTGAGTTTTTCTTTATTTTCGCATAACCATGAATTAGCTTAAAGATTCTTTTCATTTCTGCAAAGGCCAATATTCTTCTCAGCTTCCCACCTCACTTCTACGAAACATCAAAAAAAAACAACTTTCCTAGTAAAATGTATTCCCTTGAAGCACACTATACGTTCACGTTGTATATAGTGTTTGGCAAAATTGAATTTTTAGTGTACTCCCAATAAATAAAAATTTAAAGGATTTTCAGAAATTTAGTGTAGAGCCCATAAAATTAAACGGAAATATATCTTTTGAGGTTTTTTTTGACTTTTTTATACCATCCATATAAGATGGGGGGTTTACTAAATCTGCTATTTCGTTTGCAACGCCCAGAAGGAGGCGTCAGAGATCCTACAAAGCATATATATTCTTGATCAGCATCTAAAACTGAGTCGACCTAGACATGTATGTCCGTATGTCCGTCTGTTGTTGGCATTCTCACGGGCATAAATTTTGAGAAATTAACCTGAAATTTTGTACAGACAGCAGATTGCTATTTAAAATGGACCAAATCGATCAAGAGCCATGCCCACAATGGACAAAAATCCATTTATCTATCATCACAATGAACACTATGAACTTGAAATTTGGTACGCATTTTAAAAATTATGCCATCTACCGCAGTGCCAAAAATGGGTGTGGTCGGATAGTAGACACGCCCACAATTTACAAAAAAAAAATACTCAGCGTAATATTTGACTTGAAAGCTGAAACATAATACATACACCATTAGAGGGCCAAATTATATACTTGGCACGCCCACCGTTTGTACGTACAGTAGTGTTCATAATAATAGCAGTGCTTATTACTTCGATCGAAAAAGTGCGATTTTATCCAAAATAATTTAAATAAAATTTTAAAGCCTTTTCTTTATTTAACCATGATCATCAAAAGCAAACGGAATTTATAGAAAAGTATTTGAGTTCATCACATATTCCTTTAAAGAACCAAAAAAAACTTCACAAATAGTCAAAAATACTTGTTCGATTTTCTTAATATTATACGAGTATAATTTTTGTGTCCTTCATATAACGTATACTTATGGCGAAGTTAGTACTCAGCATACATGCTGAAGCTTTCTGGTAAATATTAGACGGCTTTTAAAGCCTTCAAATTATTTTATCACGAATTAATAATTATACCGTTAAATCTTGAAACAATTTAAAGAAATTTACTTATACACCTAGAATCACTATCATATACTATGTCTAAAGCAATTCTAAAACCCCTAAGGAGGCATCATATATCTCACAAAATATGCATGTTTTTGATCAGTGTCTAAGACTGTAAACTTAGCGGTGGTTTTAGGGGATGGACTACTAGTTGTATGATGCTTAGAAAGAATAACACTTTAGGTAGAGGAAGACGGTTAAAAGGACTGGGGTTTGAACGGAAAGAACACGTAAGAAAACTAAATTCAGCTCAGGTCTAATCTTCATCTTGCGGACGCAGCAGGTAGCAGGTATAAATCGGATTATATGTTCATCAAATGAAGTTGTTGTGACTCGCCAGCATTGATAGATGGGCACATATAAATGGGTGCACCAAATACCCATGCCGTAGGTCAACTTTTGTGGAAGACTTTTATATTTTTGTCGATTGTAGGCGTGTCGATGCCACCCCACTATTTTAAAGGCAATCTGCATACAGTAAATAGAAATGTACATGTAACATTTCAGCTCAATATCTCAAAATGTACGACAATGAATCTGTCAATATATGGACATAGGGACTGCTGTGGTTAGATTGTGATGTTAATCAAAAATATATAAACTGTGTAGATTTTCCGCGGCATCCTTCTGAGTGTTGCAAAGGGAATAACAAATTCAACTAACTGACAAACCACATCAGGCACGGTCGAAGAACGATCTGTTTTGATAAAGTTTTGCGCGGTACTCAGGAACATCAAAAATTATGAATGCATTCATTCACGTGTTTCGATTGATTTCGGAATCTGTTATTGCATTTCTTTAAAAGGAAAAGATAACCCCGATTGGGTGATACACGTGATGCGTGCATACATTCACCATGATAAATATAAAATCTGTATTTACCAGAAAATAAGAAACAAATTATATTTTATCGCTTATATAGCATCGAACCAAAGTAGCAGTAGTAGTAGCGCATGGCATCATCAACAGCCAAACGGACCGGAAATGGTCGCATCATCAACCTCAAAACAACATCAACAAACTTATACATTGACACGCACGGCCGGTCAGCTTGCTGCATCATTATTACACACACATGCAATGAACAATAATAATAACAACAACAACAACAACAACAACAACAACAAAACTCAACATGACAATGTCATAGACATAAATTATCACCATCTCAATGGTTATACGAATCAACGTCATTATGCGAGTGCAGCAGAGGTAACAGACTTTCTACATCCGCCCTTACCGCTACCTCTGCATCGGCCGCCATATTTCGATTTTGGAGTTCAACGTAACATCACAGCACGTTCAGGCCAAACGGCGGCCATAAATTGTCGCGTTGAATTTTTGGGTGATAAGTCGGTAAGTTTATGCACGCGTTCACATGTTGTAATGGCCACCTAGAGAAATCACCAAATATGAAACATATTGTACTTGAAAGTATTATTATTTAATAAGTTTATCCACATGGTTGTGTTTTACATCTTCCATACAAGAAGGGGGATATGGTAAGTTTTTTATTCCGCATGTAACGAAGGCGTTGCCGGCCCCACAAAATATTTACATTCTTGATCACGAACAAAATAGTCAATGGCGTCAATTTAGGCAAAGCCATCTGTCCGTCCGCTCGTTGTTGCCACTCTAACGTTCGTAGCGCAAATGTTGTAGAAACATTTATAGTTTCTGCACGCAGGTTGCTTTTTGAATTGGGCAAAACAGTCAGGGGTCGCGACCACATTAGCAAAAAATAAAATTACAAAATTGACATTTGCTATACCTGGGTTGAATGAGTTGATGAGTTGAAGGATAAAAAAAGGGCGTGGTCGGATAACTAACACCCCACAATTTACCAAAAAAACGGCAACTGTTACCAATGCACGCTTTTAGCTTACGCCTATACGAATGTGGAAGGCATTTAAGATTTGGCCCAAGCCAAATTTATTTCTTTTGCTTGATTTTTTTGGTGTACGTGCTTTCAAAAGGTTTCCTGGATACGCAAACGAGATTTACATATACTCACAGCAGGCATTTTAACCTACACCTCTGATGAACGCTTTAAGGTTTGTGCGCTGGTATGTGTTTGCGGCTGATTTTATATGCTTCTTTTTCAAGGTGGGTCGTACGGGTGATTTGAAAAACTGGTCATTGCATATCAAGTACGCCCAGCCACGGGACAGTGGCATTTATGAGTGTCAAGTGAATACTGAACCCAAAATGTCGATGGCGTTTCGTTTGAGTGTCTTAGGTAAATACAAAAACGACACAGTGGCTTATACAGAATATTGCCAAACTATTTATGTACATGCATACTTAATGATGGAAAGAGACTTTGAATTCATTTGAATGGTTTTGGTTTTTGTGTTTCTTTCTGTGTGCAATTGTTTGTACGCCTAGTAACACCACCTGATGCCAAAGCATTCATTTCCGGTCCAACGGATTTATACGTTAAAGTGGGCAGTGCCATTACGTTGACGTGCAATGTCAAACAGCCCTCAACACCGCACGACATTGGCCCCATACACTGGTACCGCGGCCCACACATATTAACGCCATTCGTGGCGCATCCCAATGAGGCAGCCATCGATATGAAACGTATTTCAATGGAATCGCAATTAGGAGATAAATTGCATAGCAGGTAATATAGAAAGCTGGACGCTGCGCTACGTTGCGTGCATGTCCATTTATGCTAGGGTGCGATTTAAGGCAAAATGAATGAAATTTAAGGAAAATCATTTTTGGCAGTTGGGTTTACATGATATCTCTTCTTGGGTCAGCTTTTAGTTTGTACCTCATCACGATCGTCCGACAAAGGCAAATTCAATTATAATACTACCGTGAAGTTAGCCCACAAAAAATTAACCCTCAGTTTGATTATGTCTGATATGTATGTATGTATGTCTTGGATATTGTGGGCTAACTTCATAGAACGAAAAAAGGACATAAAGTTGACGTTTTTTATTTATTCCATGTGTTCATTTTTGCAAATTCGTTTAAAAAAAATTTTTTTTTAATATTTAGGAGATTTTCAATTCCTGATTTTTATACCCTGCACCACCCTGTGGAAAAGGGTATATTAAGTTTGTGCGGATGTTTGTAACTCCTAAACGGCAAATGCCACACCCACCTTCAATTATACCGATCGATTCAGAATCAAAATTTGAATCGATTAACCATGTTTTTATTTATTTATTTATTTATTTATATTTATTCATTTGGTGCATCTGTTCGTCCGTATGATCGTATGTCCCTATGAATTTCGACACATTTTTGTTGAAATTTTCTCGGCAGCAAAAATTGAGATGTCATGGTGAGCTCTTGTACACGCAACTTCGAGTTTTTTACGAATGAATAAAATAAATTGAACCAGCTGTTCCGAAGATATACTAAAGAGAAGAATGGTCCATGAACCCTTAACTTATTACAGACAAACCATAAGAAATCAAAAACAAAATTTTGCCAGAATATTAACGAATTATCAATTACAATATATTTATATAATTAGAAATGTAAAAGTGGACTTATTATGTATGTTAGTATATTTTAGGGGTTTATTTGACGTAGGTAAAAAATTCTCAAAAAACCGTTTTTGTGCAGAATCTGACGTGTAAGGTGATACGTATTGTTCCATTGTCAACTATTTGCCACGCCCACTGATATGTATATGGAGGTGGAGGGTATTTAAGACTTGCCTTAAGCCAAATTTAATGTTTTTACTTGCTTTTGCTTCAAACGCCAACATGCTCATGAAAATCTCTAGTGATGTGTGAGACAAGCTAAGCTGTACGCATACAATCTTGTCCACTTATACTTGTAAAATGTGTTCTGCTGGTGAAATGTTGTCATAAAGGCAATTTAGAAATTGAAAAAAAAAGCAGTTCTCAACATTAGCAGCAGCACCAGCAGAAGTGGCAGAGGATTATAGCCCATTCGAATATCTCCAATTGAACATTAATGGCTAATGATATGCCGTTACATGAGAATAATGAAGGTACAATACGAATGATATGAGAAAAGGAATTTAGCAATGATACGCGTATCTATGCACAATACGCATAAGCAATGCAATTTCAGAGAGAGCAAGTAGTGGCAATAAAACATGAGCATAGGCAGAGCAGGATTGCCACAAATTAAAGAAAAAGCGAGCAATTTTGTGGAAATTTTGCATTATTTAACTTTATATTTACAACGATTACAGCAACGATTTATAACTTTTTTTAACTTCATACCTCAAACTTGAAAGTTTCATGAACGCTTAAAATGACTTAAAATTGTTAATTCTTCAAATTGTGTACTTTTACTCAAAGGACTGGACCATGTTTGATACATTCTGAAATATTCTTTCACCGTTTCATATCTGAGAAAATAGTTTTCAACGACTTTAAACGTTTCAAACCTTTACCACAAGTGATGAAGGGTATGAATAATAATTATAATAATGTATGACTTTTTACAAGAGTAAATGCTCATTCGCTCGACTTTCATAGTAATAATTAACTGTCGGTGGGTTACCAATCCAACGCGACACTTGAGTTTAAATTCCAACTGAAAAAACTTTCACTTTTTTCCTCAACTGGATTTGAACCCGTGTCCTACAGCGGGCAAAGTTTACTAAGACAAAGCCTTAGCCCACTCAGCTGCTACATTTTGCCATTTTGGGCGTGGCAATATCAACATTTTTTCTCATATAGAAAATTCTTACCCAACCACTTTAAAAGAATTTCAGTTTTTACTCATGTCATTCGTAATAAGGAGGTCGTGGGCAGACACACCCACATGATCTGATTTTATACATTTTCAGAGTTTAACTTTATCGGTGAAGGGGTTCTCTCTATATAATGAAAAATATCTGAAAATTAGTTTTTTTTTTACTTAGACCCGCCCGGTTCAAAATACAAAAGTGCTACATAGAAACAATTTTTCACACGTTCATGGACAATCTCATAACAAAGCAACTAAAACGTAATTGAACAGTAGTTCAAATCTATACAAGGTCACCTACATCAAATAAACCCTTAGTGTCCCTTACAGGTGAGCGTTGATAATTTTCCAAAATATAAATTCCTTAATATCCTGGCAAATTTTTTTATTTTTGTATCTGCTATAATTTGTCTGTTAAAAAGAAAAAGCTCTAAAACTGTGCCGTATGTTTTGTAAAGTTGTCGACCGCGTATTGTAGACCGATTGAACCCATTTACAATGCCAAGCTACCTAGATATAAAAGACAATTTTAAGTATTAAAGGGACTGATATGAACAAATTTGCCAAAGTTCAGAACAATCGGCTAAGTGTACAAATTTGCACGAAGTCCAATGTGTTTCGATTTTTAAACTTTTTATCTTATTTTCTCCGTCCTTTTACTTTTCTGCTTTTCATTACTTATATAAACTGACAAATAGTTACTTTGGAAATTACCTGTAAATTCATCATTTCCACTGACGACTATAAATGTGGGTGCGGTCTTTGTGCAATTTTTACATATACGGTTTTTATTCATACTTAAATAGCCACCAAAGGTCATTGAAGAAGCCTCTTCCACGTTTTTTAGTGACAACAAATAAAAGGATTAATTCTTTAATCTTTATATCCCGACAAAAACTTGCCCCTTTAGTAGTAACTAAACCAATAAATTTATTAAGAATTATTTTGTCTTGCATTATGGGATCTATGGGGGGGTAATATTGTGGGGATTACAATGTGGAGGGTAAGAAGAAGAAAGGAAAATGCTTTGCAAATTAGATTCGACGTGAACGAAAGATTAGTAGCTGAACTCCGCTAATCAAGTAATGGCCAATTTTGAAAAATCACATCAATATATTGCCATGCATATAAACATAATCTTATTTATTTTAGGTTAATGCATTCACATGCAAAATGTTATTTATTCCACACAGATTACGTATAACAAATGCCCAATTGAGTGATACCGGAAATTATACGTGCATGCCCACCACCGCCGAGGCCGCCAGCGTCACGGTGAACGTTATAAATGGTAATTCGTTGAGGGGATCGCATAAAACAAGTTTATCTATCGACAATAAACACGAAACCCCTAAACTAGAAAAATGTTTATAAATATTGGCATTTTTTAATTAAATTTGCATAATTTATGCTTATTGCCAATTTATAATTATTGTAATGCGTTATTGCCTTTAGTTGTTGTTATTACTGTATTTTTGAACTGTCATCGGTATTTCGTTTTAGATGAAAGTCCAGCGGCTATGCAAAAGAGCAACGCTGCCAGCAACAATTTGCAACGGCAGCCGCAACAATCAGCTCAGATAATTTTAATCATATTAACGTTAGTTCGAATTTAACAGTTATTACAAAATAATCAGCGGCATTGTTTCTGTGAGAGGCGACGGGAATGGTGGTCGCATAATAATCACCGCCCAGTATCAATTTCATGATAATATAATAATATATAAGCCCTCGAATTCGGACCGTCGTTACTGGTAACACACCGGACATCACGCATGCACCCAATTGATAATAAATTAACATATTTAGATATCTCTACACAATAAAATCGAAAATAAATTTTGTACATACGTCTTAAATGGAAGTTGGAAGTATACGGGGTTTGCGGGTGAACAAATACATTACAAAAGGTCGAGGAAGGGTGAATAAAAGCATTTGTGTACAATCATGTATTATTGTGTATGTATGGGTATCTTTCTAGTTAGTCAAGTCATTAATTAATTAATTAATGGTCTAGTATTAAATGTACAACAACAATTATCTCTTTGTAATGAAATAAAAATAAACATTTAAACAGAATAATTAATGAATGTTTTGTAAAAAATAAATATAATCATAATAATAATAATAGACAAAAATTATTTTAAATTAATTTTTAAACAGCGAAATTTTATATACATATATACATATATGTATATATAAGCGTTTGTTTGTCATTCCATTTGCAACAGCAACATTTGAAGGAGGCGTCAGGACCCTACAAATTGTATTTATTCTTGATCAGCATCAAAAACCGAGTCTACTTATGCATATATGTCCGTGTGAGCATCCCCTTCTTATGCGGAAGGTATAACAAATAAATTCGAATTTAGGCACGGTTTTATGTAAATTGTGGGAGTGTCCGTTATACAACCGCGGCCACTTTTAGCACAGGGGATAATTATAAATGTTTAACAAATGTTTAACTTTTGTAACAAATAAATAGATTTTTGTCGATTGTGGGCATGACTCTATAACGATTTTTCATATGTAAATAGCGATATGCGTGTAGAAACTACAAGCGTCTGTAAAAAAATTCACCTCAATATCTGAAAATTTACGACGGCGGGAGTGTCAACAACAGATGGACACACGGACATTTATGTCTAAATCGAATCAGTTTTTGATACTGATTAAAAATATATATATACTCCTTCTAGGTGTTGCAACGGAAATGACATGAAAAATGTTATATTTCTATTTCTATTAAATTATTAATAAGGATATTAAAAAGTAATTTAAAATAAATGCACATACATACAAAATTGAATAAACAACATTTTATGACTAATAAACGAATTTTTTGCACTGAAAAAGGGGATCGAAGTTTGGGTTAAGGTAAGTAATATGCGAAAATAATACTCTACTCCACTTAGTTGCACAGTTTATGTAAATTCCGTAAATTCGAGTCATTGTCACATAAAAGGCACTTCGTTAAATGTCGTTATAAGAAAAGGGGTTCTAAAAATGGTTCGATCAGGTCCAAACTTGACACAGGTAATTATTAAGCTAATGAAACCAAATGTTGTCAAGAAATACTTAAAAAACACAGAGATATTAGAACAGAGCTGGGGAGGGTTCCTTAAAATGGACCGATAAAGTCCATTTCCAATAGTGATTATTCTCGGCCCAAAAGGCACCTCTGAGCCAAATTTCCTAGATTAATTATAAGAAATAAAGACGGACTTGTATAATTCGATTCTGACTTGCATTATGAAATAAATGTGCTGCATGATGTTAATGCGAGTTGAAGCGAGTTTTATTGATTTATTTTACCAAATAAATACATCCGCTACTACTACGGCGCGGCCTTGTCGTTGGCAAGCACATTTGTATGGAAAACTTCAAACCATACACACGTACATAAAATTGAAATATAAGTGAAACTTACAGCATTGTATGCCAACATTGTTGTCATATTGTGGACATTATTTTTGTTCTATGTTTTTCTTCATCACACACAAGAGTAATCAGCTTAAATTGCATTAAGCTAATTAAATGCCGCTTCCATTTCATGTGATAATTCCTTTACATAACGTAACGTAGGTAGCGCCGCGTAAGGTAAGGGCTGAAACCGGCAGTGCGTTCGAATTTCCACTGGCACAAGTTTATTTTTTCAAAGAATTTGTTTTAATGAACTACAAACTTTTAATTTTCGGGTCACCTCCGAATAGAGAATTCAACCAAGTCAAGTCAAATTTTACCGAAATAAAATACATACGCTTTGTTCACTTTTTGCGCCTTAATTATCTCTCTATTTTATGTGTAGGTGAGAAGAGAGGATTCTGGGAATAAAAAAGACAAGCTCGTGTGTTTCAAATTGTGCAACAGATCAGAATACAAACATTGTGCTCAATTTAGAGAGGCTGGAAAACTAAATCAAATATCGATATTGCTGTTAAATACACATGTGATATGTGGTGTTGCATGGCACGAAGTTGATTTGATGATGACTGTGCTATTTTACTAGTATGCACTTCTGTTGATATTCTATGAGCAAACTTTCCTTCATTGCATGATATGCAGTTACGTTTGGTTTTATGTTAAAACTAATAATATAATTATAATTTTTGTTTTTGTAAGTAGTCGCTTGTTGTTGTATTGACACATTAAATACAAATGTACATATAGTTAAACTCTATTTTTTTATGTTCGGAATGGTTTTTGATAATGGATAAGTTGTGACGAAGTTATAGGCGTAATTGTTATCCGCCTGCATCCATTTTTATCACATCGATGGAAGAGGTTATTATTAATATATGTACCAAATTTCAACTTCATAGATACATTTTGTGCGGCAGATGTATTAAGTGTCTGTCATCCCATTTCGCCGTTTTTTGACAAATTTATGTACATATACTCCGGTAATAAATGTACGTACCATCTCATGCCATTTCAACTTTATTGCTCAATGTTTGTTATAAATAGACATATTTTTGTTTATTGAGTGCGTGGCTCACGCCATTTTGCCCGATTTAAATAGTGGTCTGCGTATGTTAACTAGAAAGAAATGTACAAAATTTTAGCTCAAAATTTTCGACTGAGACTCAGATTATTTTCTGCGTGTTGCAAATGGAATAACAAACTTAATTTTTTATAGAAGGCATAATTATTGTATAAAAAATATCAAAGTACATATGACGCCTAGGGCTTCTTTAAATAGAAAATGTATTATACTCTGCTCAATAAAGAGTCCATTACCATGTGATTAATGTAGAATTTATTTAAAACTTTGTGGTCATAAGTTCTCCATTGAATTCGCATCTCAAAGATTTCTTTATTCAGTTTTATTTCAAATGTGAACGCATTGCACTGGCACCATGATAAAAATTAGCCTATTACTACAAATAGTTCTTCTACCAAGTGGTTGGTTGTTCAAAATGTTTACAGATATGATTATAATGTTTAATTAATATTGATAATCATTTTGTAGTGTTCAGCATCAAGTGCCATCAGTGTAACAATCTACTAGGCAGTGATTGTTACAATATTGAAAAATCAAATATACGCAGCTTCTTAAAGGAGTGCCACAAAGAATTTAATGCATGTGTAATTAAACTCAGAAAAGGTAATGTTCGAATCAAATTAAAAAGGATATACGACATGTACGGATTTCAAAGAAACCTCTTGGTTGACATAACAATGAGCCTTTGTATAACTTTATCTCGCCTTCGATGATTTTTATACCCTCCGCATAATATAGGGGGTACGCTAAGTTTGTCATTCCATTTGCAACACCCAGAAGGAGGCGTCAGACACCCTATAAAGTATATATATTCTTGACCAGCATCAAAAACTGAGTCGACCTATAAATGGACTGAAATATATTTCTTATTAAATGACACTGCACAGTAGTAGTCCAGTGTGCTTCTTTAATTTTGGTTATTATCTTCTTTTTTAAACCTCAGGTGATATTCCTGTAGTGTATCGTGCCTGTGTAAATGATTCATGGAATTGTGATACTTCAAAATTCAAGTGCCACAAATGCACTGAAAATGGATGCAATTCCGGGAATGAAATCAAAATCAATGTTATCAAATCGTCAATAAATTATTTTTCGAAATACTGGACCATTGCTGCTTTGATAGGTGTGATATTATTATTAATAATCATCTGGTGTATATCGAAACGCCAAGCCCAATATGAGATTTAAATGTAATATTTTGTTGTAATGTTTTGTTGTATCTGAATAAACGAATGCCTTGTTAAACTATTTAACAATCGATGATTTAGGTATATTTCACTATTTTAATAGTTGTGCATACGCATATGTGCAAGGAAATGTGTTATTGCGGTCGTTCCGCGTGATTTTTCATGACCAGAATTGACAGGAAATATTCACAAATATCACCATATAAACGTGCATGTGAACAAATTGCCCTTTTTTATTCACTTGCAAAGTATTCCTTTTTCTCTTTTACGTACAATATTCCTCCAATATGAGAAAATAAATGCAACTTTTGAATTCCTTTATTGTTATTTTCTTCTCATAAAAATATTATGAATAAACTATTTGCAGAGTACACAAAGGGTGAAAATACACAAATATACAAGTGCGTGGAAAAGGTAGGAGGGTGAAATGATAAAACATCAAATACACTCCATCTCTATGGGAGTATTTTAAAATAGTAATATGTCGGCTCTGTAAACAACATAATGTTTAAGTCGCGGCATCTTTCAATTTTTATAAATGTAACATGATGTTAAAATGCAACTGTTCGAAATAATATTTGTAAATTTGGGGAATCGCACTTCGGAGACTCCACTGAATCAGCATTGCGTACTGAGTCGAAATTTTTCAAATTTGGCAGAAGTGCATTTTTACACTTCGACAAAATTAATTTCCACTATGTATACATTTCTTCCCTTTCAATATCTCAATTGTAATTATTTTTTGATCCCTTCCCTAAATAACGTCTTATTCTATGGTGAAAATGAGCAATTCTTAATATATCTTGAAAAAACTTAGTGATGCATGGGCCGTTGGTTTAATAATTGAGTGTGCCGAATTTAGACCCAATCGCACCATTATTTGATCCCCACATTATATAATGTTTTATTATAAAGGAGATCATTCTATGGCCCAAATTCTTAATAGTGATCTGAGTACAGAAACTAGAAATGAGAGTACAAAATGTCAGCTCTAGATCTCAAAATGTACGACCATGAACCTTCCAATATACGGACACACAGTCTAACTTAATGTTATCCAAAATATATATAATTATTGGAGTCTCTGACGCCTTCTTCTAGGTGTAGTAACAAGCTTATAAGTTGCATTTCGATTTTGCCCGTCTGTCCGTACTTCATACTTAGTTGTGCCACATTTGGACCCGATCGGACCATATTTAAAACCACTTTCTATACAATTATATTTCATGAAGAAAGTTACATTATTAGTTAATTCTCAGTCCGGTTTTCGAAAAAATAGATCATACACTACCACCCTGATTGATGTAGTAGAAAGCATAAGGGGAAATTTGGACAACAACAATATGTTACTCCTTGTGTTATTAGACTACACAAAAGCTTTAGTTTCCATTGATCAACTGCTAATGACTGTTTTTCACAGGATTATGAACAAAGAGTGCGTGTACTTTAAAAAACACGCCCTTTTTTGCAAGTTTATTCCCGACATAAAGAAAGAATACTCATTCTGAATTTTACATCTATACAAGGCCACCTACGCCAAATATTCTATTCTAAATGTAATATGTCCATCATAGGTGGATGTGGAATGTTGTCCAAATTTATAGAAAGTTTTCGTTGATATATTCTGTCCAAATATTATTATTGTATCTCTTTATGGATCATCACTCGGTTAGTAGTTCAATTTTTAAAAAAATGTGCAAATTTGGACAAAATGTAACATGTACGTACTTCATGAATTATTTCACGGCTGGTCCAATTTCTATCATTCATGTACGGTTGGAATGTACCAATAAAGGAATAATTTCACTTTTCTTTCAAAATGGAAATTACTCTGCTGGAAACGAAGTATATAGCTAGCTTAATACGTTGAACTTTTTAAAGTTGTGGGCGAATCCGTGGATAGATTTTGCCCATTTTTGGAAATATACTTTTGACGTGGATGGTGAATATGTATACGAAATTTCAGCTTGATATCTAAAAATTTGCGACTGTGATAATGATGAAAGCAACGGATGCAAGGTTTATGATGCCGTGGCGAAGGGGCTCTTGGTCCGAGTGTGCCCAAGGGCAATAAGGACTCAAACATAAAAACTTGATTATTGTATGTACCAAATTTCAGCGCAATATGTCAACTTTTGCGGCCGTGATAAGTCCAATAAAAATGCGTAGAAATTCACAAGCGCCTCTATTGGAGCTGATCAATATATTATATATACTTTTGATACTCCTTTTGGTACGTACAAACTTTTGAACTAAAACACTATACCCTCATATTATTATATGATGTGTATAATAAAAAAAATTTCGATTATGAAATGTGTACGCACCCCTGTCAGCTATTAATATTAAACTACCATATGTTCAAACTAAGAAAGTGAAGGTAAAGGTTAATTAATTAATAAGTAATGAAATCTCCGCTTGAACTTATGCTGCAATATATTTAAAGAAGGATGTTTACATTTCCGCGCTTACATATGCCAATATTTATATAAATTTCCATAACAAAGAAAATATCGTTGAGCTTATTAGAGGTAGTACAGCATTTGTGGGATTTAAATGACAACCTGTATTACATAATAATTCCGTGCATTTGTGACATAGGGACTCATCATCATCATCATCATCATCATCGTTACAACTTGAATCAGGGAATAGCAAGCCCAAGTCTTGGTAATAGCAGTCTCGAGATAATATAGTGTAATCATCTGGATAAAATTTATTTTTAATTTCTATTCATAACCTTGAATGCTTTTTAGTGTTACCTGTTTTCAATATTTTCGTTACACATCCAGTGGCCTCTCTGCGGCACTCCTTTATTAAGTCATTCTCCCCTGGTGATACGTGATTGCAACGTCTGTCGGTGGTATTGAAGCAGCCATAACATTTCAAAGGATCTTCCTGATCAAAGGCAAATAACGAACCCAACAGATCTACAGAGGGAGAGCACTTCATAAATTAAAGATTTATATTTCTATACCCTCCACCTCAATGATGAGGGTATACTAAGTTTGTTCCTCCGTTTGCAACACCCAGAGGGAGGCGTCAGAGACCCTACAAAGATTATATATTTTCTTGATCAGCGTCAAAAACTGAGTCGATTTAGACATGTATGTCCGTGTGTCCGTGTGTCCGTCTGTTGTTGGCACTCTCACGGGCGTAAATTTTGAGATATTGAACTGAAATTTTGTACAGATACTTTTGATTTTTGCACGCAGATGTTTAAAATGGGCCACGCCCACAATCAACAAAAATCTATTTATCTGCCACAAAAATTGAGCTATAAACTTGAAATTTGGTATGGACATCTATACATATTAGCTTCATCGATTTCGAAATGGGCGTATTCGGATTACAGGCATGCCTACAATTAATAAAAATCTTTATATCTGCTGCAAAAGTTGACCTATGAACTTCAAATTTGGTACGCGTATACATAGTTATCAAATTGACTGACATGCCAAAAATGGGCGAATAATAGACACGCCCACAATTTACAAAAAACCATATTCAACGTAAAAGTAGACTTGCATGCTGATACCTAAAGCGTACACTATTAGGGGGCGCAATATATATATATTTGCCACACTCACCGTTGTGAAAGTGGAGGGTATTTAAGATTTGGCCAAAGCCAAATTTAGTTTTCTTACTTGTTTTTTCTATTTCACTTATTATTCTACTCACCTGCCTTTGTTAGGTTTATTATAATAACAATAATAAACAGTTCAATGTAGAGTTGAAAATATGTCATAATAGTGTAAATAATTAATAATTTAAATTCAATAAAATTCAGTGGAAAACTTTGGAGAGAGAAAGCACTGTTCGCTTTCGTTTACGAGGATTTACTGAAGTGAGTTCTAATCACATATTTTTGAATGTGTGGTTATCGGGTATATTTTTATATCCCAATCAATTATAGATGCGTATTGCTTTTTATAAGAGACCTTATTATTTATATGTATAAGAGGTTACGAAGAAAATATGTAGTACTGCTTATTAATTTATATTAAAAATTAATAATATCTATTTATCTTATTGACGTTATACAAACTTGATGATTAAGCGCTTAATGTTCCCTAAACTGCAAGCTTAGTTATGAGCACATATAATTATACGCACCATCACCAGAAGGAGACCACATGCCACACCCCCAAAAGTATATATATTGTTTATCAGGATCAACCTTGTAAGTGGAATCTCAGAACTCTCACAGTCGCAAATTTTTAGATATCGAGCTGAAATTTCGTCATCTTCATCGCCCACGTCAAAAGTATAGTTCCAAAAATGGGCAAAACGAAATTCGAAATATGTTAAAAAATGTAAAAATAAAATTTTCCCAGAATATTAACAAATTTTTAATTATTTAAATATTTGAAAAAGTGGAATTAACTTCGTCTACCTACAGTGAACTTATTATGGATTTTAGTATGCTCAGGGGTGCATTTAGAATATTTAGCGTAAGAGTGATCATATATAGATCTGAAATTACAATGACCCTTCCTCATTTATGTCTATAACAAACTTGGGCGTGATCGGTGCATATACTGATTACGCTTTACTTACGTTATTATGAGATTGTTTATAAAACCGTAGATGATACTTCTAAGAAGTAGATGTACACTTACGGGGTATTCTTGTACAAGACACGTATATTTGTCATTCATATTCCCATGCACACAATAACGCATTCATTTAAAGAAATTTCAGATATGCTTTCCTTACTATTTGGCATACGCCCTTCCTTACTTATAATACATTATTATACGACTTATTATAGATGTTAATATGTTTTAGAGATTCAATCAGAACATTTTCAAAGTGATAATGTATGAATGCCCTACTTAGGGAAAAAATATTAGTATTGCCACGCCCAAAATTTTTGAAATAAGTCTTTATATGACGAAAATTCGCAATTCTTAAAATTTTTTTTAAACATTGGGTAAGGAGCAGTTTATTAAAATCTCTGACCATTCTTAGAACTACTTTTCATTTAAACGTACTTCACCAAGTGACCTTTGTATGACGAGAGCGCATTCTTACGGGCACAACTCTACCATTTGAATTATAAATTGTGCAATTAAATGGTGTAGGGTATTACGTGATCAATTTTTACTTATTATATGTGGCAACACATAACAAATAAGCAACAAGTATTTATTATTCCAATGGGATTACAACCGCAAAAAAGTGTTTGTGCTAATGTTTATAAGCAATAATTATAAATTCAATTGCTACATAAATAAACAATAATAATGAAACACATTAGCAACCGCAAGGATTATTCTATTTATTTTAATAGATTTTTTAAATAGTTTTATTTTTTGGAATACGTTCAGTGAATAGAGCATCATTTAAAAGCACATTTACAATAATAATAATATCAACATTATTTAAGTGTTCCGTGTAGGAAAAAAAAGGGAAAAAAAGAAGCAGTTGAGTGTTAAATTTTTCCCCTTCAACGCAAACGCTCCCTATGTGTACGGCTGTATGGCTGTATATCTGCTTGTCTGCCTGTACACATAATGTGTGTGGTGTATGACTCTGCAGGTAAATGCGTAAAAGTTAGCGTCTCCATACATGTGCATCGTTCTTTCTCCTATAAAAGGTGTGCCCGCATTTGGTTTGGTTCTTGCGGCAAATTCTTTTCACACTTCATTGTATGTTGTGCACCACCTCCGCATCCACCTCCACCTCCATCTCACCCACTCAAACATTTTTGTCTTTTCTTATCAGCGTCATACCTTTTTTATGCTGTAATTGTGTGATTAGTGCATGTTGCTATTAAATTGTTGTTGTTGGCTGTTGCTTGTGTAGATTTTATGCATTTTAAAACACAGACTTAATGCTGTGCTACCTTGGTTGGAAATTACTCAAGTGAAAATAAAGCAAAAAAATTCATATTACATAATAAAGGGAATAGGAAAAAAGCGGTTTCCTTTATAAAGTGATTTAATTTTATTCTACCTTTTTTCTATAGACACGCGTTTAAACGGAAATTCAGATAAAAAAAACAAATAAGAGGATTTTGTGTGAAAGTTTTCAGTGAATAGTCCTGGTGGCCTAGGATTTATTATATTGTAGGAGTGTTGCTCGTTACTACCACAACGGGAGTACATAAGTTCTGCCTTAACACAAAGAAGGTTATGCCTCACTTATTCTAATGTCATAAAATAATGATTAAAATTAAAAAACGTGAATAATAATTATTTTTAAAGTTTATTAATCAAGAATAACGATAAGATTTAAAAAAAAACGTATTAATCAAAAAGTCCGAGTATTAAAGTCTCTGTCTCAAATTTGGCTCATTTCTGGTACACCCTGCTATTGTACAAGATAGGGCAGATGGTTGGCGGAGCCCTTGTTCATTTGGGCAGAATTTATCTTTTTACAATATTATGAAATTGTGGGCGTGTCCAAAACAATGGACAGACCAATGGACAAAAAATTCTGTGGATATGCTGAATTCGTTTGTCCGCTCAATTGAGACTAGGCCTGGGAGACAATCTATCGAATTTGACTTAACGTTAAAATCAAAGGAAACGGGCATGTTTCACGTTTTAACTGCTGGCCACATTTTTCATTTACGGACATAAGGACAAAGCTAAGTCAAATGCCTGTTTCGAATTCCTTACAGTGAACTGTTTGTAATTGATAAAATATTTGTAATTGTATAATCCTAAGTGGTGTCTAACCTAAATTCCCAACCGTACAGTTTGAGGCGTTTATAAAAGGTAACAACTCTTGCTTGTTGTGTTCGGAGACTACATGTGGTCAGCAAACGTCTGAACCCCGAGCACAGAGTCTAATAGATATGTTCGAGGTTCCAATGTGGCTTGACTGGAAAATGTTATAAACCTTTTAGCCTGAACTGGTTCCGCTACTACAGCGGTTGATCTGTGTAATCTTCCCCGTAAGTCTCTTCATACTTTTGAATACATCACAGAATGGTTTAGAAACCCGATCCTCCACAAGAAACCATACTTTCGAATTGAGTATAAACTATCAAAACAAATAAAAACATAAAAGTCGCACCTTGCAGGTTTGCAGCGTACATTAAATTTTCAATCAAAGAATTCTATACTTTAGAATAAATAGTATATTCGAGAAATGAAATTATGTTTTAAAAATATTTGAAATAAAAAATAAAATAAACAACACAATGTAACAATAGGGTAGAATATGCCACCACGCTGATTGAAAGGATTCTGCACCACTACACAACAAATCCCAATTACAGCCGTTAGTTTCACATTCGCAACATACTTGTGAGCCATTTTCTCTGGCATTACACAGATTACCTGTGGCACAGCCCCGTTGTATGTGCATTCCCACTTGAACCACGCCACAATAAAAATGTTTCGGTGGACATTTTTGTAAAAATCTATCATTGCCCAAGGGTTTGTGGCACTGCCTTTGCTGTTCACTGCTACATTTGTGGCAATGCAATGCTAGTCCTAGAGAATTTATTTTTGTATAATTTTTTTTTAAGTGTGTGGCTCTATTACCTTCTTTTTTTAATATTAATATGTTGCAAACAATACATAAGATTGCAGCAATTCCTTTAAGATGCATATTTATTCGACAATAAACGTTTTCACCAAATACAAAGAGGGATGAGAATAGATGCAAATAATCAAAAGTCAAAACCAAAGACAAATATTTATTTGGAGAATATTGAAAATCATTGATAGAGTTTTCAACTCATTTTCAGCAACATACTCACAATAACCGTATACGACATGTGACATAATTGTAATGAAAAATGTCGCAATGGTTTATTTTCATAAACGAACAGACACACGTGAAAGTTTGCGACATTTTTGGTTAGGGAAGCAAATAATTTAAATATGAATGATACTAGAGAGCTAAGCGGTATTGAAGATTTTTAATGATCTGCAATGATGTAACACCGAGAAGCATGCTGTGCATTCGAATGTGCAAAAATTCTAAAAAAGTGGAGCGAGAGAAATCATTTACCTTTGGCAGTTTAGAGTATTTAAGGCGTTAGAAAGTATTACAAGAAAACTTCAATTTCGTTCCACAAATTACGGTCTAATTAGTTTAGTTATATCAGTAAACGCGAAGTATTGCCACATAAGACACTTTGTGAAATATAATTATTTGGAAAGCCTTTCTAAAAATGGTCCAATCGGATAACAAACACGCCCAAAATTCACAAAAAACCATATTCACCATAAAAGTAGACTTGCAAGCTGATACGTAATATATACACTATAAGAGGGCGCAATCCTATACCTGCCACGCCCCCGTTTGTATGTAAATGTGAAGGATATTAAATATTTGACCTAAGCAAAATTTAGTTTTCTTACTTGTTATACTCTGCACCACCCTGTGGAAAAGGGTATATTAAGTTTGTGCGGATGTTCGTAACTCCTAAACAGCAAATGCCACATCAACCTTCAATTATACCGATCGATTCAGAAACAAAATCTAAATCGATTTAACAATGTCCGTCTGTCCTCCTGTCTGTCCATATAAATTTGTGCGCAAGCTACAGGTCGCATTTTTGAGATATTTCGATCAAATTTGGTACAAGGACACGTATTGGCCCAAAAATGAATTGTCCTCCAAAAATTAAATATTTTGATGAAAAATTGCTTTAAAGCAATGATCGATCGTGTACAATTTGAAAATTCTGCAAAAACTGGTTGATTTGTAATGAACTGACCACCCATATAACCCCATCTGCGCTTTTCATATAATAACACCACTGTGGCATTATACGTGTCATGCTCTGTCATGCAATGCATGTATCATTACGGGATAAACTAGTATATTTATCATAAAGGATTGAATTCATCTATTGTAAGAGTAACTGTCGTTGTGCGACAAGAAGGAGAGAAAACACTACAAACGTTTGGTTAACTTGAATTAGCGCCCATAAGATGGTATTTGTGGAAAAAGGGGAACTATTCATATATGTTTCCTTCGTACAATTATTCTATCAACTGTTATTTCAAGTGTCGATATATTCATGTAAATGCGTCAACTGTATGTTTCATTTTACCTCTCGATCTCCCCTCCCCACCCCTTCGCGTATAGGTCATTGCTTACGGCTGTTGTGTGTTATTGTTGTTATTGTTTGATTTATTACTACACTTTATATAGTATAATCTGTCATAAATTACAATTGATGTCGTTTCATTTTACAACATCCCCTCAGCATTGAAACAGTAATAATTTGAAGATACATCTATTTTCTCTCCTTCCTTCAATTACTCTGTACGCTTTTGATGTTTCACCTTATATTGCCACGCATGTCTGCTATATATATATTTTTTTGTAGACCTTCTGTGTGCAACAGCCAGAAGAAAGGTTGGCAAACCTTACAAAGTATATATATTCCCACGCCCAGAATTTAAAAAATTCTTTACATCTGCAACAACAGTTGACCTATGAACTTGAACATATTTAGGGTTATCCCATCCATCGATGTGACAAAAATTAACGAAATCGGATAACAGGCACACTGATGCGTAATACATACACTATTAGAGGGCGCAATTTGTCACGCCCACCGTAACGGATGTGGAGGGTATTTAAGATTTGGCTTAAGCCAAATTTAGTTTTCCTACCTGTTCTTGTTCGTTTTGTTTTACTCCCGTTTTATACATATATGTTAATGTGCGTGTGTATGTTTACCTTAAATGCATTGTATCCAATTTTAAGACCGAAAGGTTAGCACACAAACATACATAATTTTAATAGTCGTTTAGGTGTATCATTCATTGTAAGTGAATGCCATAAATTTAACAGTACAGAATAAAAATATTGTCTAACCCGACATGCTCACAATCAACGAAAGTCCAACTTCAAGCTATAAAGCTCAAACTTATGTTTAGGTCTATCCATTTATGTGCCAAGAAGTGGGCGCCCACAATAACAACTTTGCGGCAAAGCCGACTTGTAAGTTGATACCTAATACGTATACCTTTAGAGGAAGTAATTGGATGCCCGCGAATTCACGGCTGGTTTGTCGTAAAGCAGAAAAATTAGAAAAGTACACTTTTAGTTTCGGAGGTGCTTCTTCGAACCGAATTCGCCTATTTTCAATACCAAACAACAAACATATACAACAGTTAATAGTCTATGTAAATATCATCACATTTTATTAATAATCTTAAAATGAACTTTAAACTTCCAATTACCGCACGAACACAAAGTTAAAATAAGAGAACGACACAGAGAAACTGATTTATCACAACACAGTCCAAACTACAAAGTTTTGTTATTTGTTTTCGTTTTTCGCTTCACTTTTCATTAAAATTCTTTGTTCACCCATTCCTCACCAGTTGTTCAACCATAGAAATGTGTTGTAGTCTCTTGCGCTTCTTGTAGCAAACTCCGGACATTTCTCTTCATTCAAGTCAATCAATTGGACTCTGCATAATTTGTCAATAGTTGACAAAAAGAAAACCATGAATCGTTATTAGTTTTTGCCGTTTTGTGTAGACTTTTACTTTTTCGTTTGTTTCTTTTTTTGCACTACTCTAACACCCGGGCACATTTGCGAATCTTAATAAGTCTTTGTGGGACTAATCGAAGCACAGACTTTTTCCTGAAAAATATACGGCAAACAAGGAAAAGACTTTTCAAGACTTTCTGTGTAAATGCATGGTTTGGGTAAAGGCAAGAACAATATTATTAAGTTCCCACGTACAACTTAAGCTTTAAAACTAAAGTTTAACACTTTTGTTACATCTTTTAATTACACTGGGGTACAGAAAAAGAGTAAAACACTTATTTTGAATGATCTCTAATTTGTTGCTTGCAATTCTTTTGATCAAATTTATTCGAATATTGGCCGCTATAATACAACATTCATTACGAGAATTTCGTGTATTTGCATTCATTTGAATATCAATCTAATTATGTTCCCCTTATGATACCGGTGTACCTTGGTACTCGTCCAAAATCTAATTTATTGGCACTCAACTAAACTATAGTTTTCTCTAAAGAATGTTGTTATATATATTATTGTCATTTCTGTGTTGTTGTTGTTGCTGCTACGCTAAATCATTTATGTGAACACACTTCTCTTTTGGCATGTTTTGCTAAAGAGCGTTCTACTATATGCTTAAATACGTACCTTTTATGTATGTGTGTAAATTTGTACGTGTGGTATTATTGTGTTGTTCCTACAGTGTCTATCTTACACGATACATTCAGCCTTATCACAGTTAAAGTCATATTTATTGAAAACATATGTTCTTTTGGTATTATGGTTATCACGTAATTGAGAAAAAACTGAGATTTTTCCTCACCCGTTTTTTAAACGTTGAACCAACAATCCATAAAACTCATTTTTTTATTAATATTGTTCATTTTCATACAATTAAATTGTTCTATTGTTCATACAAATATTAATAAAAGTAAAATTTTTAACAGCTGATTTACCAAATCAGCTGCACCATCTAGTGTGAGTGAGAACTTAAAAAAAATCTCACAGCACTTTACGTGAGAACTACAATACACCATGTGAGGTTACGGTGACATTTCTCACATAAGTGACGTGTAAACCATAATAAGAAATATTGTATTGATGTCAACACGTTATCTTTGTATCCTCATCATTTGAATCACCATCGACCGACGCCTTGTATTAACTTGAGGTTACAAAAACGTTATTGGCCCAGACACGAAAAGAAATCGATAATCACACGCATACACCAACACATAGTGGGAACGAAAAACTTAAAACAGTGTGCGTTAGAAACCGATACAAAAATGGTTGAAAAATAAATTACTTTTGTTTATCATTTGTTGAGTGAACATAGCAGAACAATCTAAAACTGAAAATGAAGAAAAGTAAACGGTAAATACATACACACACGGCTTTACATACACTGCATGAAAATTAAACAAGCTTCACTTTGCAGATGTTCAACAAAATAACGGAAAAAGAAGTAGAAGAAAGCAAGAAAACTTAGGTTTAGGTCAAATTTTAAATACCACCCACATGTATAGACAAACAGCGGGCATGGCAAGTACATGATTACGCCCTCCAACGTGTGCATGCATTACGTATCAATTTGCAAGTCGAAGTATACGCTTTACAAGCTTTTTTTGCAAATAATGGGCGTGTCTGCCAATTTTTTTCGTTAAATTTTTGTGGCGGATAAATAGATTTTTAACGCACCTCTTGACCGGCTTTGTCCCATTTATATAACCTTGTGCAAAGTCTGTGTATAAATTTCAGCTCAATATTTTAAAATGCAAGACATTGAGAGTGTCATCAATAGACACACAAACGGACGGACATTTTAAGAATATATATACTTTGTAGGATCTCTGACGCCTCCTTCTGGGTGCTGCACACGGAATGACAACTTAGCATATACCCAATTTTATGTGGAGGGTACAAAAACATAAGAGAAATATTGTACCAAAAGCAACCAACTCATAATAACATCAGTTTTAATTTACTCATAACGTTTTTCACTACTTTTTCCTCCTTGTTTTTGCAGTAACAATTAAAAGAAAAACAAGGAAAAAGGGCTGTATTAGGCGTATGCCAAATCTAGGGTACTAACATCATTAGTCATCACTGACCTCTTCCAAATAGAACACCACTACATTACTATTCAAATTTGTCGAAGACAGACACGCCCACGTGGGCTGATTGTATACATTTTCCCATTTTCGTTTATTACGTTAAGAGGTGCTCTATATATAATGAAAAAATATCCGATAATTAGATTTTTTAATTAGACACGCCCGGTTCGGTGGACATGTGTTATAAGAAATGCATTCAAAAGTATAAAACTGTTACATAAAAACACTTTTTCAGAGGTTTATGAATAATCTTATAACGCAAGTACAATGCAATTACTATATGCGCCTACGTTAACGGATCAGGAACCGATCATGGACCGAATTAAGCCATTTTCAATAGCAAGGTACAGTGTTGGATAACGGTACCACTTAAATTTATACCAAATTTCAACTTGATAGGCATAGTATTGTGCGATATATAATTTTTTAAAGATACAATTTTTTCGAGGTATGTTGAGATTTTTATTTATTGTGGGCGTGCCTCTTAACAGATTATACCCAATTTCAATACGGAACAGCGAAATTGAACTAAGAATACGTATGCAAAGTTTCAATTTGATATCTCTAAAATTGCGGCCGTGAAAGTGCCAACAACAGACGGACATACGGACACACGGACGGACATGTCTCAAACGATTTCTCCTTTCATGCTGATTAAGAATATATATGGTTTGTGGGGTCTCCGAGGCTTCCTTCGATGTGTTGTAAACGGATGATCAAAATGAATATACCCTCTTCCCTAAGGTGGAGGGTATAAAAAATTTATTAAATAATTAAATCGTCCGTTAACCGATTCTGTCCATTTACAATACTAAACTGTAAACGCTAGTGAATTTTAAGTGTACCAAATTTCAGCTCGATGAGAATGGTAAAAAGGACGGACGGAAGGACCAAAACGATTTTTCTACTGATGCTGGTCAAAAATATAAATAGTTTTGTGGGTGTGGTTCGCCCCCTTCTAGTACTTATAAACGTTTGAACAAAACCAATATACCCTCATATCATTATGATGGTGGGTATAAAAGCGGAAGAACAAGATACAAATAGAAAAAGAGAAACAAGAAAAAAAATGATGAAACAAAACATAACTTCATAAACACATGACAGTCTTAATTAATAAAGAGAGCGAGCGTAGGAGAAGCACATCAAATGGCAAAAAAGGTGTTAAAAAATTGAACATGCTTCTAAAAGCTTAACCAAGGGGCAAAATTATCTACTAAGCACATAGGTTGATTGTACTGACCATTGTTTAAAGCATTTACAATATCCAACGACATCCAACGTATTATATATATACACAAACAAACAAGTACGACTCAACGTAATTGTTACATATTAACGGTAATTTTCAATCGAAAGTAATGAAAAACCGCAAAAAAAGCCCAAATCCAGGGTACCCACCAACATTAACCAAAACTATTAGAAGCGGTTTTACACCCATTTTCACAAGTTTGTTTCGTCCATAAGGAAGAAGTTCTCTTCCCAAATTTCAGATCGAGACAAGATCATAGGGTGAATATCTCAATGTTGCGATCGTGTGAGTGCCGATCAGTCACACGGCCCTACGGACAGAAGGGCTAGATTGACTTGGCGTTTTAAAGTTTATACAAGAGCAATAAACTTTCTTATCGTTATCATGCTAGTGGGTATAACAATTATAAAATTATGTATATTACCCTCCTTCAAAATATGTACAGCCCCAATATTTGTATGCGTAATTTTGAAAGTGGTCCAAGTCAACTTTTCAATATAATGTCAAATGTGTAGGCGCGTCCGTGGCCAATTTTGTGCATTCGCAATAGCAAACGGTCGACAAACTTGAATATTTTGTACGCCAAATATCGGCTCAATGTCTTAATTTTTGCGACCATAATAGTGTCAGAAGTCCAGCGCTAGAGGCTTGGAATACCATTGTGGACGTGTTTGCAGGCAAATGTTGCCCATTTGTAATACCACGGTACAGTTAGGCTCACAAGTTATGTTTGCCATATTTCAACTAAATGTCTTAATTCATGGCTGTCGCGAGAGTATCACAAACATTTACATTTTAAAAACAGGACAAATTCAGGATTAATAAATTTTTAAGTAAACGTTATTTACTTGTGCACAGAGAGAATTTTTAGTATAAATATATTCACGAATATATTTATTCATGCATACACCAAAAAATTTTTATACAACAGAGATACACACATACATACGGATTCAACCGTAATAACAATAATATAAGTGATATTGTTGCTACAGTGTAGCCGTAAGTGAGTGGGTGAATGCATAAATATATGTGAAAATTTATTTCCATTTATTTATAAAGATATGTGCACGGGTATGTATGTGTGTTTATTTTAATACGTATAGCTTATATACAATAGGATGTATGTACAAATGATAATAAATCTTCTGCAGAAAATTTAAGTGAACACCCAGAACGACACGAACAAATGAATGAATGATTGAATCATTGAATCATTGAATGAATGAACGAATGACTTATATGTGTTAAAAATACCCCACAATCTATTTATATATATATATATATATGTATATATACACAAACACAAATTAATAATACTTTCACTTGGGTTTGTGTATGAGTGGTTGAGAAGCCAATGCGTACATGTCCAATACACAACACTTGAAAAAATCAACATTCAGTTTTTAAGTAATAACCACGAAATATTTTATTTATTCTACCTCTATTTACAATAAGCAGAAAACATCAAAAAATTGGCTTCCCATCCACTCCCATAAGTTGTTATAAATAATTTTTAGCTGATGTACATTTTCTAAGAAAATCGATTCTTTTAAAGCCTTCCAAATTTCACCAATTCTAAAAAAAACAGAGACTTATACCATTTTCAAAATAAATAAACCATTTAACAGAGTATAAAGTTTATAAAGTTGTATAAGTGTAAGTGACATATACATACACTTAATATGTGTGGCTTTCCGTATGAACATGTGTGTGTGTGTGTGTGCCAGTGTGTTGTTTGCAATCACTGTTTGATCGAAAACAGAAAATAAATAATATTATTTAACAATCGCAACAACAACAACAACAAACAATAACAACAACGCTTACCTAGCGAACCATAGAAGCACGTAATACCACTCTAGGTGTGTAGGTGTACGAGTATAAAGATAGGCGCACAATATCTCTGGATTATTATTACTGTAGTGAGTGAGTGTAATTATATATTTATCGTTACTTTTATTTATATAATCACACTGAATAGCTATCTTTATACCATGCACCACTTGTGTCGAAAGGTATACTAAGTTTGTGTGGATATTTACAACTCCTAAAAAAAAAATTTTTTTTTTTTCGCTGAAATGTGATACAAGGACATATAGTAGCCAAAAGGGGAACCCTATTGAAAATGGACCGAATCGGAATATTTCTGAAACTCTTTTTCTTAAAATGATATTTCCCGACTAAATTAATTGTAGCATAATTTGTGATGTAGGGCATTAAATGTTCCGGTTAAGCCCGAACCTATGTATATATTGTATATGTGCGTAAAGGCAAGAGTATTTAAAACTATCGGGGAGTGTGTATGAAGCATGTGCGTAAAGTGTAAATTTACCTGCAATGGCAGTCGTGCGGTTTGAATGGTTAACCGTGAAATTTTATTAAAAATCGTAACAGGAGTTTTAATGAAGTCGCTTAACCGGTATTTATGTAAGTAATAAAATCGTTTATACAAATTGCATTTAAAAACATTTATTGATTGATGATTTGTTTAATTGAGTTCAATTATATGAAATGAAATGTCATGCTGTGGAAATTGCACTTATTAACCGTTAAGAATTTTAAGTTAAGTTCGTTCAGTGACATATTACTTTTTAGTTATTTTACCTAAAGCTTTTCATACTTCGTAGAGAATATTAGATTTAAGTGAGCTCTGTGTTGTACCTTCCACTTTACTTAATTGGTATAGAAACCGTCTTAGTATATAATGCATAAACTGTAGTCGACGTAACCAGGTAACACAAGTATGTGGTTGCGAACCCCTGGCTTAAGACATGTTGCTTGGAATATGATATGTGGATTATATGTGACATTTGTGAAGCAAGAATGTTTAAAGATTTATATATATTACATTATTGCTACTAAATGTTAGATTGTAAAGTAAGTTGGAAAGGATTGCAAATAATTATCTTCGTTAAAAAATCATTCCTTTGTAATCGAGTTATTGTTATTTCTTTTATCATTAGCACATAAACTACAACAAAACAAACAAACAACACCTAGGTCAATACTACGCACAAATTTATGTAAAAACAAGTTAGAAAGCTATATTAGGCGTTTGCCAAATCTAGGATAGCCACCATCATCACCCAGTTGCACAATAGGTCATCACTCTATTACTTTTCTATTCCACACGGGCAAAAAAATACATCAAATGTATTTGAATAAACAAACCTTCGATATGATAAAATTTTGGGCGTGGCAATATTAGTATTTTATCCATAATAGAGAATTCTTATTCAATTACTTTGGAAAATATTCCATATTTTCCATTCATATAATTCGCAAAGAATACACTGTGGACAGACAAGGAGAAAATTCTCTTCCCAAATGTCATATCGATAGGGTCACCCACACCTTCAATAACAAGATTTCTAAATAAACTCCTAAAACATATTAATCTATAATACGTTCATTAAGGGTGGGCATGGTTTAATATGTATCCAAATATATAAATGTGCCTGCAGTATCTCCTATGGTTGGTCTGCAATAATGGGGAAAACGCCAAAAACTGTATTGTACTGTTTTGTAGTGTTGTAGGTGGATCCTTAGTCCGATTTTCAATACTAAACTATCTACATACATACAAATTATTTGTACTAAATTTCAGCTCAACATCTCAACTTTTTCGAACGTGAGAGTGCCGGTCGGAAATGCATACAAACACATAGACACGCGGTCAAACAGAGGGGCTAAATCGACCAAGCTATTGATACTCATTAAGAAACTTTTTGAAATGTCACAGAAGAAGATTGTGGGTATTATAAACGTTTAAACAAAAACGATGTACCCCCTAATCATTATAATGGTGGGTATAACAAATACACATACATACATACATACTTGGATAAGATTATTTGGAACGGAATAGCAATGTGCAAATTATAATAGTCACTCGTCATAAAATTGTTACAACATCAATTATATGTAGCAACAGCTACAACAATGACAAATTATTTTTACTGCCACCACCACCACTACCATCAAATTACATATCATCATTACAGCGTCATAACTATCAACGTTAGCACCATTAACAATTATAAATATGCCTGCTTTAGCGTCAGTTCCTATAGCGTATATATACAGGCGGATAGTCGCACAAGCACATAGACGCAAACACAAAGAACGAGAGACATAATAAACAGTACACTTGCATAGCCCGAGTATAATATTGTAACATTCTACACTTAGTGTTTCAAATAGCCTTAGCCTAAATTTCCTTTGATTTCTTTCCCTTACCCTCCCTCACTTTGTCACTCTTATCACGTCAGAAAATTATTTTCTGAGAATGAGGCAAATAATAACTTTGCAATCAAAGATGGGACAACCATCACTAAGGGACAACAGCTTTACATCACTATATAGTTTATATATATCGTATATAGTTTATATATAGCGATTTTTTAAGTAAATTTTCGGCACTACTTATAAAGTACAGAAGACGTATTGAAACGTATAATATGCGGAACGGTTGAGGCGTCGATGAGGGGTATTCAAGATTTGTATTTACAGTGGTGTTATGTGAATTTATTTGTAAATTTACGAAATGACCGAAAAACTCGTTGCACCATTAGCGATGGTGGTTAATGGAGAAGAAACCAAACGACCAACACTACCTTGGAGAAACTACCTACGGAGAAATATTGCACTACAAGCATTTTATTATATAATAATGACGGAATAAGGTAAGTAGAAAAGCTATTTTGTGTAAAGTACGAATTACAATATTCGGCCAAGTTTTAGTTTACCAGCCCTAGCAAGTTGGGGTGACTGTTCATAGACAAAACAACTAACAAAGTTATATTTAGCTTTGATCAAAATTAGAGAGCTGATTCTAGGCCCTTGCCTAATGCGATTATTGAGTGAAGCCGCTTTGACCCTTTTTCAATTTTTGTTTATCTGTGGGCGTATAATTTTAATGCCAATCTTAAATTAAAAATCGATATTTCAAGACGAACAGTCAGGCAGCCTTAGGTAAATCGATTCTGAACTTCATACAGTACTTTACGGGGTCTCTGATACACACCCAGAAAGTGTTTTGAAGAGTTTTTAAAAGTTTTTAAAAATTGAGTATAGCCTCGACCTCAAAGTGATTTAACAGTAAATGTTTAAAAGTGGACCGATCTGCGAAGCGGTGTTGACACGAAGTGACATAAGTAGAAAATGACGGAATAACTAGCGCATAGCTTAAACCTCGCACATCCCGAAGCCATTTGCACAGCTCCTTGCCGCTGTGAAGTTGCTTCCAAAAGGCACGTATAAAAATCGCTTGGTTAAGTTTATTGCCCAGAAACTCAGAAAAATGGCAAAAGCTTATTTAAACCGATGTATTATGTTTAAAATAATTAATTTAAATGATAGAAAAATCTGTGAACATAGATTTTTGGGCAAATTACGTGACGAACTCTTTCCTTGAGCCTTGTTAAACCAGGTATTGTATACATTGCCCGTATGAGATTTCACCAAGCAGCTGCACTGTTCGTTATATTTTTACAAACAATATTACAATAAATCATAGATGGCAGCTTAATTACTCACAGTGTATATGTCACAGAAATTAGTCTCATAAAGTACTGGATAATTTTTCAACAAATAGGATTAAATTATACGCAATTGCAAAGTTTATGAATAATACAAAAATAAGGCAATTAATTACTTTATGACTACTAATTGAACCGCATCGTTAAATTCATCTGAGTAGTGTTTATGGCAGTCTTGAATCTTTCAATAATGACGCGGCATAAATAAGAAATACTCCATGTGCCCTAGGCTAAATTGGGAGAAAAAAGAGAGGGAGTAACAGAATAGTAGCCGCGTTAATAGCGCGTAAGAGTATGTACTCGTATACGCTTTGAATATAGTAGAAATTCGTGGTTTATGTGACAAGTAATTTTCATACGACGACTTTTGCATTTGACTGTATTTATAAAATAAGCATTTATATAAAATATCCTTAGCCATTGTGTGTATATGCAAAAAAAAGGAAAAAAGAAAAATCAGACCATAAAATGTTTTCCACAATTTAAGGAAAACCATTGTTTAGGTAAAAGCCAAATGTATGTAAATAAACAACATAACGATAACAATAAAACTAAACCATGGGAGGAGGTAGCTGTTCCCATGAAGAAGTCTTAACAATTTAAATAAATAAATAAATAAAATAAAGGGGACTCAGCCCGTTATAAGGCACCGTGAAACTCACCGAAAAGTACCCTCCAAGCTAACTCTACTATACATTAGCTAATGCACATATAGTGTACCCGTATTTATATGACAAAACGTATATGCATGCAAACGCATATATATTGTAAATGTATAAACAAATAATATATAAACAAGCGATAAGGGGAGGATTAAGGATTTTTGTGAAATTCTTTTGTTAGGCGAATCAAAAACAAAAACAAGTGAAAAACTAAGTTTGGTTTAGACCAAATCTTAAATACCTTCATACATAAAAAGTGGGCGTGGTATGAGCGCCTCATAGTTTTTGTGACACGTATCATGTAGAATTCCGCGATTTTCGTAAATTGCGCCCGCGTACCTATTATACACTTTATTACATGCCCTAATTAAATGTGTGTTCGATATTTCAACTTTATGGAAAAAATGTTGTGCCGTGTAGATAGATTTCTGTCGATTGTGGGCGTGGCTCTCAACGGAGTTTGTCCAATTTAAAAAGCAACCTGTCTACAGTAAATGGAAATGTGAGTAAAAAATGTCGGCTGATTGTCCAGGTCGACACAGCTTTTGATGCTGCTCAAGAATAAACATATATTTGGCGAAGTTTTTATTGAGCCAATAAGATTTTATTTAATTTAATTTAAGATTTAATTAAAGAACTTAAACTAGTATTAACAACAATGTTTTGCGCGCTTCTTCAAGCAAGAGAGTTTTTAACATTCTAGAAAGAACTTTTAATTATTGATTGTAACATATCGATAAATTATTGTTGAGGTTGCCACATATATATGATACTTTGTAGGTTCTCTGCGACTTCCCTCTGAGTGACTGTTCTTGGAGAGCAAATTAGTAATATGTATGCCCATACAAACATAATATGCCAAGAAACAGAAAATAAAATATGACATGTTAGCGATTAATAGAAATTGTATTGGAAAAATAAACAAACAAAAAACAAACGTTATTTAGTATCCTAATATCCTAATACAAAAGAAATGGCATTATACCCAGAGTTGAAACAAATGTTCGATAACCGCTGACTTTCTCTACAAAAACTGTTCTTTATCGATCAGTCATGGTTCTTTACCGTATCTGATGAATAGAGTTGAACAGCTTAAAAGGCACCACTATTACATTTTACTTTAACGATTTTCAATACACTAAATTAAAAATACACAAATTTTTGTTATTATACCCAACACTTTGTATGGCACCTTCTATACTCCCTTTGTTGAAACTTGGATATGAATCCAGCTGAGATTTCAACATATTTTATTACCTGCACAGTATAGCTAAGAAACTAAAGGTGTTTTTAAAAAAGTAGAACGGCTCCTCGGCCGCCGTATATATCATTTCACTATGAACTACCCCTTAAACCTAATCTAACCTTGCTACGTCTGACTCTCAGATAGGTGGGTAAATGTTCTCCCGATTGTAAAAATTTACTTATCGATTTCAAACTTGGTATAAGTATTGATAGTCAACCTTCACCAGCACTCCTATTTGAGCTAATTGTATAATTTATGTGGTAAGAGGACATGTGAAATTTGAGCGGATGTTTTATAACTGCTAAACGACAAGTGCCATAAGCACCTTCAATTATATCGAGCGGCTTAAAACCTCAATCGACTGTCCGTCCGTCCGATCGTCGTCTGTCTATGTGAATTTAGGCGCAAGGTTTTGGTGTGAAATATTCAAAAACATATATTTTCTATTAGCATGAAATATGTTATTGGTGTGTCCAAAACGCTGCTTTTTAAGATATTTTGATAAAATTTGGTACAAGGGACGTGTCTTGACTTTCTTGACTTAGAAAGGAACCCTATGTAAAATGGACCGACACCCCACCCCGTATAACGTCCCATTATAATAGAAGTCTTTATATGGCAAAAAAAATCACAATTCTTAATAAATTTTTTTTTTAGTTTGGTGAAGAATAATTAATCACTTAATAATTAGCTGTGCCAAATTTGGACACAATCGTTCTATTTTTAGAACCTCCTACCATATAATAATATTTCGCGAAGAGACTTATATGGCAACTAACTACTACTGCCACTACTAAAGTAATTGTAACATCGACATATCAATGTTTGCGACCAGTACAGTGATGACCATGGACAGACAGAGAGGCGGTTTAGGTTGACTCAGTATTCGATGCTAATTCAAAATATAATATGGGGTCTCCGACGCCTCCTTCTGGGCATTGCAAATGGCCCGACAACGGGATACATACATGATATGAAACTGGGACCAAACAAGTAAAGAATCTTAATGCTTATGCAATACAATAATACGTATAACATAATATTTTATTATACTTATATATATGATGTAATGTCAATTAAATCGGGCGTTCGTGGGAATGTAAATTTTAATTGTACAGATGTATATGTACCACACTGCACCTTATTTTATTTTAGGATACATACACCAAGAATATCTATTTGCGATTTAGATGGAAATTGCTTCCTAATCATTTCTTCTGCTTAAAGCAAATGGTGCATTAAACTTTTTATACTTGAAAGTAGTGCAAAAGTATAACAATAACTATTTAAATTTTTTACAATACATATATAATGCGTTTGTATACATTTGGTTCTTACACATATGTAATCGTCTCTTTCATATATAAATAGATTATACATAAAAGTGTATCAATGAGTCCAATGGAGTTTCAATTGTTATTGGAAATATGTAATAAATATAAAATTCTTAGGAATTAGGGTGCGGTATAAATGTAGGAAATATATACAAGTACTCAAGAAATGTGAATACATATGTACAATACTTAAAGGAGAGGCAGGAATTCAAATTTTTATATTATAAGCGATTAACCACGATTACAATCATTTATCAATATCAAAATATTCAAATCACCTAATGGCGACTTTTTGGTGTCTTGCGACAAAAACGTTTGTTTGTAAATTGTTGTTTTATTGCGTTTTTTTCACTACACCGATGAACAACGGATATATTCTTAAGTACCAAATTTCAATTTTCTAGCTCTGATTTTTTGCACAAGTGTGGGCATGGCTGCATAAACTGAGAAACACCCACGGACATGTAGAAATCAACTCAGATTTTCCTGCTTGTTTTCCACTGAATAGAATAGAATCTCTGAGACTTCCCTCTTGCAGATGGAAAGAATGAAACGCAAATAAACACTAAACACACCTTGACACACAATAGGTACAACAAATATTCTTGCAGATAATAAAACATTTTCGATAATTACACAATTACTTTCTAAAAGGAAGGACACAAAAAACAAGTAAAAATGCTAAATTTGGCTTGGGCCAAATGATGAATACCCTGCAGGGGGCGCGGCAGTGTATGCGTTACGTATCAACTTTCAAGTCGGGTTTTATTCTTTAGAAGGTGTTTTGTATTGTAAATTGTGAGTGTGTCATGTTAATCGAATACGTTCATTTCCAGCACGTCGATACCATTCATAATTATAAATAGCTAAATATTTATGGCAGATGAATAGATTTTTATCGAAACTAGAAGTGCAGGGACAAATTTTCAGCTCAATTTCTCAAAATTTACGACCAAGTGGGTTCCAACAACAGGCAGACACGCGAACGGTCATGATTAGATGGACTCGGATTTGTATGCTGACCGAGAATATATATTCATTATAGGATCTCTGACACCTCTTTCGGGGTGTTTCAAATGAAATGACACACTTAGTATACCCCCAATCTTATGTGGAGGATATAAAAACTTATACTTGCTTCCGGTTATTGATGCTTCTTTTCAATATCTAACTAATACTTTTATAACTATCATCAAAATGATATGGGGCCATATTGTTTCTGTTCAGACTCTTGGAAGTACCAAAATGGGGCGAGCCACACCCCGAAAAGTATATGTTATTGATCGGCATCAATATAAAAGTAGATTTAGCACATTTGGGCGTCCGTGTGTCCGTGTGAAATTATACACAAAAATTTTTTACACGCAATCTTCGACATTTTCTACGGTTTTCTATTGCAATTGGCCAAATCGCCCCAAAGTGGCGTCCCTTGCTCACGTGGCTTTCAGCATGCTCACAGACCACAACTTTTCAGATATCGAGCTGAAATGTGGTACACTTCACATTTCTACTTGATTAATCCACATTAGACTCTTATGGATTGACCACGCCTCTTCTGAGGTGCTTAAATTCTACTTGGACGTTATATTCTATTTACTTCTCACTCCACAAATCATTCCTTTGCATATAAGTTCCTTGATATTAAAAAAGGGGTTCAATCGGCCCATGGACCTACATGCACAACATACGTTATAATTTTGAGAGTTTCTCTGTTTTTCCACACAAACCATAAGAGATACATAAATAAAATTTTGCCAGAATATTAACGAATTTTTAATTAACTATAAAATAAATTGACCACGTCCACCTAAAGTGGACTTATAATAAATGTTAATATATTTAAAATACTTGGTGCAAGCAATTGAGCATTCCTCTTTTATGTCCGGAACAAACTTGTGAAAACGAACGTGATTGGTTAACGGACGCGCACACAGTGATTACCTTTTTCTTACAGTGTTATGAGATTGTTCGTTTTATATTTTCGGCTGTATCTTTATATAATGTAAGTGGCGGGCATTTTGAGCGTAATATTGGTATTTTCACGCCCATAATGACGCATTTATTAAAAGAAATTTGAGATATTAATTCTTTAGTGTTTGGAACAGTTAATGATGATGAGTATCCTAGATTTGGCAGACGCCATATGCAGCCCCTTTTTTACTTGTCTTTATTTCAGTTTCATCTTGTCGACTTAGTTTTTATTCGTACCAATTTTTATATTAATGGATATATATTGTCACACAAAATGTTCCAAAGAAACAATAAAACACAAATGATTTCTACATACCGTACCATACCACACTCGTACACTAGCACAAAAGAAAGTTTTTAATAGTCAAATAAGTTGTTATGAAGAAATATGCAAAGAAAGTAAGTGAGTGAAAAACAAATCGAGTGAGACAAATACAACTTGGCTTGGACCAAACTTTAAATACCTTACACATCTGTACACAAACGGTGGTAGCGGTCGTAATTATATAGAGATTACGCCCTCTAATAGTTCATTCATTGCGTATCAGCTTACAAGTCCAGTTTTACGCTGAATACGGTTTTATGTAAATTGTGGGCGTGTCTATTGTCCAAACGTATCGATGAATGGGGACATTAAATTTCATATCTAAATTTTTGTGGCAGACAAATAGGTTTTTGTCGGTTGTGAACGTGGCTCTTGACCGATTTTCCTTCACATAAATAGCGAACTCCATGCTGTGTGTGTACAAAATTTTAGCCTAATATGACAAAATTTACGACCGTGAGAGTTCCAACAACGGACAGACATCGGCTCAGTTTTTGATGCTGATTAAGAATTTATATACTTTGTAGGGTCTCTTTCGCCCCTTTCTAAGTGTTGCAAATGTAATGACAAACTCCTATCTTATGTGAGGCGTATAAAAAGTTGAAATAAGAAAAAATATGAAATAAATGACTTTTCAAATGTATAATGAAGGATATGCCAACAGACTGGCTACTAGGAGCTATAAGTGTTGCAAAATAATTGAAGCATGATTCGACTCGAGGGTTTCTTAATATGTAGAAAAAGTTGCTACTTAACAACAACATGTTTTCAGCTAAATATAATAAAACTAGGGAAAGCTTTTTTGTACCCTTCACCTTAGTGGTGGGAATATACTAAGCTTGCTATTTCGTTTGCAACAGCCAGAAGAAGGCGTCAGAGACCCTACAAAGTATAAATATTCTTGATCGATCTAGACATGTGCGTCCGTATGTCCGCGTGTCTGTCTGTTGTTGGCATTCTTACGAGTAAATTTTGAGATATTGAGCTGAAATTTGCTACGGACACTTCTAGTTCGTGTACGCAGATCTCTATTTAAAATGGGCAAAATCGGAAAAGAGCTACGCCCACAATCGACCAAAATATATTTAAAAACACGCTAAACCGTAAATTGTAAGTGCCTTGCTTTTGGACCTGTGAAATCCCATAGGAATTTTTCGTTCTACGCTAATCAAATTATTAAATATTGCAATAAATTACATTCAGTAAAATTGTAGGCTTGCACTTGGAGAGCAAATGCCCGTTATGTAAAATATTTGATCATAAAATATCAGTCATAATAATCAAATTTGGGACGGCCGCATTTTGTGCCTCAACCTTCATAAAGAGGGCTAATTAAACTGAAAAGCACGGTCACGTTTGTCATGGCCATTGTGCTTTTACATACCACATGCACGATGCATTCGTTCATATTCGTTAATGTAAAGCACATCATAGACTAAATAAACTGTGTAAGTGTGCATGTGTGTGCTACTAAATTTTTATGCTTTCAGACGTAACCTAACAAATACATTACGTTAGTTATAAAAGTTAATAGCACTTTCCATCAACGTACAGAAAACTAGTTAGAGTGGTTGTAGGAGTCGTAGTAGAGTAACATTAGTGCCTAAACATAACCACAATAACAACAATTATAAAGCCGCACAGCATTAATACTTTAAATACATACATCAACACGAAAACCTTAGCAACACACTATATCTACATAAGGGTGTGCTACTGCTCTTATTATCTGAAATATACAAACCACATATAGAAATAGGGTACGTTAAGTTTGTGCGGATGTTTGCAACTCCTAAACGGCAAATGCCACACCCACCTGTGCAAATTTAGGCCTGATTGGACACAATGGCGATCCGCGTGCAGAAACCAAAAGTCTCTGTAAAAAATTTCAGCTCAATATCTCAAAATGAGTCTTTTAATACACGGACGCAGGGGCTAATATGGCTAAAACTATATTTGACTTGAGCCACATTCATAAGTGTGGGCGTGGCAAATACATGTAGTATATATATTACGAATCAGCTTGCAAGCCTAGTTTTATGGTGAATATGGTTTTTGTGAGTTGTGGGCGTCTCTGTTATCCGACCTCGCCCATTTTTGGCATAAAGATGAAGCTAATATTTATAGATATATTTTAAGTATATAGCTCAACTTTTGTAGCAGATAAGTAGATTTTTGTCGATTGTGGGCGTGGCTCTTAACCGATTTTGCTCAGTTTAAATAGCGATCCTCGCGCAAAAACTATATAAATACCTGCACAATAACACTAATTTCACGCCCGTCCGCGTGCCTGTTGGCACGGACGCACATGTCCATATCAAGTCAGATTTTGATGCTGACTAAGAATATATATGCTTTGTAGGGTCTCTGACGCCTCCTTGTTGGTGTTGCAAACGGAATGACAAACTTAAGATTCCGCCCATCTAACGTGCAGGGTATAATTATTTTTGTTGCTCTTATTATTGTTGTTGTTGTTCTTTCCTATATTGTTTCCAACATATAATATAATTGCAAAACATGAATGTTTGAGCTTTCCCATTGACATCCACATTCCAGTGGATATATCATACTCCGAAACCTCGTTATTGACTTTGTGTAGCAAAACGTATGCGATTTAAGTTTCAGCCCTATATGTAATAAGCAACATCAAATGAACACAGGCACATGTACATATTCATGTTGTGCATTTTACATTCATCATGGTGCTAGTAGTGGCGCTGTGGCAGTGGCATTGCGTAGTAAACAGTTAAGGGCTGAAACTAAATTTTACAGGATAAAAACAATTTCATATTCTCGCATGTGAGTACAAATCAACATGCATCTGTATGTACATATTGTTACGTATATTTGGAGCATATTAACTTTGTACACATTTTTCGCATACAAAAGCATACAAGCAGATATGTTATATGCAGCGGCATTTATATGTCGCAATAGCAGTTTCGCTTATTTATGAAAAAGTTCTTCAACATTTCACAGCACATTTCTACCATTCGGTGAGTTACCCCTTCAATCCCTAGGAGACTCAGCATTCACAAATACTTAATTGTTAAGCCAACTTCATCGCTGCATACATGGACTTACAAAAGTTTGCTGCTAGTTACATATTAATGAGGAGTACAATGGATGTGTAGCAATCTGCTTGGGTAACATAATACATACACACATAATATTGTACATATGTATGTAATCTTACTTTTCAATCGTTCAATCAATCAATTGATCGTTTTTACACCCTCCATATAAGATGGGGGGGGGTGTACTAAGTTTGTCATTCTGTTTGCAACACGCAAGAAAGACGCGTCAGAGACCCTACAAAGTTTATATATTCCTGATCAGCGTCGAAAACTGAGTCGATTTAGACATAAATGTCCGTGTGTCTATTTGTTGTTGGTATTCTCACGGTCGTAAACTTTGAGATATTAAGCTGAAATTTTGAACAGGCAGTTTATGTTTTTGCGCGCAGATCTCAATTAAAAATGTCAAAATCAGTCAATAACCACGCCCACAATCGATAAAAAATATTCAGCGTAACACTCCACTTGCAAGTTGATGCGTAATACATACACTATTAGAGGGCGTAACCAAGTATCTGCCACGCCCAGATGTGGAGTGTATTTAAGGCTTGGCCTACGCCAAATTTTGCTCTCTTACTTGTTGTATATTAAATTTGTGCCGATGTTTGGACAAGAACTCGTAAACGCAAATGCTACATCCACCTTCAATCATCCTGATCGCTTCAGAATCAAAATCTGAATTGATTTAACCATGTCCCTCCGTCCATGTAAATTTATGCCTATGGTTTTGACTACAGTGTTTAAGACCAAAGGCGCGCCCAATTAAAATAATTTAAATTGGGCAATTTTTAGAACCCCTCCCAATAAAAAATTTAAATTTTTTGACCAAACTTGCTGAAGCATAATTATGTATGTACTGCACCAACAACCTTTCGGACCATATTTGGCACCCTTTCTATATAAAGATTTTTCCCGAATTAATGCCTTATCGAGCAAAGAAATAAAAAAAAAATTGTTTTGGCTTAGGATAAATCCTAAATATCCTCCGTATATATATACAAAATGTGGGCGTACCTTGTTAAGTCGTTTAATAGTAATGTAATACGTATCAACATACGCGTCGGATTCCATACGAAAAAGAATTTATCTAAATTGTAGGCGTGTATATTATTCGGTCATAGCGATCCGCACTACATTTGGTTAGCTTAAAAAATAAATGTTCTAATTTTGGACCGGGTAGGGCCATTTTTAGAACCTCCCCCTATATAAAGATTTTTTACGGGGTGACTTATGCGACACTAACCCCTGCTTACTGATTCAGCTAAACAAATTATAGTATTGTACAATATAGATTTTGGAAGACAGTGATGTAGGGTATTAATTGGTCGGGCGTGGTCTCCTATAACCCTTTTACTTGTTTTAATTTTGCGGCAGTGAAACATAAAAACTAGCATATTTTACTTGTGCATAATTTTATTGCTTCAGTGGCTGTGCAATAATGTTGCTGTTGTTGTTCCAACACATTATTTACATTCCTGTCAAAGGTTGATACGACTATTTACAGAATATTTGCACATAAAAGTTAACAATTCATTCATAAAAAACAAACACACATACCCACCTATACGAGTTCCATAAATCTGTATAGTTTTTTTTGGTAACAAAGAAATTGATTGGCAATAGTAATTAATAGGATGTTTTTATATGATGATAATCCATTTAGAGTTTGGAGATGTATTCACTTGGTTTAAACGTTTGCAACTACCCAGGGGTCAGCAAGGTTTTAGATTAAGCTTTGCCCCTACGCAAATGTTCATTTTGTAATATCCACATAAGATAAGGAGGGAAGTGTGTACTTCCATTTGCCATTACCAAAAGTGGGCGCGGCTACTTAACATATACATCCACTATTTACAAAAACTCTTGTTTGGCGCAGAATTTAACTTTTTAGTTGATGCATACGCCATACTCGGACTCATGGCCGGATGTATTTTTTTGGGTCTCCGAAACTGCCTTCTAAGTGTTGCAAACGGAAGAGCAAACTTAGTATCATTAAGGCGGAGGTTATAAAAATTTATTTCGCATAGAATATGCCAACATTTCCGTTTAATTTGCAAAACGGATATTAGCGTTCACTCATTTTTACACTCCCTCTCATTCGTTTATTATCCGTTATTTTCACATTGGGGTGAGGGATGACAAAGTTTCTAATACGCTTACAATTGACGGAAAAAGAGTCCAAGGTCTTCGGCATGTAGATAAAAATTCTTCATCACCATTAAGTTGTGAGTTTATCTGCATTGAAACGGGTGAAAACCACGCCTAGAGCCGCCACAGTCGAAAAAAATTGAAAATTTGTACAGATATGTATGTATATATACAATCAATCCATATATAAAGCAAAAAAAATCGTTTTCTAGGATCCGTATAACCTATAAATTAATGGTCGTTACAACAGAGGCCATTGTCTTATATAGTTGTGTAGGGTATTTCACATTTGCCCGAAGCCATGTTACTTTCTACATATACATTTATGCACTTTAGTCAATATTTTGTTGTAATTTTTTTATTTTTTTTATTTTGTTGTAATTATTTGATTGTTTGTTTGCTTGCTTAATAGCTTTGTGTGTGAACAATTTACCGCAAAATTGTGGTTTCATTTGTGTTGGCTAAATGTTTAACGAAGAGCACAATGACTTCGCCTGATGTAAAAAAAAAACATATGCATTAATAGCATATAGAGCCAAAAGCATTGCTTTATAAATTGAAATCAGTTATGAAGCAGATAATGTATTGTATCCGGAATCCGTTGAAAAAGGTGTGACGTGTACAACCACACCAGCAGCCATTGAAGAATTTCGCACAGGTACTTTTTTAGGTGTTACCTCATCACGCCATTGTAGAATATATTTGTAGAATTGCGTTTGTTCTTGTATGCGCATGTGGTGGCGTATAATTGCAAACGAAACATTCGCTTAAAATGATTTTGAAACGGTACAGCACACGTGACGTGCGTATAACTGTGCCTCTCTTTAACGATCACTAGATGGATGGGGTGGTACTTAACGGTGCCTATATTGTAGCAAATTTTAAAATTGTGGTTGTGGATAGTTTTTGTTGATTGTAGGCGTGGCACTTTGCCAAATTCGCCCAATTTAAATATTGTAGAAACACTACATAAATTCAATGTCTCAAAATTTACAAACGGAAATAAAAACAAGATAGAAGAGTTCGGTTAAGGCCGAAGCCTAAATACCCTCCACCTTTTATAACCCTCTAAAAAATAAGTTCCTATTGCATTAAATTGTTGCGTATATATTATTATTCATGTCATTTTTAAACAACAAATAGAGTTTTTTTTTAATTATAGGCGTTTGCGTTATTCAATTACGCCCATTTTTGGCACAGTGTTGGACAACGGTACCACTTATATATATACCTAATTTCAACTTGATAGTATTGTGCGATATACAATTTTTTAAAGATACAATATTTCGAGGTATGTTGAGATTTTTGTTTATTGTGGGCGTGTCTCTCAATCGATTTTGCCCAATTTCAATACGGAACAGCGAGATTGAACTACGAATACGTATGCAAAGTTTCAATTTGATATCTCCAAAATTACGACCGTGAGAGTGCCAACAACAGACGGACACACGGACGGAAATGTCTCAAACGATTTCTCTTTTCATGCTGATTAAGAATATATAAGGTTTGTGGGGTCTTCCGAGGCTTCCTTCGAAACGGATGATCAAAATGAATATACCCTCTTCCCTAAGGTGTAGGGTATAACAAGTAAGAAAACTAAATTTGGCTTAGGCCAAATCTTAAATACCCTCCACATCCATTACGGTGGGCGTGGCAAATATATAGATATTGCGCACTCTAATAGTGTATGTATTACATATCGACATGCAAGTCTACTTTTACGTTGAGTATGGTTTTTGTATATTGTGGGCGTTTCCGTTATCCGACCATTAGCTCTGCTAAGAGTGGCATGGTTACAATAGCTCTGCTAAGAATGGGCATGGATGGGCTAACCTTTAATAAGTGCACCAAATTTCAAATTCATAGATCAATATTTGTGGCATATATATAGATTTATGTTAAATGTGGGCGCGTCTGTTAGCCGACCATGTCCTTTTTTTGCATATCGGTGGATGGGATATCTATGAATATACATACTAAATTTCAAGTTCATCTCTTAATTTTTGTGGCGGATATAAAGATTTATATTGATTGTGGGCGTGTATGTAATTCGAATACGCCCATTTTTGGCACATCGATGAAGCTAATATTTATAGACGAAGATACCAAATTTCAAGTTTATAATTAAATTTTTGTGACAGGTAAATAGACTTTTGTCGATTGTGGGCGTGGCTCTTAACCGATTTTACCTAATTTGAATAGCGATCTGAGTGCAAAAACTAAAAGTGCCTGTACAAAATTTCAGATCAATATCTCAAAACTTACGCTCGTGAGAATGACAACAACAGACGGACACACGGACATTCGTGTCTAAATCGACTCAGTTTTTGACGCTGATCAAGAATATATATAATTTGTAGGATCTTCTGGATGTTCCAAACGGAAGAACAAACTTGGTATACCCTCATCACTAAGGTGAAGGGTATAAAAACATCGGACATACGGTCAGGCATCTCCAAATCGGCTGATATTTTGATACTGATCATGAATACGTGTAAGGAGTCCGAGGCCATTCTGGGTGTTGCAAACGAAACAAACTTTCTTCTTACGTGGAAAGTATAAAAAAGTCAAAATTTCGCAGGTTGACGACATTTTTATTCCTATTCCTACAAAAGTCTTACAAGTAAAATGTCCTTGCTAGATTACAAATCCAACCTAAAACAGCAAGTTTCCTAATTAGAATTGTGAATCAGTCTCTAATCATGAATCAGTACATTTGAAACGGGGGAAAGAGAAATTCGTTCAACAGGCGAGTTATAGAAATTCACTCGTGATCGTAATTAAAATATACTTACATATAGTTTTTGGGACTTTTCGATTTATTTTTATAGCATGCGATTTTTCAGTCCAGCTATATAAGAATCTCTACAAATACATGACTGGACTGTTCTTACAATTTCTGTATCATCCATACCAGTTGGAGTTCCACTTGACTTGCTTTTACAATATATTGTATATATTTATACCGCTAAAATATATAATTTAAAGTAGATGTTGTTGTAATAAAATAATTTGTAAAACGATGCTTTTAATTCTGAAATAAAAACCATGGGTGCCACGTTCGAAGCTGCTTTATAGTTTTTGCTCATAATATCTCGATAGTTATGTGCTTTCAAAAAAAGTCTCCCAATCAAAAATGAATCTTGGAAAGCTATAATAGTTTGTCCACAAAATTTTATTTAGTATCCTCGTACACGCACGCATAATTATATTTTTTAATGAGTAATTTTACTCTTTCGCATCACATCCTTTTATTATCTTCCTCTTCCGACAATTTTCCCACAAGTTATGTTAAAAAGATTTTACCGTTGGTGTTGGTAGATTGGAATGTTTTGGGTTAGATTTTGAGTGTATGAGGGTGTGCCTAGTGAATGCGATGGTGGTGGATGAACACCGTTGCCACCTCCCAAATTCATATTTGATAGATTTTGCTGTAACTGACCGAATTGATCTTGCTGCGGAGTCATAGTGTATGTGGGTATATAGGCTGGGGAGCCACTGGAATTAATCATCGAATTAGTGTACATCATTTGAGAGGACTGGGCGTCACCACCACCATTATTGTTTGCAATCCCTGAGGATTGAGATTGTTGTTGAGGCTGAGGCTGATGCTGATGTTGGTGAACAGCATTTACAAAAGAAGTTTGTTGATGTTGTGGCGACATATAATGGGAGGATGCCGATTGTTGTTGTTGTTGTTGTTGTTGTGGATTAATCGCATTTATACCATTCATTGGTATCTGAGTGTTACCCCCTCCTGCCACGTTATTATTAGTTATGTAGAGGTTTTGCTCCTGCTGCTGAGATGCTGATGCGGCCATTAAGGTTTGATAATTTGCTGTAGGTGCCGATGCCTGTGGTGTTGCTTGTTGTTGTGGGTGTATACCTGATTGGATAATATTTGGATTTATCAATGACGACTGCGCGTTTGCTGCATTTGAGGGAATTCTGATACTATTCGCAAACACTTGATGAGTCAAAGGCATTTGTGATGCCGGTGCCGGTGGACCCATGCCTAACATTTGTTGATGCTGTTGATGCTGATTTAAGGGCGTATTTAATGAAAGGACTGTTTGTTGCTGGTGCTGATGATGTGGTGTATTCATGTGACCATTTTGATAGGGCATGGACATGGCAGCGGTATCCGCTTGATGTTGTGGTGCAACTTGATGGAAGGGCATTGAATTCATGCCACCAAAAACATACGCGCCTGCAAAATTGACAGGCACTGCCCCACCGTACATGTTCATCTGTTGCTGATGTGGATTGATTGAAGGAAAACCACCCATCATGCCTGGCATGTTGGCTCCCATACGCACACCCATGCCTGGCATCATGCATGAGGAACCGATAGCAGTGCGGTCATCTTTCATTAGGGAGTGATACATATTAATAGCGTCCACTAAATCACTCGACAACTGCGATAATTGAGCATGTTTACGATCCACACGTTCCAACTCTGCATCTATCAACGGACCCATTTGGTGAACCTCCTGTTCTAAGCGTAACATTTCTTCGGTATCTTGGGATGGATCCTCCGGATTGGCTTCATGCAACAAATGCATCAAACGATCGATTTTCTGTTCTTCAATTTCGTTAATTGAAGAAACAGAAGACGCAACAGCATTTTCAGCCTTCTGTTCGGGGATTTTTTCACCCCTTTTAATATCTAAGCGCTCCGGTTCGACTGATAAGTCAGACGTAACGAAATTAGCTGGAAATAAGCCATCACCACGTTGATTGTAGCCTTTCCACCAATTTGGATCTGAATCATCGGTGACGTGTATAATTTCACCAGCAGAAAACGTTAATTCATTTTCTTCAGCGGCCTCAAAATCATACAGAGCCCGAACCTTACGTGGTTCGGGTGGAACTGTTGCAGCTGCTGCACCAGCCCCACCACCACCTGTGGCCCCAAATGCAGGATATAAAGAGGGCTAAAAATCAAACAATTCAAATATGTAAGAGATTCGTTACCATACCAACAAATATATTACATAAGCAGAGGCGGCCACATTAGATGTGCTCGATGTTATAGTGTTTGCAGATGATGCTTGATGGTTGGGACTATTTTTTACCTCTTTCAAGGACAGTTCAATGGCTTTAGCCAAATCTTCTTGTTCTTGTTGACTGGAAACTACATTTGGATCTTTGGCGGATCCCAACGATTTGTTAGGCGTTGTATTAGTTTTATCGGAAGGGTTAGTAAAGTCATGACCTTCAGAACGTAATTTTTCATACAGCGTTGGTATTAAATTTAATTCCGGACGGGTTTTGAATTCGCCTTCAGCCCAGGATTTCAACACTTGTCGCATTTTCTGTGAATAATATAAAACATTAAAAAAACAAAACTTCATTTAAAAGTTGCATATATAGTCACCGAGGCCACCGGCGGCTTCGCTTTATTTAGCAAAGTTCTGAACTCTTTTTCAAATTCACGTGAGGCGACTTCCAAATGAAACTTTTCCCCACAGTTGTTAACGCAAGCATCCAAAAGTGTAATAGCCTGCATGGCAATATGTGGATCGCTGTGGCCCATTCGCTTCATAATAGCCTTCAGACAGTCTTTACCAGTACGCGGATTGTTGTTATACTTGTCACATATATCCATAATTCCACCCCAATTATCTGATATATTTTTCTCACTGGTAGCTTTTTCTGTGTAAGAGGACGATATTTAAATAAATTATTTAAGCGAATTTGGCACCAAACAAATCATCTCTTCTACTATTTCTATATTAGACATAAGCAATTATTTGCAGGATAACCATAACTCTATTTCTCAAACTATTCTCTTAAGACAAATAAAATACTCGCACACATTGATGTACATCCACGCAAGATAATTAAAGGAAATGACACAATATGTACAAGAATATTGATAAGAAGTGATAGCAGTGCATAACGAATGTGTGAACGTTGAGGGCGATACTTTCTTTATTGTCCGGCTAGGATATGTGATGGACAAAACGCACTCACCTACGTCGGCATCAAAGCCTGAAGATTGACTAAAAATACCCATATTACGCCGTTAAATTTTGTGATACTTTGTCCTATAGGTAGATATCTTCGTGTATTGAATGTCTTTTGTTAATTTTTTCCCCTTCTTTTAGAGTAATCGATTTTTAGATTAGTTGGAAAATTTTTGATTTGCAACGATACAAAAAGTTTTCGTCAAGTTTCTTCACTTTTTTTTTGTTTATAATTTTTTCACAATGAATAGGTTTTCCTAATATACATCTAGAGGAAAAATTTTCTTTCTTGTAATTTAAATGACTAACAAAAAATACTTTACGATCAACAACGAATATTCGCCCCGATTTGGTGAAAATTTGATATGTTAGAGTTGCCCACTTTCATTTGCATTGACAACATGGAATTTACACGAAAAAAAATTCGGAAAAGATTATTTCAATGTAATTTTTTACTTTATACACGTATTAATTATTACAAATTCAAAGTTTTGTTTTATACATTGACAAATTTCACTGTGTCACATTTATATTATTGAAATAATTATCCGATACTACCTCATTACCAAATTGCACAACTAGAATATTGCTGCTCTGTAATAGTTCAAGTGTGTTTAATACTCTCTCTCTCTCTCCCTCTATTCCTAAAATTTGTTACAGATTGTTATATTCAGTATTGGTATTAAAAACAAACCAATTTATAATTTAGTTTAGAGAAAATTGAGAATATATATAAAAGTTAAATAAGTAATTCAATAATCTCAATCATATCCAATACATTATTAAAAAATTTGAATAAGCTTCTAAAAATCACATGTAGAATTTAACAGTTAATAAATAGTTGCTTGACGTTGAATTAATTTAATTATTGAAACCTGTGGTAGTAGTATTTGCTCCACCAACTATTTGGATACGAATTCAAATTGAAAAGTAAACATAATGAGATTTGTTAAGGATCCCTGTGGTGTAGTTTGCCTAATTATCACTTACATCATGGTGATTTATGCCGATTATGTTGTCATGAGATGGATTATATTGCAGACTTTGCAAGCTAGGTCAGTTGGTGACACTGACCTACTCAGACATCCTAAAGGCTATTTGTCAATTTTTGGAATTTCTTTCAGCATTTGGGCACCTCTGCATGTGATACTTTTTAATACAGTGGTATTCCTATTGGCTATGTCTCATTTAAAGGCGGTTTTATCAGATCCCGGTACAGTGCCTCTGCCCGCTAACCGTTTAGATTTCTCTGATTTGCATACTGTAGGAAAGAACACAAGCAATGGAAACAGCAGCAACGAATGGACTGTTTGTACACGTTGTGAAACGTATCGACCACCACGAGCTCATCATTGTCGTATATGCAAGAGATGCATTCGTCGAATGGATCATCACTGTCCTTGGATTAATAATTGCGTCGGAGAACGTAATCAGAAGTACTTCTTGCAATTTCTGGTCTATGTAGGTATATTAGCTATATACTCGGCTGTATTGGTTGTAGGCTCTTGGGTTTATCCCTGTGATGAGTGCAACAACGGTAACATAGAATCACAAACCAGATTGTAAGTATAAATAGGCATGACATGACAACAATTTATGTCACTATTTTTTTTTTTTTTAAGACTACATAGCGTCATATTGTTGGTGGAGTCAGCTCTGTTTGGTTTATTTGTCCTGGCTATAATGGTCGATCAAATGCACGCGATACTTTACGATGAAACGGCCATCGAGCAAGCCCAGCAGAAGGGTTCTTATCGCCCGAATCGCCGCAAATTTTATCTTCTGGCCGATGTATTCGGTCGTGGTCATCCAGCTTGTTGGCTTTTACCGTGTGGCACTTTCAATAATTCTTCCTCCTCAATATTACGTTACTACGACACTCCACTATTAAGTCATGAAGTATAAATTTACAATTTAAATGGACCTAGAATTCATTGACACTACATCTAGATAGTGACATATTTTTTTTACTACCTTGCGTTATCGTCAATGTCCCTCCATGTAGTTTTATCCACACTTGTGTAAATGTAAAAACATTTCATGTGTAATTCATTTTAGGTGTAATTTAGCAATAGTTTACTTTTAATGAGACTTTCTTTAGAGTTTAGTTAGAATTTAAAATTTAGCTAAGATAAACTAGTCAAAAACATATTTTTATTAAATGTTAAATAATTCATTCAAAAATTAAAGAAATATTCTTTACTATATATGTATGTACATATTCATATACACAACTTGAAACTATATTAGGAAATTATTATATATTATTATCATATTAAATATGTAAATGCATGTATGTTCGCGACCACCTACGTATTTCAAAAATCAAAAATCAAGTAGGACTAATTTAATTGTATAATTCCATATAATATATATTTAAATTAAATTTTGAAATTCATAGCATATTGTTTAAATAAAAAAGTGAAATCATTCGAACAAAGGGAAAAATTACAATCTCACATACACGTATGTGCATAATTCGCGCCCTATATCTTTTTATACTATTAATACTTGTTTAAACGATAAAATGGGTAGTCCCCTAATGAAACGATATCACATGAAATTTAATTTTTATAAATAAAAGTAAAGAACTCTGTTTATTTTATTTACCAATACACTTGAAATAATTATTTTCGTTTCTTTTCTTTTTATTCATTATTGTTTTCCTATTACAATTAAGTATGTTTTAAATATTAATAAAACATCACGTATTTAAAAACAACTATTAAAAATGTAATTTTCAATTAAGAGCGACACGGTCACAATGTAAACAGCTAGCGTATGTTAAGGTTACAAACCGGAACGAAAAAAAAAATATAACAAAACAAAAATATTAATGTGTGTTGTTGCGGAGATGCGTGAAGTTAAAAAGTTTTAAAAAGTTATTATTCTCTGAGAGAGAGAAAAAAAATGAGAATCCGAGCCAAAAACCAAACACTTCCCTCTATACTATAGATGGTTCTACCCGGCCGCGCTTTTAACTTTTTAACTTCCTTTTTAAAGTTAGAATTATTCTCTCCAGAGAAAAGTAAACAAACAAGAAAATACATAAACAAAGAAATGAAAATTTTTGACCATATTTGTTTTAAAATTTTACATATTAAATAATAACGTTATGAAAAAATATTTTTTTTAAATTTAAAGTATGGAACATGTAGAACCTTTCTTTACAAAGTAATTAAAAATTAGGATAAATTAACATTACCAAATAAAGGATTGTTTGTACCCTTATTTTTACTAAGAATATAAATAAATTTATATGAAAAGTTAAATAAAATGAAAATTGTCGAGTTTTTTGTTATTTGTTCTATAAACTAGATACAATTCTAAACATTTTAAGGTATATGCCATATCCCAAATTTTTTTTGGATTGGAGTTATTAGCACTTGTCTATGACAACATATATGAATATTGCACTTTTCTTAAGTAAATCAATAACTTTTTTTTAACGAGCAGAGGGGTATAAGGTGAGTGCATTAATTGAAGATACTGTGTGGTTCAATGGTCCATCATGGCTATGCGAAGATGAAGCCTTTTGGCCTGAGGATCAAACCTTATACTCTAATAATGAGGAAATGAGGCTAACTAAACAACTGGTTCTACTTAACACTGCCTCTGATATAGATGTTATTAGCTATCTAAGCGAGCGCATTTCCAACTGGTCGAAACTAGTGCGTGTATTTGCGTTAGTGTTGCGATGCTGTAACCTATTTAAGTGTTATCGCAAGGGGAAATCTGTTTTACAATCTAGAATATCTGTGTTGCAACCACTTGAACTCAACCAAGCTGAATTATGTATCTTTGCCTATTACCAGAATCTAAATTTTTCTGAATCAATTCGAGATATCCGTCTAGGCCGTGCTGTTTCAAATAAGGGGCTTAGAAAACTGTATCCTAAAATCCTTGCTGATGATGTCTTACGTGTAGGAGGTAGATTGGCTAATGCTGTCATACCTTATGATTATCAACATTAAATAATGTTGCGTAAGGACATGCCTATAGTTATCAAACTGATTCGTGATTGTCACCTTAAAAATCTTCATTGTGGTTTGACTTTATTATTCGCTACACTGCGACAGAATTATTGGATTATTGGTGCACGTGAGGTGATTAAAACTATAATACGTAACTGTGTTGTTTGTCACAAGTATAATGTACGTCCTAATGAATAATTGATGGGATCTCTACCGAAATATCGTGTGAATGCTGCTTATCCATTTTATGAGGTTGGCTGTGATTACGCTGGTCCTATTATGTATAAAACCCACGCTGGAAGAAAGACTCCCATTGTTAAGGCTTATATAGTTGTTTTTATCTGTATGATTACAAAGGCCATACATCTGAAAGTTGCTTTCATGGCTGCTCTAGATCGCTTCGTCTCAAGGAGAGGTTTGTGTGGTCACATATATAGTGATAATGGAACTAATATCCGTGACGCAGCTGGGAGGCTAAATGAGCTTCATAAATGGGTAAACTCTATGAAAGATAATACTAATTTTTTGAATGTTTTGTTATCTAAGAAAATTCAGTGGCACTTTATACCACCTAAGGCTCCACATTTTGGTGGATTATGGGAGTCTGCTGTCAAAAGTATGAAGTTTCATTTACGTAGAACTATTGACCAAGCTGCACTAAACTTTGAAGAATTAACTACGCTTTTGGCTAGAATTGAGGCTTTGCTTAGTTCCAGACCTCTAGTCCAAGCTGACTCATATCTCATACCTGATCATTTCTTAATTGGGCGACCACTGAATGCGAATCCTGAAACTTATATTACTCATCTGAAAACGTCCACGCTGACCAGATGGAGATTAATCCAACAGATGACTCAATCCTTTTGGAAACGTTGGTCTAGTGAGTATTTGTCTTCCCTACAATTACGTAACAAGTGGGTGAAAGAGAAACCAAATCTATCTGTGGGTGATGTTGTATTACTACATGACGACAGCTTGCTTCCTGGCACGTGGAAGCTAAGACGAGTTCTAGAAACCCATGCTGGTAACGATGGTCTTATTTGAGAAGCTACTGTTCAAAGGCAAGACTCCACCTTTAGGAGGCCGATAACTAAGCTACATCCTATACCTAAGAATTGTTGAACGAAGTTCAAGGCTGGCGGAATGTTCATGAATAAATAAACCATTCCAGTTTGTTTTGTTTCTAATAGGTGTGGTGTTTGTTTTCTAATATTTGTGGTGACTTTGTCAACATCACTGACGCTAGAAACTGAACATGGCGTGAATTACGCATTTTATATGTTCTTTTTATCTTTGTTCCTTTGCTACTTACTTATTATTCCTTTTTTTGCTGTCACATTTTTTTTGAGTACGAAGAAAAAAAAAAGCCTCTGTCAAGACACGCAGGACATTTCTATAAAATTAAATTTTTTATTTATTATTTGATTCAAAATACATTATGAACTTTTAATAAATATTATTTTTTATATTTTCACTGAATTTAAAGTAATTGAATAACATTAATGTCATGTTATTATGTTTTATTTATATTAAGATATTTTAGAAAAATGTCTATTAATGTACAATATAACATGACATAGCGTAACATATAAAGTCTATTTTATACGAAAAGTGTCATTTCTACTCATTTTGTATGGCATATAATTTTATTCTCTACTGTTATGTCAGTTCACAGAGTGAGAGAGTAATAACAAATACGAGTTTCGCATCTATGTTTAATCTACGTACTCTTCGTTTCTTATCATTCAGTAATGGACTGTATATAAAAATTTAGTTCAATAGATCATATGTTTATTTCATTTGAACTATTTATTTCACAAATTACACATCTCCTCTAAATATATTTTCAAGTTTCGTTTGTGCAGCGTGTTTCCAGTTGTAATTGAACATTATTTAAATTATTTGGAAATAATTGAAAGGTAGTGAAATAAACAATTAAAATAATTTGAAGATAAGTTTTTCACGCACATTGCAAAATTTCCAATTAAATTTATCACATCAAATAAAAAACGGGAATCCATGTGATATTCAAAACGTAGGCTGAACAAGTACCCATCAATATTGTGGATCGAGTATCATTCATTGAGTTCTAATCACCATCACAATACAAACACATTTGCATGCTATTTTTGTGTACACAATTACAACAAATTTTCGGTTTAGCTATACGTCTTGGATCACGTGCCGGTTTTAGAAGTTGCTGCTGTAGTGACCATATGATATCGCTCGATATAGCGCTGATACACAAACGTAAATTCGATTCAAAATTTAAGGGATTTATGGCATAGCCCAGTATAGATTTAGTAACTTGCTTCAGTAAAAATTTTCGATCGATTTCTAAAATTTCGATTGATATAAAATTTTCATTTGCGCAACATGGGGTTATGTATATATAAAGCTTACCCAATAGTTCTTGGCGAACATCCATGATTTTATTTTCGAAATGACATTGTATGGCTGAAAAAACTCTGCGACCCACGCCCACAATGAGTTTTCGCTTAAATTTGGTTAAATAATGTTCAATGAACACCATTTCATTGCGGCACAGATGACCGATTTGTGTCTTGTTTGCTAAACTTGTAGTTGAGTCCACTACCAATGAGTCTAATGAGCCCTATGATTGAAGTAGGTCCACATACATTATTCTTTTTTTTCTATAGTTTGTGTGAAATGTGACACTTACCGGTGGTGTTTTCCGATGGCTAGCCGTATTTTTTATATTTATTAGAGGGTGTATGGAGTAACTGGAGGTGCCTATGGTACTAGAATATCGGCTAAATGATACCCTACTGATATTGTTGAAGTGGTTAAAACGAGGAGAAACATTTGGAAGTTGTCTGCGCGACGATATGATTTGGGTGGCTCTCTATAAAAAAGGCATTAAGAGGCGGACAGCATCATATTTATTATACTTACAAACACTACGAATTTCTTGGCATCCAAAAAGAAGGTATCTAAACGATCGTATATATTTGTAAAGGCTTCCCGATCACCACTCAAGTCTTTGTCAAATTTAGCCAATATATGATTCATTATATAACGGGCTGCTTTGTAGATGGGATCACCGGCATCAAAAGGCACCTGAACATTACTTTCCATGTCAAGGACAGTATCTAAAGCCATGCACACTTCTTCATCGAGCAGCTGCTCAAAGCTGCCCTGGGCACAGAACGAGCGCGCTTCCTCCGAGGGCTCTTCTATTGAGGGCTTTATGCGTGACGAAGTGTTCTTTCTCAATGGATGGGGGCGATTTAACTGTGAACGCCTCTTAATTTCCATTTGAATTTGTGCCCATTTCTCCCGATATTTATTTTTGTGGTTCTCGATATAGATACGCTTTTGCTTTTGCTCTTCTTCCAGAAGAGCTTGAATTTTCTTCTGATTGGCTATGCGCTCTCTCAACCGTCTGTACCATGAAGCATACTGTTTGTCTTTAGTTACATGTGACCGGGTTTCCTCCAGTATGCGTAGATTTTTCTGTAGACGATCTTTTTTAAATTGAAATAGTTTCTTTAGCGAGATCAGTTGTTTGCGTTGCAGATCATTACGGACATCCCAATGTTTTTGCATGCGCAGCTGTTGCAAAACCTTTTTGTGTTGACTGGTGGTTGTACGGAAAGTGCGCACTAAGTTTACATAAAAGAATTTTTCATGAGTACGTTCAAGTAAGCGACGGAAACGTTCTGCTCTCTGTTGATCTATTTGGGCTTTGCGTTGCTTTATTTCTGTGTACGTATGATGACGAGCGGTCAGATTTCTATGATCCGTATTAGTTATGTGTTCAGCATTGGCTATTAGCATACGATCGTGTTGTTCCGTCTCCTACCATTCACCATTAAGAGCTTTATGTAAATGCTCGCAAAGATACATTTTACCCAACACTTACCACTTTATTTAGATCCTGCAGTATATAATATAGCTGCGATTTATGCAATTGTTGCCGATATTCGTTGAAATCCTTGAGATTACATATAACATCATTGTTTTGTGTAATTTCACCATTTTCTCGTAACCGCTTCAAATTCCTTTCATTGGCGTAAAATGTTTTCAGATTTGAATCGTGCAAAGGATTGTATTCAGGAAAACTGTCACGCCCGGAGGGATCAAAGTCATGTTTTAAATGTCTTTAAATGTAAATTTAAAAAAAGCCAAAGATGTTAAAACCATGGGCACAAGAGTAAAGTAGTTCCTTACCTGTCATCTCTCACCGATTGTCCGATTTTATTTTTCGAAAATATCACTTGATTATCGGGACATTTCAACATGGGTAATTTAGAATTTAGAGGAATATGCTCCCATCCAGGCAAACTGTTAATGGGAAGGCCGGATTTGAACTTCACACCGGGCACATTAACCACCAAATTTTGGCGGCGCGGTAATGATAGTAATTCAATCATTTTTCTCTATTCAAAAATTATTTCTATGTACGCAGGAAAAATTTTTGAAATATCTTAAATTTCAATAAATTTCGGAATTTTTATGGAAAATTTAAACGAATCCCTCTTTGTCAAGAATGGGAGAATGTGGAGCAAAATATTAGTCCTTTCGTTGAACGTTTTTTTTCTGAAATGAAAATTTCCTTTATTGTGTGAATTGTTAAAATGAGAAAGCTGTCAAAAATTTTTATATTGTTACTAATTGCAGAGAAAAATATTTAAAGTTGAAAATGAAATTTATTACAGTTAGAATTACACACTGTTTTATAAAATGCTAAACATTAATTAATTAATAGTGGGAAATGTTATACGGAGGTTGTCAGTTCATTTGCAACTGCCCGAAAGTGATCCAACGCTGTAAAGTCTATGAACCGTTTACTTTTAAAATGGGACAAGTTCACAATTTTTCATTTTGAGATATTTAAGGCTTGCGTTTGAAGACAATGAAAAATGTGGGTAAGCCCTAGATGACAACATTTATACATTTTGGGGTCTCAAATAATGGAAGTTTATTATACAGCAGCGTTTATCAGCTATAGTTTTTGTGCTAGCGATTTGTTATAATGGAATGGGCCACTTACCAAGTACCGCATCTCAAAAACTGTAAAAGATAAAAAACAAGATAGAAAAGTTCGGTTAAGACGGAAGCTTAAATACCCTCCACCTTTTATAACCCTCTAAAAAATAAGTTCCTATTGCATTAAATTGTTGCGTATATATTTTTCAGTCATTTTTAAACATTTTTATACTCTCCATTTCAGTGATGAGGGTATACTAAGTTTGTTCTTCCGTTTGCAACACCCAGAAGGAGGCGTCAGAGACCCTACAAAGTATACATATTCTTGATCAGTATCAAAAACTGAGTCGATTTAGACATGTATGTCCGTGTCCGTCTGTTGTTGGCACTCTTACGGGCGTAAATTTTGAGATATTGAGCTGAAATTTTGTACAGGCACTTTTAGGTTTTGCACGCGGATCGCTATTTAAAATGGGCAAAATCGGTCCAAAGCCACGCCCACAATCAACGAAAATCTATTTATCTGCCACAAAAAGTTTACCTATAAACTTGAAATTTGGTATGAACGTCTATAAATATTAGGTTCATTTATATGCCAAAAATTAGCGTATTCGGACACGCTCACACTCAATAAAAATGTTTCTATCTGCCACAAAAACTTGAATTTGGTATGCATATACGTAATTATTCTATTGACTGACGTTCCAAAAATGGGCGTGGTCGAATTAGAGACACGCCCACAATCGACATAAATCTATATATCTGCAACAAAAGTTGACCTAGGAACTTGAAATTTGGTACGCGTATACGTAATTATCCTATTGACTGACGTTCCAAAAATGGGCGTAGTCGGATAATAGACATGCCCACACTTTACAAAAAACCATATTCACCATGAAACTAGACTTGCATGCTGATACGTAAGACATACACTATTAGAGGGCGCAATGTATATATATTTGCCACACCCACCGTTGTGGAGGTGGAGGGTATTTAAGATTTGCCTAAGTCAAATTTAGTTTTCTTACTTGTTTTTAATTATAGGCGTTTGCGTTATTCAATCACACCCATTTTTGGCACAATGTTGGACAACGGTACCACTTATATATATACAAAATTTCAACTTGATAGGCTTAGTATTGTGTAAACATACAATTTTTTTCGAGGTATGTTGAGATTTTTGTTTATCGTGGGCGTGTCTCTTAACCGATTTTGTCCAATTTCAATACGGAACAGCGAAATTGAACTAAGAATACGTAAGCAAAGTTTCAATTTGATATCTCAAAAATTACGACTGTGAGAGTGCCAACAACAGACAGACACACGGACGGACATGTCTCAAACGATTTCTCTTTTCATGCTGATTAAGAATATATATGGTTTGTGGAGTCTCCGACGCTTCCTTCGATGTGTTGTAAACGGATGATCAAAATGAATATACCCTCTTCTCTAAGGTGGAGGGTATAAAAAGCTCTTTTCGTAAACATGCCAGTACACTCCTTACTAAACACACCTTGTTCCTCATTCTTCCTCAAACTCTAGAAGTATTATGAAAATATATCTACCTTTATGGCGAGTACTTCAGCAGAATTGTATTGTTATTTTTACACCTAGAGTTACTATTTATAAATGTGATGGCACTTCGTTGGAATTATAAGTTAGTTATGCAACTGTAACACAAAACTGGTGCTTTTCATTGATATGTTGCTAACGCTAATGATTTGTTGAATATAGAGTCCATTATGGAAGATACAGAAGTAAATAATCTAAGAAATAACAAGTAAGAGAACTACATTTGGCTTGGACCACATCTTAAATACCCTGCGCATTTTTGTAAATTGTGGGCGCGCCCGTTATACAATCACGCCCGTTTTTGGGACATCAAATTTTTAATTTTATAATTTTTTTTTTTTTTACATTTTTATAGCAGATAAATAGATTTTTATCGATTGTGGGCGTAGAGTAGAGTAGGTAACAACAGACGAACACACGGACACACATGTTTAGAACAATTCAGTTTTTGATGCTAATCAAGAATATATATACTCCTTCAGGGTGTTGCAAACGGAATGACAAACTTAGTATACCTCCTATCTTATGTGTTGGGTATAATAATTGGAAAAACGTAGTAACAGTAATAATAGTTATATTTCATTAGGCGTTAAAAAATGTTTATTTATATAAAAAAACATTCTATTATGACACTCTCGTATAACGGTAACTTTAGTAATGGGAAACCGTAAAGACGAGATACCCACATGCGGGTAATATTTATTAGATTAGATGTACACGTTAACAAATAAATCAGTGAAAAGAAGGTATCCTGCACCACTTGTGGCAAAGAGTATATTAAGTTTTTGCGGATGATTGTAACTCCTATTTTATCGATCAATTCAGAATCACTTTCGATGTAACCATGTCCGTCTGTCTGAGTCCATGTCAATTTGTGCGCAAGGTTGTGGCCACATTTATTTAAGTTATTTCGATGAAATTTGGTACAAGAGCATGTCTTGACCCAAAGATGTGCACTATTGAAGATGGTTTAAATTGGACCGTAGCGGCCTCATTTCACAAAACTTAGTGAAGTGCCAAATGTTTACCTGATGGACGCATTTTTGAACCCCGTTCCATATAACGGTATTTCACGAAGTGACATATGACAGTACCTCGCCTTTGCTGATACAACAACAAATACTAATATATACAACCAACGGTAACATTTTCACTTGTTTTGTTTTTGTATGTGATGTTGAGTATTGTTGTTCAACTAACCGGCACAAGTCAATTCTAATTAAGTACATTTAGTTGATTTTAAAGTGAAGTGAAGTGTAATTGTATACATGAGCAGAGTAAATGGCTGTAAATGAATATACTGCTCTATTTGAATAGTTCGGGCATTTTTACCTGCAATCTTATGAAAGATCACTTTTCGATCCTTCGACTTCCCTCGTAAAACGTGCATTTGCCTAATACGCAGTACATTCAGCATAATATTGTCACCAGATAACATCTGCGCCATATTCGGTGTAGATGTGGAATACATGGAAGGTTTAGTATATAAAGAGTCTTAGATCTAATTTCGGAGTAGTTTCGAGATAATTATTGTCAGCAGTTTCTGATTAAATTCGGAGTAAAGTTTTAATCACCAAAAAAATCGCTGCTCAGTAGCACAATTTTTTTTCCTCATTGTATGGTGTTTGGGTAGTTCGGAAATGATTTAAAGCAAATTATATTAAAACTGATGGTCCCATGGTAGGTACAAGCAGTGCCCGAAAGTAAGGTTGTTGCTCTAGATACCTCCAAGACTTTTGATAGAGTATGGCATGGTGCTGTCAAATTCAAGCTGATAGTGTTTTGCGCGCATAGTTATCTCGCCCTATTCATATCAAACTTTTTGGATAACCGCTCAATTCGAGCGAAGAGCCCAAGTACATCGACGTAGTGTGCTTGTGTACAGGTTTGGTCCACGTGCAAACTCAGAATTAGTATTTATTAGAACTTTATTGTATTTATATTTTATAACTTTATTTCATTGAATTTAAGTTCACTGAGAATTTTATTTTACGAAATTAAATAATTAAATTAAATAAAATTAAATAATTCAAGTGAAAATGTTATTTTATACCCTCCACATAAGACGAGGTACACAAGGAGACGTATACTTAAGTATCAAAAACTGAGTGGTTCTAGACATTTATGTCCGTATGTCCGTCTGTTCTCAAGGGCCTAAATTTTGAGATATTGAGCTGAAATTTTGTGCAGAGACTTTTAATTTCTGCACGCATTTCGCTATTTAAATTAGGCAAAATCGATCAAGTGCCACGCCCACAATGGACAAGAATCTATGTATATGCTACAAAAATTAAGCAATGATGTGCAAATTTGGTATAAATATTTATAATTGTTGTACATATGTACATATGTAACCCTCCCAAGCTTCGATGTTCCTAACGTGGGCGTTGTAAAATAACAGACACGCGCACAATTGAAAAAAAGAGTGACTCTGCGTAAAACTCGACTTGCAAGCTGATACGTAATATATACGCTGTTGGAAGGCGTAATCATGTACCTGCCGCGCCCACCGTTTCTATGTAGATTTGGAGGGTATTTAAGATTTGGCCTAAACAACAAATTTAGTCTTTCACTTATCTCTTGTGGATTTTATTTAATGCAAGTCTATATGTGCGTGTATGTATACATATGTATGTTTACATGCGTGTGATATATAAGTTATGTCCAATATATTTGAAGTTAAATGAAAAAGCTTTCATCCTGTTCTCAAAGTTTATAAATTTCTAAGCTTTCCTTGTGAGTAACAAAACGAGGGGATAAAATGCTTTTACTGCTTTCGTTCAACAATAAAGTTTTCAGTAGATGTGCAAATTTTCAAGTGTTCAGTTGGTCACCGGAAGTTGGTCGTTTGTTCTTCTAATGCGAGCAAAAAATGATCCCCCAATATTTTGTGCTACTGAAACAATGGCATTTAATTAATATGTTAACGTGCCTCCACATATACCAGTGCATATGCGTAAGGGATGAAATTATGATATAGTTTGTAAAGTACACCGAATGGTCATTTAAATCAAACTCAAAAAATAAAAAACGCTACATGGGAAATGTGACATTAAATAAATGAAACATTGTGTGTAAGTTATGTGTGCATATAGATACATATGTATGTATACGATATAAAAAACTCCAACTTACTTGTGCAAGAGTAATTCGTGTTGGGTAGCCCAAGACCACAATTACAAACACGACCTTTTTTATGAGCGCCACTCTCAAACACCCACCATCACCATCATCAACGGCTACAGCTACCAAACAACGTAATAACAATTAAACTAATGATAACGGGAAAAGGAAACAAACAAAAAGCAAAACCAATCGTGCCAACAAGATATATGGAACGTTAGTGCATAACGTGTGTTTTTCGTATTGGCCTGTCTAACAATTAAAAACATAATATATTACAGGTGACATCTCAGCTATAACATTAAAAAGAATCTGGAAAATTTCAAAGTGTTACAAGTGAACAATACTTGCAAAAAAATGTCTACAGGTTTTCGGGTAATCACACAAAAAAAATCAATAAAGACAACTTTTTAATAAATATATGTTTCATAAAAGTCCTAGTAACGAAAGGATAATTTTTTACACAGAGCTGTTGTGTAACAATAGGAACGAGGGGACATATTTTTTACTGTACGGGATTAAAAATTACGTTAGTTTGTCTTAATTTCTTATAGCATTGCATGTAAGGATGCTTCAAAGTTGATGTGCTTCAAACCATAAATGAGAAATTTGACCTTGATTAGCACAACAAAACCGAGTGTGCAAAACAAACAAGTTACGTAATTATCATTTTGTGCCTTTCACTTAAAATTGCGGATTGAACGACAAATTGTGACAAATATTTTAAGAACTCGTGCATAAACTTGCTATTTATAAATGTTAGGGTGGCATTATTTAAAAGACTGCAGGACCTCATACACGAACATACGACAGATCTTTGAGTGAAGCCCCTGAATGTTTATTAGAATTTCGTCATGTAATCGTACGCCTATTACATTATAGTTAAATATTTAATTGACTTGCACCCTCGTTTTTGGGCCTATCAAACTTTTGAAATTAGCCTTATATTGGTTTGGGGGCGTAGCGTTGTCCTGACCTTTCATATAAAATGAAATATTGTCTGATTTTAATCATTTTGATTCAATTCAAATAATCGCATATCAGGTATATTTCCATAAGTATTTATGTATATATGGGTCAAAATTATTGATATTTATTATCAAAATATTCGATTCAGTGGCTAAATCGATTCAGAATTTAATAAATATTTAGTTATACGTGGTATAACTTTTTATGCGGCGTCTGCATTGCTGCTAGCGTCAGGATTAAGAAAAGGAAGAACAACAATTATGAGAACAATTATTTTTAAAAATCAATTAAAGCTTAATCAGGCAGCCACCTTAAAAATACCCAAACCCACAAAATAATAAATAATTAATGCAAAACCAGTAAAGTCATAATAATTTAAAAAACTTGAAAAAGTGAAGCAACACTTTATAAAACTTTTCCTGCTCTTGTAAATAAAATACGTGTAATGTTAAACCTGAACCTAAATCGTTATCCTTCCAAAATCCAATACTGCTTCTACTCTACACTGCAAAATCAAAAAGCATCCCATAAACTACTCATTAAAAATATTAAAGATAAACCAAATCCATTGCGAATTATTAAAGATATCAATTATCATCATAACCATCATTGGTCGAGCATCATCATAAACCTTAAGCAAATGTTAATTTGGAATAACAATGCGCTCGGAGCGATTACGAGAACACCAGGAACACCAGCAAGAACCAAACACTAATGCCTCAGCAAACCACAAGGCAGACGGCCTTGATAGTGTGGTAGCAGTTACAGAAATTACCAGTAGTGCAACAACCACTAATAATACAAAAATATCTACCGCTTTGAAAAGGGATACAATATCAGATTGTGTAGAAAATGATGTAATCCACAGGCAAAATAACAGCTATAATGATGATGAAGCAATTAACAATGTTAATAATAATATAATTACAATTAGTGCGGTCAGTATAAATGATAATAGCTTACATCCAGAGCGTCATGAAAAATTAACGCAAATACCAGAAAGAAACGGACACCAGCATCCTTTAAAGAAAATATTTCAATTGAATTTTAACAAAAAGGCAGCGGGTAAATCCAATTCATCCAGAGCTGGCTTTAATAACAATAATACAACGACTAGTGAGCAAAAGAAAACTTCCATATGGAAGTTCTCTTATTGGATTTCTTTTCAAGATAATATAGCAGATGTTTATCATCGGAAGGGTCGTCGTTTGAACGGTTTACAATTACCGTTACACCCATTGCAACTCTTCGGTTGGTTAGTGTTGTGTGTGTTCGGTTTTGCTGCTTATAAGCTTTTGATTCCCTTTTTTAAGGACGAACTACATGGTCCGTTGTATGGTCTGGTTACGGGTCTATATATTATACACATTGTCTCACATTTGGCTGCTCTTTTAATTGATCCTGCAGATCGCGAATTGAGAAGATTACATCAAAACAATCGCATCGTGCCGGAGTTCGATCGAGCGAAACACGCTCATGTCATTGAGAACGGGCGTTGTCATCTGTGCAATATAGGTACGTCATCGCCGCGAACCAAGCACTGTTCCGTCTGCAACAAGTGTGTGGGCAAATTCGATCATCACTGTAAATGGTTGAATCACTGTATCGGGTCGCGTAATTATGTAGCTTTTCTAATGTGCGTCGTTAGTGCGGTATGCGCTACTCTGGTTATCCTTGCAGCAGTAATAGCCCAGTTGGCATTGTATTTCACCAAACCAGATTGGCTTAGTTTGTGGTTTGATGATAATGGAGGATCCCCGGAAGTGATAGAATTATTTAGTCGATCGGTCGGAAACGACAGTACTGTAACGTTATATATTGTTACTAATGATAATTTTACAGAATACGTCCAATCGAACGTAAGTACTCTTGGTTTCGGAATTGACGCAATCGAGGACAACGCGTTTCTTAAATTTAATTCAACTACAAAAAATTTAGTAGAACATACAACATACCTGTTAAACGAAATGGTTAATGACACCCTGAACACAAATGATACAATCAATTCTGCATTACCACCAACAATAGAAACCACGCAAAATGAAGGTACTCATATAGAAAATGTTATAGAGGAGAACACCACCATAAATAATTCTCCTAATGTCTCCATTTCTGGAGTGGCCCTTGGTAACAAAATATTTTTAATACTGATCGGTTGTTTGGGACTTTTGGCAGCCATTACCGCTGGCTTGCTACTGCATCTCTGTTTTTTTCACATATACATCTCCTTTTTGGGTTTGACCACATACGAATATATTCGAAATCATCGCCAAACTCAAGAGGCGAACAAAGCCAAATACCATGCCAAAGATACCCAGCAAATAAGTGATATATCGAATGATGATATTACAGCAAACAATAATCCGTCCAAAAAGACTAACATTTGTGCCGAAATTTATTTTTGTTCCGGAGTGCGTCATCCCAAAGATGTAGTATTGGCCACTTCTCGCAATGGCAATGAGACTGGTTTACATAGTGCATCAAATACACATTTAAAATTACATTGTTGTGCCAATTCCAGGGAATACCATCAGACTGCCTTCAAATCGTATTATATGTGTTCCTTGCTGGAGGAGACCGCCATCAAATCCCCTCTACAAATAGCTTACATTTCAGCGGATAATTCCACAGAATTAACACAAAATTTATCAACGGTTGAAGAGAACTCAGACAAACGCATTAAAACGTATCATTGTTGTTCCTCCTTTGCCGCCAACACTACCAAAAGACGGCTTAGTGCTGCAGCTTCTAAATCAACTTTGGTGGATGAGGTGCCGAAAAAAAGTTATTTCCAATATACGGAACAGTGTACGCTTTGTACTTTGCGCTTGCCCAGCCCTATGATTAGCAAAAAACTTGGTTCCAAGCATTCAACTGTAGCAGCAAATATCAATCATCGTAACTTTCCGCGAACGGCTCCATGCACTTCTCAAACATCCAATGCTGCCAACCAACGTTGCTGCATGAAATCAATATCAAAACAACAGAGATGGCGACGAAAATGGAATTGCTGTACCGGTGTGCCTGATAGTCCCGATGTGCCCAACGATTTAATAACAGCTCTGAACATCAAGCATCAACGAGAGATGGCGTCAGATCACAAAAACAGAGCCACAGAAATACCCGTTCACTTCATAACAGCAGTTAGCCCGAACAATGAAACAGTTGGGAATAATAGTAGAATACACACAAATTCCCCTGTACTGGATACTGCCCATATGAAGATTCGACAAAAGACAGCACACCATCACACACGGACATGGCCTGGCACCAGGTTGCGTCATATTATGCGTATATTTAATCCTTATAGAAGGCCTCGTTGTCGCCATCAAAATTTTGCCAACTACAGTTTGGGAGATAACTTGAAACAAAATCAAATACGCCCGCTTCCTTTGCAATTGGAGGTTGTGCAAAATGGCTGCCACCATCATCACTTCGACGTTTGTAAGGGCGGCACCTATTACGATAGCAGTTCACCGCAGCCTGCTTCGAGTTCAACAACTGTATCAGAGGCTAGTAGTGAACACAGCAATTTCAGTGATTCCAGTAATCTAAATACACCAACCTCAAAAACATTGACCACCTTTAAGACGTCTGTGTTGCCCACTTCGATTATTAGAGATGATATAGCGGTTACCTACACCACACCTATAGGCCTAATCCTGCCACCTGCTTTACCGCCACCAGCACGTCGCAAAATACCAAATCCAACAGATTTGGACGAACTAGCTGAGACATTAAGCTTTCCGTCACATCCGTCCAATAATAACAATTTCCTACAGTCCACACAACGCTTACCAGCCCTTAATAGTTTATACAGACGGCAGAGACGTAAGCATTTCTTACGTACACGATCACCCACACTCTCCCCAATACACGAATCTGGTCTTTCAAATCCCACTTCACCACAACCCTGCCGCCATACAGTCAATAGTTGTACAGCTTCACCACAGGTGATTAATAAATTCTGTACCATGGGTTCAAGTGAGTCTACACGCAAAACATCATCGAATTGTTCGTTACATAGTAATAGTTCTACTTCGAGTAGTAGTAATTGAAATGTTAACATAGAGCGCTTATAATTATTGCAAATTCTAATGAGTAAAATTAGCTATAACAACACTATTCATGCATAGACAGCATACTGTTTTGTATTGTATAGTATTAGAAACAAGTGAAAATGTTACAGGTCCAGCTCGATCATTTACAACTAAAACCCTCGTACATCACTTGATTCCAAAAATAATAATATAATTACTTTAGTACATAAGTTAACACAAGTCATACGATCGGGTCTAAACTTCATACAGTTCGTTATTAGCTTGATTAACGGTGCTTCACAAATATAAAGAAACGCGAGTTTTTACCATGTGTGAAGGGGATCAAAAATGGTCCGATCGGGTTCACAGTCAATTAAACTAACTGACGATGCTTTGCCAAGTTTTTTCAAAAACTATTGAAAATTGCGAATCTTCGTCATATAAAGACGTATTTTATAAAACAATATAATATATGGGGAGGAGTACTAAAAATTGTCCAATTAAAACTATTTTCAATAATTGACGCCTTTGTGTGTAGGGTATAAACAAATTTACATGGACACACAATATATAGACGGACAGAAGGACGTGCTTAAATAGAAAGAAAGTGATTCTGAATAGGGCGGTATGATAAAAGGTGGGTCAATCTTTAGTCGCTTAGGAGAAATTTAATATACCCTACAGCACTCCAGGATATAAAAAGAACACATAGACATCTTAATACCACAGATGATTTTATATTACATTGTTTTTTTCACGTACTTCTGATTTTTTATATTATATGCACAATAACTTGGCAGTTAAATAAGCATCAATTATGCATCCATAAGCCATAAGCCACATAGTATAGGAACACAAAATTTGTGCTGAAACAAGTAGACTTTGAGCGTTTCACCAAAAAAAACTAAATAGCATAAGCTAGCCATAGGTATTATATTGATTTTCAATTTGGAAAACACAGACTTCTCTCATTTTTATGTTTACTGTTAACTGTTCACTGTACCAACAATGAGGCTCGTTTACATTAAAATTTTCGAATAAAAAGTAAACGTTCTAAAGGATTTCAATATAAATTGAAAAAAAGTCCACTTTAAACTTCAAATTGAAAAAATTCTAATCGAAAATGAACAAGTTAGAAAACTAAATTTGGCCTAGGCCAAATCTTAAATACCCTCCGCATCCATAACGGTGGGAGTGCCAGATATATATATTACGGCCTCTAATAGTGTATGTATTACGTATCAGCTTGCAAGTCTAGTTTTTTGGTGAATAAGGTTTTTTCTAAATTGTGGGCGTCTCTGTAGTCCGACCACACCCATCGTATGGCACATCAAAAGTTGGGATTACCATATATGGGTGCACCAAATTTCAAGTTCATGTTTACATTTTTGTGTCAGATATAAAGGTTTATGTTGATTGTGGGCGTGTCTCTTAACCGACCACGCCCATTTTATGCATATCAGTGGATGGGATATACGTACCAAATTTCAAGTTTATAGCTCAATTTTTGTGGCAGATAAATAGATTTTAGGTGATTAGGGCGCAGCTGTTAACCGATTTTGTCCATTTTAAATAGCGATCTGCGCGCAAAAACTAAAAGTATCTGTACAAAATTTTACGTCCGTGAGAATGCCAACAACAGACGGACACACGGACATACATGTCTAAATCGATTCAGTTTTTGACGCTGATTAAGAATATATATACTTTGTAGGGTTTCTGACGCCTTCTTTTGGCTGTTGCAAACGGAATAACAAACTTAGTGTACCCTCATCACTAAGGCGGAGGGTATAATAACAAATATATAATTTTTTCAATCTTAATTGGATTGGACATTGGATTTTTGAAAAATTGAGAATTTTCTATTTCAAGTGGACTCTTCCAATTGGAAATTCAATTTTTCACATTTAATTGGGATTTTTGCAATTTAAATTGGTATCCTTTCATTTTCAATTGGATTTAATGTAATTTTTTCGTATTTGCATGTAGTTTAAATATAAACACACTTTAATAAATAACAAGTTGTTTTTGGTGTAGTCTGTCGGAGCTATATGTAAATAAGGTTTACTGCACATTCATAACCACTCTCCAATTATTATGGTACATTTCAGTGTCATTGTTGTCATGACCACTTGTTGTTTGTTAACAAGTTAGCTTACGTTTGCAAAACTAAATAAAATAAATTGCATAGTTACCAGACACGACAGTTTTTATTTGATATCATTTCCACTATAAAGGTGTGCATGCACTTTTTCCCCATGATAATTATATAGCAACAAAAGAAATGTATTATAACATTTAATACGTTTGATATTTCTCTTATAATTTACTGCTGGGGAAATGGAAATGTTAAAGTCTGCAAGGCCCGACCTTGCCTTTTTAGTCTCTTACCAAATAGAAGAGTGTAAATAATTATTCAATTGAGAATTTATTGAACAATAAAAAAGCATTTTATAAGAAGCAGTTCTAACGATTGAAAAAACTGATCTTGGCTGAGGCCTTCCACATCTATATACAAACGGTAGGCGCGGCAGATACAATGCCCTCTACGTAGTACGTATGAACTTGAAAGTTAGGTTTCAAGCTGTATAAGGTTTTTCTAAATCGTGGACGTGTCTGTTATACAACTACGCCCATTCACATAGATGGATGGGATAATTATTACATAATTTGTATACCAAGTTTCAACTTTATATGGAGTTAAGTTTTTGTGGAAGATGAATATATTTTTGCCGATTGTGAGCGTGGCTCTTGGCCAGTGTTTGTACAAAATTTCAGCTCAATGTTCCAAAATTTACTTTGTAGGGTTTCTGACGCCTCCTTCTGGGTAAATAGAATAGTGCGATTGGGTTCAAAGTTATGTTAAACAAATAAAATAAGTTATAGGCAGTCAAGCCCGTCCATTAGCTACAGTTATACAAATAGCACCATGATGTTATAATTTATTACGTAGAATTAGTAAATTATTAAAAGAATTACTTCGTGAAAAATATTTACAGAAAGAGATGTTTTAAATATAGTCCGATCTGGTTTAAAATACAGATATAGATTGAATTTTTCGGCTAACTTTTAATAAAAGAATTTGAGAATTGCATTAATGTTAAATAATAAATCACTTTGGCAAAAAAAATAAAGGTAGGGGTGGATCGGGTTAGAAATTTGCTACATCCAATTATTGAGCTAACTTATTCAACTACTCTTCACCAACTTTTATCAAAGAATAAGAACAAATTCGAATTTCACTTCATCGTTAGTTATTTCAAAATAGAACCTAGTTTCATAAAGGCAGAGGACATCAAACCGAGTGTACTCACCCAAATTTATTTTCGTCAAATAAATTAAATGATTATTTTAATATTTTTTTGAAAATTTTTAGGTACTCTTATGGGAGAAATCAACTAATCGAATTTTGAAATATTTATCGATAATTATCCAGTTAAATAGCTTTTAAACCAATTCCAGTGATGAAAGTTCATCCTTTCGTACAATCTTCAACATTAAAAATTTTATTTATCGCACACCATGCACAATATTTGTCATTTCAATTCAAATACTTGCTAAGGGTAAAATCATGCGCTTTTTGAGGTGTTTCCATATAAAACTGTTATTTTTACCAAGTAGTGTTCTCAACTTTTCATAGATTGAGGCTTCTAAAGTAACTGTTCAAATCAAAGCAAATGTAATAATATTTTTGAGACTACCTTCCACATTTCTTTGTAGTAAAACATTATTATGGTTTCATTTTAGTACTCTTGTACATGTATGTTAGTGTTACGTAGAATATAGAATGTTCAAAGTTTCACGTTGATTTTGGTGCCTCATACAATAAATATGTATATGGTGTACTGTGTGTCATAAAATTTTATGATATTTCCCCGGGCACTTAAAGTCGTTTATCTTTATTAAATATTAGCTGTTGCAGCAAATATTCGCTTTTTATACCCCCACCTGAGTAATACATATTCTTCATCAGCATCAACATATGAGTCGATCTAGACATGTCCGTCCCTCACCGGCATACATTATATCGATATATGGAGTTGAAATTTTGTAAAAATATTTCTAGCATTTGCACGTTGGTTCGTATTTAAATTGGCAAGGTCGGCCAAGTGCCACGTCCATAATCGAGAAAAATCTCTCAGACTTATGAAGTTAAAATTTGCTACAAACCAAAATTTTAAATTGGGGCCATCCTTCGATGTCGGATAACGGACACGCTCACAATTTGAATATTCTTTTTTTTTTTGTGAAGAATCTAACGTATAAGTTGATCCTTAGTATTTACATTGTTAAAGGGCGTAATCGACTACTTGCTACGCGACTACATCAAGGAGGTGGAGGGTATTTAAGATTTGGCCAAGGTCAAATTTGGTGTTTTTCTTGATTTTAATTAATACATATGTTAATGCATGCAGCACAAGAAAATTGGTAACGTGAACATAACATAATTTCATTTTTAGAATTAGTACTTGTTTCAAATTTTAACATACATGCATTTTTGTAAAAACAAAGCTTAGATTTAGTTCTTTATACTTAACCTGTAATAATGTATATAAACAGGTTTCGTAGTATTTCATATATTCATAATTTTAATATCCTATAATATATATTTGAATGAAAAAATATATTAATCTACCTACATTTAAATAGTTTAATAAATAATTTTAATAAAGGAAAAGGTGGCCAACGTTTTTTTTTTATTATTGTTCACGTGAATATTTTATTATTAATGATTAATTAGAGCCTGAAAATGTTATAGTCGGTCAATCCCGACTTCTAAAAAGGGGCTGATTGGGTTCATTTTCAATGGGGTTCCTCTTTGAACCATTATAAGTTCTTGTACCAAATTTCATGGAAATATATCAAAAAATGCGACCTGAACTTACACACAAATTTACATGGACAGACGGATATGGTTAAATCGATTCAGATTTTGATTCTGAATCGATGGGTATAATTGAAGGTGGGTGTGGCATTTACCGTTTACGAGCTACAAACATCTACACAAACTTAATATAGCCTTTGCCTCAAGTGGTGCACGGTATAAAAATATTGTATTACTCCTAAACCACTGACCACGCTCTTATGTGCGAACGTTCGCGGCCGTTCATTTCGATAAACCTTTCCATTTCCACTTTTTCCCCGTAGGTTACTATATATCGGTAAACGTATTAAAAACGTAAAGAACTTTTCCCATGAAGTAATTTTGTACTTTCGGATGCGTTCTTGTCTAAGACTTTCGCCTTTTGGTCGTAGAATGTCAGCGCCAATTGGTATATTTGTGTAAATATTTTGAGATATTTTTTTCTTATTATTTTAACCAGTAATATAGGGGCGTTCTATTTGCAAGAGCTTAATGATGGTGGGTGTCCTAAATTTGGCTAATATATCACTTTTTTGCTTGTTATACCCTCCACATAGGCATACTAAGTTTGTTCTTCCGTTTGCAACATCCAGAAGGACGCGTCAGAGATCCTACAAAGAATATAAATTTTTGATCACCACCACAGTTGATCTAGATATGTATGTCCGTATGTCCGTATGTCCGTCTGTTGTTGATATTCCCACGGTAGTAAATTTTGAGATATTGAGCTGAAATTTTGTACACATATTTTTAGTTGGTTTCTGCACGCAGATCGCTATTTAAAATGGGCAAAATCGGTCAAGAGTCACGCCCACAATAGACAAATTTCAATAAATCTGCCATTGAAGCTATAAACTTGAAATTTGGTGCCCATCCATCGATATGTCAAAAGTGGACGTTGTCGGATAACATACGCGCCCACAATTTACAAAAAATCATATCTATATTCATCATAAAACGAGACTTGCAAACTGAAATCTAATATACACCCTATTAGAGGTCGCAATATATGTATATCTGCCACGCCCAAAGTTGTAGATGTGGAGGGTATTTAAAATTTGGCCTAAGCCAAATTTAGTTTTCTTACTTGTTTTTTAATAGGGTAATAGGGTTGTAGGGTTTTGTTGCCATGTGCTATTATCTTCATATGACTTTCCCTTCTTGCTTTTCATGGCATTAAGAAGAACTGTAGTTTGTTTACCTTGAATAGCACAGAGCCATTTTGTGCCTTATTCAGTTATAGTATTGTTTAGAGTCAATGAACTTTTTGTCTCATCAAGCAGAAAAAAAAATTGTTTAATACTAGTGCGCTCTACAAGAGTTATGGTAGATAATTCTATACCAGCTTATAAACATAACTATCGTATAAAGAGAAGCATGTGTGTAAGTGTGCGTGCAATACCACTAAAAAGTGTGAATTTTATACACACACATATTCCCGCCAAAGCGATTTAGTGCAAAAATTGTGCAAATGTGAAAACTTATGTATGGGTTTTTACTATAGGTTTAAATGCAGCCAGCAAGAGCCTTCTTAAATATTCAGACATCAAATTGACTACAGATTCTCAATGGGTAGCTGGTTTCACATTTCATTCTCATTTAGTTAAATCTACCCATAAGCTATATATATATATATAATCCTAGTAAGAAAACTAAATTTGGTTTAGATCAAATCTTCAACACCCCCCACATCTACATACAAACAGTGGGCGTGGCAGGAATATGATTACGCCCCCTAATAGTGTATGTATTACATATAAACAAGTCGTTCACCCTGATTGCGGTTCCTTGCTAATTGTAGACGTGTCTGTTATCCAATAACGGCCGTTTCTAGCGTATTAATGAATGGGATAATTATAGGAATGCATACCAAATTTCAAGTTCATAGTTTATTTTTTGTGGCAGTGTGTTATCCGACAACGTCCATTTTTGGCATATCGATGGATGGGCATCAAATTTCAAGTTTATAGCTTCAATGGCAGTATATAGAAATTTGTCTATTGGGGGCGTGACTCTTGACCGATTTTGCCCATTTTAAATAGCGATCTGCGTGCAGAAACTAACCAAAAGCATGTGTAGAAGATTTCAGGTCAATATCTCAAAATTTACTACCGTGAGAATATCAATAACAGACGGACATACGAACATACATATCCAGATCAACTCTGTTGGATGGTGTTCAAAAACTTATATACTTTTTTAGGATCTCTGACGCCTCCTTCTAGGTGTTGCAAATGGACGGACAAATTTAGTATACCCCACATCTCATGTGGAGGATATAAAAATGTTTGATAATGTTGGGTTATTTACTTCACGTTTTATATGCAATGAAATTTTGCAGAGAGGTACGTTGGAGAATATCGTGGATGTATTAAAATATGTTATATTGAATATGTCATTCGATCTTTGACCTATCTATATAAAATTTGGCTTAAGCCAAATCTTAACTACGCTCCACATCCACAAGGGTGGGCTAATAGTGTATGTCTTACGTATCAGGTTTCAAGTGAAGTTTTATGAGTATGGTTTTTTGTCAATTGTGGGCGTGTCTGTTATCTGACCATGCCCATTGTTATCACATCGGTGGATGGGACAACTACAAATATGCGTACCGAATTTCAAGTTCATAGATCAATTTTTGTGGCAGATATATAGATTTTTGTCGATTGTGGGCGAGTCTGTTATTTGACCATGCCCAATTTTGGCATATCGATGGATGGGATAACTATGGATACGCATACCAAATTTCAAGTTCATAGACCAGTTTTTGCGGCAGATATATAATTTTTCATTGATTGTGGGCGTGGCCTATTACGATTTTGCCCTTTTTAAATAGCAATCTGTGTGCAAAAACTAAAAGTAGGATCTCTGACGCCTCCTTCTGGGTGTTGCAAACGGAAGAACTAACTTAGTATGCCTACTATCTTATGTGGAGGGTATAAAAATACATTAAAACGTAACTTTAATATTATTACTAGATAAATTTTATTGATAAAACATTCAAGAGTTGAAGTAGTTCTCTAGAGAGTTGGACTATAGCTTTTATACCCTCCAGGCTTTCCATCACACAGCATACAGAATTTATTAAGGTAACTACGTCTTGAAATCCGCTACCAAAGGAATGGAAAACTACTATAATTTGGGATAAGTACCCTTCGTATCTATAAAGAAAGAGTGGCCGTGTCAGGTACATACTTATGCTTTCTAGTGTATTCAGACAGTGTTCGCTGAGCTGTCGAGTCGTTAAGTCGTGTAAAGTTGTAAACTTTTAAAAGTGATTCGTAATAATTATCTAACTTGATTTTTGTTTTCTGAAAAATAATTGACTGATATCGAAGCTAAGTATTCTTTATTTATTTTCAAAAAATATTTAACAATTTTAAGTGCTTTTGCAAAAATAGACAATTTTTCTTTTTATAATTTGAATTACTTAATTGATGAATCTATCATAAACGCTGTAAAGCCTTCCACTTCGTCAACTACTATCGTTCCTTCTGTCACAGTCAAACCGAAGGATCTTGTCATTGTTCCCCCTAAAAAATCAATATTCGTTTCACGGTTTGCTCCGGACACGACGGTCGAGGACATTAATTTTTATATTAAATCGAAATTCAATGCTAACATCGATATCAATTCTTATAAATTTAACTTTTCATATAATCGTTCGAAATCATCTTTCAAGATAGTTGTACCTGATGATCATTTCGATACAATAGTCAACAGTAAATTTTGACCTGCCAAAACATTTGTACGGGAATATACATATAAAGAAAAGCGTAAACTACCTGATGTACGTTTGCCTTCTGCTAACCAACAAAATTCAAAAAACTAAGTTGTAGTTAATATCAATGTACCTCGACGCGCTTCTAGATATTTTCTGTTTCTTTGCATAAATTATTACAAAAATAACTATAGCAATAATAACCCGTTACGACGGTTATGCAAGACCTATAATGACAACTATCATTTAATCGATCTGTGTGAAAATGCTGATATAATTAAAATTAAATTAATAAAATATTTAAACTCTGTCTAACTTGTACTTTCATCAGCTGAACCATGATTGTGTAGCTGATTATTCATTTCGGTTGCGGTGTCGGTGTCGCGATCTGCAATCTATCGCAGATCTATCCAATCCTGTTTATAGGATTGCATAGTCGTTCGTTCGATCCGGAATGGCGATGATGATACTGACGCAAAAAAAATTAACACACACTTTACTTAACCGATCTGAGCCATTCATTCATAGTGTACGAGTATGTGTTATGTACGAACGTTTGATTCTTCGCTAAAAAATTTTTATAATGAATTTTTGGATTGTATACCAAATAAGATATAAGGTGTAAGGAGGCGTAAATTTGACCTAAGCCAAATATTAACTTTGTAGTTTAAATTGTGGCAGATTGTGCGTGTGCGATTTTGCCCGTTTTAAATAGGATACTTCCCACATGAATTAACATTTAAACTCAAAATCTCACTTTTCGCAAACATGCTTTTTAAAAATTGGGGGCGTGGCTAATGCGGTACTGTAAACCCCAATATCAGCTCAATATCTCAACTTTTGGGACCGTGAGAGTGACGGTCAGAAACTCACACAGCCGCGCACGGCCACACCAACGGACAGAAAGACTAAATCGAATCGGCTATTGATACTGATTAAGAATATATATACTTTTTGAGGTGTGGCACATCTCCTACTGGGTGTTATAAATGTTTGCACAAAATTTTTTATTTGTCAATTTTTTTTTTCATTTTAATGCAAAATTTATCATTTTTGTGGTGGGTATAAAAAGGGTTATATTAGGCATACGCCAAATCTAGGAAACCCGCCATCCTTACTCAACATCATAGGTTTATTAGGTTGTATGTTGTATGTTGTTCGTTTCCATTATTGGTGGGTATAAAAATTCTACCAGCATAAACTACGAATACTAGTATCAAGCCTTTCGAGACTCATTAAGAATATATATATACTTAATGATGATCCCGAAGCCTGTTAATTGGATTGACAAACTTATACCCCTCATACCCCTCACCATAACTGCAGTAGATATGAAAACCCTTGGTTGGCCAAGTTGATTTAAAAAATGCCATTACACTAAAGTTCAGGTTTATAATATATAAACAGTAAATCTCTGTAGCTGTTGAATAGAAATTAAAGAAGATTTTCTCCAAGTTTTTGCAAACAAGTGTGGTTTTATCTTTCATCAAGAAAATAAATTGGGGGGAAAATTTACTAAAAATGGAAAAAAGGAGAGATTTTACGCTCGGATTGCTAACTTTCTCACTTTTTATTTCTGCTTAATTTATTCATTATGCTGTGAACGTACTAAAAACAAGTATGAAAACTAAATTTGGCTTAGTCCAAATTTTAAATACCATCCACCTCCACAACCGTGGGCGTGGCAAATATATATATATATTGCGCCCTCTAATGGTGTATGTATTACGTATCAACTTGCAAGTGGAGTTTTACGTGGAGTACGGTTTTTCGTAAATTGTGGGCATGTTTGTTATTCGAACACGACCATTAATGGTTGGGATTACCATAAATATGTTCACCATATTTCAAGTTTATAGCTCAATTTTTGTGGCAGATATATATATGTGTGGCTATTGACCGATTTTGTCCATTTTAAATAGCGATCTGCGAGCAAAAACTAAGATTGTCTATGCAAAATTTCAGCTCAATATCTCAAAATTTATGTCCGTGAGAATTCCAACAACAGACAAACACGGACATACATATCTAGATCGATTCAGTTTTTGATGCCGATCAAGAATATATATACTTTGTAGCGTCTCTGACGCCTTCTTCTTAGTGTTGCCAATGGAATGATAACCTTAGTATATGTGGTATACCATCCAAAAATTCATTAGTTACTTTATTGTAACTAATAGTAAAAATTTCGTTTTCATTTTCATTTTCATATTTTTCATTAGTGAAGATAAAAGTTATTAATGTTCATTAATGATTATTGTTAAGCTCACATGGCATAACTCAGTATAATGTAGTTTATACAAATAATCGGAATTTTTGTTGTTTTTTACACACAAAGTACACACTGTGTGTGCACTTTCACATTAATTTACGTTTTAATGTTTACGTTAAACACACATCTACGCTTATTTTAGAAAAACAACTGTTACATGCAAAAGTTAATTAATTCACCGACGTTTTATAATAGGCTGTCTGGCAGCTTTTTGTTCACATCGCCCCAAATTTCAAAACAAAGCCTTTTCTCTTGATTAATGCATTTTGAATATTATACATTAATTTTTTTATTAGTTTAAATATGGTAAATGTGTATAACGGTACAGCCACCACAATCAAAAATGCCACATGGACGAAACAAAGTCCAACAAAATTGGGTGGTTATGAATTTTATCACAGAATTCTAAAATCACCAAAATTTGTGGTAAGTTTTCATGACAACTTTTGTAATTATTTTGTGGAAATTTATCATTAAATTTGTTATGCTCTCTTGCGCTATAACATAGGTGGCTCCAATGGTGGATCAAAGTGAATTGGCTTGGCGTATGTTATGCCGTAAATATAAAGCTGATCTGTGCTATTCGCCTATGTTTCACAGTAATTTGTTTGCTAATGATGCCAAATATCGGAAGGATGCTTTGCATTCTTGTGCGGGCGATCGACCCTTAATTATACAGGTTAGTGACAAGCTTATGTATAATGGAAAAGTTGCTTCAAAACAAATACTAACTAAAAATTATTATTAGCCTCGAAAAATGTTCGTAAAATTGCGAAATTAAACTCAATCAATTTTAATGAATTTACTCCAAACTAATCTATTATTTACACTATTTCAGCTGTAATTCAGAAATGAATTTAGCGTGGAAAGGGTGCAATTCGAGATAAAACTATGTAAACGGATCACTCCGAATTTACTTACAAGTGAAAATGTTGCAATCGGTAAAGCCCCACCATTCAATACCCTGCACCACTTAATTCCACAAATTATTATCTGAATTTGAATTTGAATCTGAATGTGAATCGATTGGTATAATTGAAGGTGGGTGTGGCATTTGCCGTTTAGGCTTTACAAATATCCTCACAAGTTTACTCTAAACAAACTCTTTGCCACAAGCTAAAGTTGGCTTAGGTCAACTCTTAAGTACCCTCCACATTTATATATAAAATGTATAATTAGTCAGTTGAAATTCAGCCATTCCATGTAAAATTTAGAACAAGTGTAAGTCATGTATTGAAATTTTTCGAAAAAACTTCAAACACAAAACTTGTTGGGCTAAACGATGGTGACCTGGATCTTGCATCTTCTGCATAAAAAGTTCTTTCTTTCTTTCTCGATGGTTTCCATCTTTTGTCCTCCCCCTAGAGCGGCCTTGAATTTTCAGTAATTTGCAACTAAGTTAGGAGCTAAGGCGTGAAAGCTTTATTAATTTTAAACCATTCACATACGTACAGTTCTTGTATTTCTGAAGCAAAATCTCTTAATGAAAAAAATGATTGGATTGTGTTGTCTTTGATAAAAAGCATAACTTAACTAACTAAGCGTTCTGTTACTTGTGATCAATACGATGTAAGAAATAAAAGTAATGTAGTACGTACTTGGCAACTATTGTACAAGTAGCGTATATTCGTAAAACTCAGTCATTCTTATTTGCTATTATTGTATACGATCTGTCTCAATTTCTGTATTTGACAGTTTTGTGGCAATGATCCTCGCATTTTATTGGAAGCTGCTCTTTTGGCTCAAGATCATTGTGATGCCATTGATATTAATTTAGGTTGTCCTCAAGCCATCGCGAAACGAGGTCACTATGGTGCCTTTTTGCAAGATGAATGGGAGCTACTATATGAAATAAGTATAGACATGAAACGGTGCAAGAATGAAACAAACTTATTATTATTATTATTACAGTTAGAACCTTGGATGAGAATTTACAAGTGCCGGTTACCTGTAAAATACGTAGGTTTGATGACTTGGACAAAACCATACGTTATGCGCAAATGTTGGAGAGAGCAGGTTGCCAATTATTAACGGTTCATGGTCGGACGCGTGAGCAGAAGGGCCCTCTTACGGGCACAGCAGATTGGAGTTTTATTAAAAAAGTGAGGTTAGTTAAATATTTACACAACAATAACATTCAGAATTTTTCATGTCTTACGTACTGCTGTATATTTTCCTAGAGAAAACATTTCAATACCAATGTTTTCAAATGGCAACATTATGGATGTGGAGGATGTTAAGAGATGTTTACAAGAGACCGGTGTGGATGGTGTTATGACAGCTGAAGGCAATTTGCATAATCCCGCCTTATTTACAGGACAATCACCGAAAACTTGGTCCATAGCTAATGAATATTTGAATTTAGTCGAGCAGTATCCATGCCCCATATCCTGCATACGAGGTCATTTATTTAAATTATTTCATCATTTGTAAGTTTAAGACTCTAAACAATAATAAATTCCAATAAAGATTAACATCTCTAGGGGAATTTTAGATTGAATTTAACACCTAATTCTGCTCTAAGAGAGGAGTTAGCGGTGGCCAATAATTTAGAAAAATTCCGCAATGTGGTGAAAATAATTCAGGCAAAATATGAGCCGTATCATGAAGGCATAGTTGTCTACGAAAAGGAAGAAACGGATAATAGTGTTCTGCACGGAGAAGAAGAAGAAGCAAAAGGAAAAGAAGAAATGGACGTAAGTTTAAGTCAGCATTTGATTTATTCTTAAAATGATTATTATTGCGTTTAGTATAATCTGCGTTTGCCTCCTTGGCTGTGCCAACCCTATGTAAGGCCCGCTCCCCATATCCACAAACAAATCATAGCCGAAAAAGAACGTTTGGCAGACAATCCAAATCGTGTGAGGCAGCAATATTTTGACTCGGAAGGCAATGAAATATCCCGTAAACGTATGAAAAGATTGCGCCGTCGTTTACGGAAACCCCATAAACCCGATGGGAAACACGAACGTAATTTAAAAAATTGTCAACAGTGCTGTAATCCTCTTGGTTTCAAATGTGCGTTTCGCATGTGTCGTATATGTTGCCGTGAGAAGTGCTACATGGACAATTTCGATTGTCCCGGACATGGCATTATGCTTAAAACAAAGCGACAACAAGCGCAAAAAAGCAAAGTGTTTAATAAAGATTATGCGGGTATGATGGTGGATCATGATGTGGAAGAAAGTGCCAAGAAAGCGAATATTTTAACATCTATAACTAGTAGTTGATATTAGCTTCGTTATTATATTCTTTTAAGAGCTTTATGTATAACAAGAAAAACTACATGTAACTGAGGCCAGATGGATGTCAATATATCTCCTGTACTTTATAAGTAAAACGGAAGATTTACCTAAAAAATTCCTTCCTTTTCGGTTTTTGTTGTATTGTTGGTGTGTCGTTTGCCGATTTTGTCCAATTTCAATACGTAAAAACCATCAACATTTCTGCCAACTTTGGAATGTAAATTTCAATTTTTGCGATCCAGAAATGTAACACACAACGGACGGGCAACTAAACAAAAAATCGATGCTGATTCAGATTATGTGTACTTTGTGGGGTCTCCTACGCCTTCTTTTGGGCGTTGCAAACGTTTTGACAAAGTGATGTATACCCTATACACATACATAGAATCGTAGGTATAAAAATAATATGAATTTTTAGTAAAATTGAAATATTTTTGTTTCTTTGTTTACTTTGAGAGAATGGCGTCGCACTGAAGGCATTTCGTCTGCTAGTGTAAAAAAATTTAATTTTTATGGAGTTGACAGTTAAATAAATTTCCTCTAGTTGCGCGTTTTCATATAGTTCTTCTTTTAAAATGGCGTCGCCGCCAGAGCATAGTGTTTTATTTAGAAGTTGTTATTGAAAAATAAGCGTGAGCGCACAGCCCAATCATACGTCCGTCGTGATCAAAAGTCAAATACGCACTATTATTAAATCTGTTCGTTATAATTCCCAGGACCCAAATACAAAAACATTTAGGTACAACGAATGTGCAAGAATCGGGGCAGTAAGGCTGGATATAAGCGAGAGTGTGAAAGTGTGGATGTCCCTCTCGGAATTGAACGGCCGACGGGATAGGGAGACGGTGAGATGGACAAACAGTAGGTGGTATACTCTATTGAGCTGTTGCATATCTCGCGCTCTCTGGTCTCGGCTAAACTATAAACGAACTAAGGACCTATTAAGTCTAAACAGGAAATTGATTTCTGCGGTCGCCGGAATCCTAACGGAGCACTATCTCATAGACCAAATGGCCAGCAGGTACGGTGCTCCGTATAATGGTTTCTGTAGAAGCTGAAACTGTTAAGCATCAGCTGTGGGAATGCTCCACAGGAAAAACGACACAAAGTACTCGAAGTCAGATTCCCGGAGGGTCTAAGGTCACTAGCAGTTGCTAAGATCTTTGACCTCAACCGATATGTAGTCTCCTTGGGATGGCTTTCCTAATACTTTATGCTATGTTTTTCTACGGGTAGCACAATGGGCCTAAGTGAAGCACCATCCGATCAACCTAACCTAACCTAATTTTTAAGTTAGGGATTGAATACTGAACCCGCGACTTTGAAATTCTCATTATATTCATTTTAAAGAAAACAAGTAAGAAAACCAAATCTTAAATACCCTCCACCTCCACAACGGTGGGCGTGGCAAATATATATATATATATTGCGCCCTCTAATAGTGTATGTCTTACGTATCAGCATGCAAGATTACTTTTACGTTGGATATGGTTTTTTGTAAATTGTGGGCGTGTCTATTATCCGACCACGCTCATTTTTGGCAGGTCAGTCAATAAGATAACTATGTATACGCGTACCAAATTTAAAGTTCCTAGGTCAACTTATGTGGCAGATATATAGATTTATATCGATTGTGGGTGTGTCTGAAATTAGACCACGCCCAATTTTGGCACATCAGTAGATGGGATAACTATGTATACGCGTACCAAATTTCAAGTTCTTAGGTCAACTTTTGTGGCAGATATACAGATTTATATCGATTGTGGGCGAGTCGGTCAAGCCGACTATATTATTCAATTTAATTTTTTTCTTTAATAAATGAAAAGTTTTATTTTTTTTTTTTTAACCGCTTTTTTCTATACCTACTAATATTTTCAAAAATTTCAAAATGATACATGTCAGAAAATTTTTTATTTTTGTTTGTTTATGAAATAAAAAAAGAAAAATTATTTGGGGAGGGGTTCTAAAAATGGTGTGACCCTATCCATTTTAAAAATGGGTTATTTTTGGGCCAATACATATTGTCGTACCAAATTTCATCGAAATATCTCAAAAAATAATAGGATCTCATATGGGAGGGGGTTCTAAAAATGGTCCAATTCGGTCCATTTTCAATAGGGTTCCCCTTTGGGCCAATACATGTCCTTGTACCATATTTCATTAAAATATCTCAACCACGCCTTTTCCACAGGGTGGTGCAGGGTATACTGAACCTTATACTGAAATACTTTAATGAATTTCATATTAATATTAATTTAATTTAATAGTGAAGTCTTTTTAAAAGTGGGATAATTCATATTATATTCTTCGATCACTTGAAAAAGGAATTGTTTCTCTTCTTCATTGTGTGTTAATTTATTATTCTAATCTGTAACGAATTTGGCACCTCTTTCAATTTGAAAATCTTAAACGCAATCAAATCTTTCATTCCAATTCGATGGATCGACTTGCAAAAATTCTTTGGAGATTTCTAAGCGATCACACGCTTAACACTAAACCTACCACAACGGGTCAAATAACCCATTTTAAACTTTTTGTCAGAATTTCTTGTAAATAACATCACACCGCCATTTGCCGAATTTTTTTTTTTCAATATTTACTCCTGTTTTGTTTGTATATACATGAAAATATAAATAACATTAAAGAAGGGTCACTTGACCTGCTTTGGTAGAAATAGGTATAAATGAGGTATCGGTGTTAGTGTTAAATCTTTGTTGAATATGTTTCAAGGATATTTGTTGGATTAGCTATAATTCGCTTCAACCATTTTTCTCTTAATATCAACACTAACATTAGGATCGAAGAATGAAAGACCGACTGCTTCTTCGGACAAATACCATAAGTGATTGCTAACTTTTTGTAGCAAAGTAAAAAATCTCGTTCAGGATAAGCAATTATATTTTTAATTAAATTTAGATCTTGATTTGGTGCTTCAATTGCTTTGGTGCATCCACACCAGGCTTTTACATAAATACGAACTATAAAAAGACAGCACTTAGAATATGAACTGCAGCACCATCAGAGATTCTCCACTTATTCAAAGCTGAAGGCAATACCTTTTGATGAAGTTTTGTTAGATTCATTTGCATTTACATTTTCTGCTGATGTCGATGCGTCAATTTTAATGTCGTTTATGTCGTCAAAGTCAATCATACCTGTTTTATAACAATAATTATCATTATTAAAAATTAGCATTTTAGTAAACATAATTTTATACCTCTTTGAGTCTTCTATTATTTTACGCTGGTCCTTTTATTCTTTCTGGACTGCTTTTCGTTTTTCTTTTTGCATAAGAATTTCATCTGTTCCTATCATACAACCTGGTCTTACTTTTTCTCACTGCTTTAATAAAAATTCTCTGTCTTCTTGTATTTTTATTAAATCCAATGCGTCTGCGTGTGCGATATCGAATAAATCATCCAATTTTCCTTGAAATTCAGTTTCCTTCTTGTTTTGAGTTTCAGTTTTTCGACAATGATTCTTTATGATAGATCTCCATTCATTGTATAGTTTTTCCACTTTGTCAATGCAGTGTTTTTCGTGGTATGTTGGAATTTGTGCTTTCTGCCGAAATGTGCTAACCTCAGCAACAACTAATCTAGTACTTTCTCTTAAATTTAACCCAACTATTCATAATTTATAAAATAATACTTGTAGCACTTGTTTTCTTGATGGTAATTTAGCACCAGTAATTTGATGATCAATTGATCCTATTAACAAAATACCGTCATCCGATCGAAGTCTTTTGTTTGCCATCGCTTCGTATTAAAATTATCATATGCTTAAGCATTAAAGTGAGATATGTATATATTTGTTTCACTCAAAAAAAAAATATATGCAATTCATTAAATTTTAGTTTAAGCTTCATTTTTCAAATAATTTTGAATAAAAAACAAAGAGTGGCTAAAAATTGTCTAATCGTGTTCAATTTTTTTGTTTTTTTTTTTTGACACTAAATGAAATGTTTTTAGTGCTTGCCATGATTCAATTTCGAAAAATTTAAAATAAGGACCTCTCTAATGTATATAAATATATGCCTGGGCTCAACCAATTTATATATTGTTAACATTCGTCTTCGTTCATGGGAACTAATGACAACTACACTGATACTTTACCCATCATCATAATGATATGAGAGCGTACTGTATTTTTGAAAATGATTGTAAGTACCAAAAGTGGGCGATCCACACCCCCAAAAGTATATATTCTGATCAGCACCAATAGAAAAGTCGTTTTAGCCCTTCTGCTTGTCCTTTAATCCGTGTGAATTTCTACGTATTTTAATACAGACAAAAATAAAACGTTACAGATTTATTTGGAATATTCGTCGTAGATAACGCTATGATCTGTAATTTAGAACGAACAATCCTGCTTTATGTCCGGAATAAATTTATGAAAATGGATTTCGTGTTTAGCAAGTGGGTAGTGATGGTGCTTGTCCTGGATTTAGGCTTGGATACGGCTCCGTTTTCCATCTTTCTCGTTCCATTTTGTTCATTTAACTGCAGCAGCTGATTTTGGGAGTTTTTAGTGATATTAACAAACACGTGCGTGATTTTTTTTACAAATCAAATCTTTGCAAAAAGAAACGTTTTCGATTTAATGTGGATTTCGTGCAAATAAAATATGGAGGAAACAAAAGGATTTTATGACTTTTGTATACCACATAATCAAGATGATAAACTATTAAGAGAAATGTGCCAAGAATTGGTCGATAGTAAGAAATAATTGTCATTTAATCAACAAAACCGGAATAGTAAATGCCTTTGTATCCTTTATTAGTGGGTTATAAAACCATAGCCATCGAACAACAATTTGATCACACCAAGAAAGAGAACATCAAGCGATCTATGGATATATTTCCCCAACCACACAACATAAAATGGCTACAAAATGAGTTTGAAAATAAATTGAAAATCTTACAACGTCTGACCATAATTTATGATGAGATTAATGTGGCGCATGCTATGGTAGCTATAAAAATTACGCTTCACCATTTAACCGTACTTAAGGTACAAAACACTTGTAGGGAAACTCACTAAATATAAAAAAATTCAATGTGATAGCGGGCCAGCCAAAGACGGAAGCGGCTTTAACGGTAAACGGTAATATTGTTTTTAAGTATTGGACAACAATATGACCGCGTTATTATTTCAGCACTGTTGTACCATTTTTAATGGTGACATTATAAGTTTCAATCCCCAGGATGGTGCCAGATTCTGTGTGAGTCGCAAAGCGTATCAAGTGGGTGTCAAAAGAGGTATATACTTTGAAATCAAGTACTCCTGGTGCATTACAAATTCCAATTACCGCAAGGACATAATTAAGATAGCTCACAATTATTTTGCCAGAGGCAAATCAAGAAATATTATTTTAAGCAGTGGAGCGACGAATGTTTTTGAACTAAGGAGTCCCTACGATGTAGCCAACATGTAAATTGATTTTATGGATATTTTGATTTTATATGTCTTGAATGTTTGACCTCTTCTTAGGTCATTTATTTTTAGCTTGTCAGAGGATCAAGGGAAGTGCGCTATTGATCGCTATGGGAGGTTGCTATTTTTAAGAGCTGGTACGTTTAAGGTTTTTCTGAATTTCTGTAATTTATCTAATACTCTACTCTTACAATTTACAGCGTCTAGACGCTTCGGTAAAACAATAATGTTTGTTAAAGCTGCGGGGCCCGTGGTTTTCTCACATAGTTCAAGCGATGACAGTGAAATGGAGGAGAACGATGCAAGGGTCAATGAAACGGAGTCGCAAAATTTTGACATACCAGCCAAAAAGAAAAAAATTGTCTAACACGTATATATTCTGTATTAATTAGATTAAGATGATAGGGGATATATTCTATTAAATTCTGCACAATAAACTTACATTACATTGTAGCTTAATAAAAAACATTGAGTGAATCTAGCCCGCTTTGTTAGTTTCAAAAATTAAAAAAGTAATACATCATTAAAATTTGTGTCAGTGAAAAAGTCATGTTTTCTCAGCTGAAATAAGGATATATTTTTTAGATTCTTCGGATTTTTCGAAATTCGGAAGTTATGTAATAAACCCCTCATGGTGTAATATTATATAAAGGGAATATATAACATTTTGTTGTTTCGAATTTCTTGGTTATGTATATTTTAGTATAGTAGTATAATGGTTCCATTTGTTTCATACAATATCTGAGAAAGCTCATACATGTTAAGCCTGAAATCGTTTCAGCAATACATTAAAAATATTTAAAGCATATTTATGCAAATATAAGTTGCTAACAAAATGTTTTGAACTAATAACTGTAAAAGCAACTCTAAAATTTCCATATGCATTAAATATTAACATCCCCGTTTTTTTGCAAATGCAACTATGATATTGATTGGCTTTTACGCTCCCTTTTTTTGTATTTCGCCAACGATAAAGAATGTACTCTTTGAACAAAATGGTGGTCTTTGGAGTGCGTACACAATTGTCTTTAGTTATGAGTGGAAAATTGTGAAAAACGGTAATTAAAAGTGAATATTAATTGTGATAATTATGAAAAATCAATAAATTAAGCCTAGGACAGCTACTTTCACTAAAATTTAGATATGTAATGTTACATATGGAGAATTCAAAGAAACTGATAAACTTTGATTTGCACTTGGCAAGAAAAATTTTACGAACAACGAAGACATTTTTCTCAATCATTTCAATTTACTATATATATCCACAATTAATAGCGTGTGCATGTATGGTGCAAAAGCATTTATAATGTTTATAACGAATAGGACCTTAAAAATCTTTTGTGGAACAAAGTGTAATAAAGGGAAAACATCTGTACTTTGTGAAAAAAACCCCATAATCGTGATTAATATTACTCTTAAATAATTGTGACGACTTTACGATGTTAACTAACGTCGCTACGACACCATCTACGAATAAAGCGGATTATAAAAAAGTAGTCTTCCTTATTCATTGCGTTTCTCTTGTATTTCTAAAACGTTGCATATGTACGCTTCAGTAATTAAATCACAAGCAAGACAAAAACTAAGTGGAAAGGAAACCATGTATAACACGTACTTGAAAATTTTATGGAAAAGTATTAATTCGCGAAAACTATCTGAATATAAACTAAAATTGCGATGAATTTTTTTTCCGATATAAATATCTTCATTCAAAATATGCAATCTGGCTCTGTGGTGATAGGTGTTCATATGTATGTATTTGTCTGATTTTTAGATTGCTTAGAGAAAATTAAAAATTTTTCGTCTTTTTGTCGTGTTTTACTCTATGTGGTTTTTGTTGTTATATTTGTATTTTCTTGACGCCGCTTTGTTGGTTATGCTGGCATCTACACGAATGCTTGTATATATGTAGAAATGTGTTTAAACAGATATAGATACGTGAGTTACTTACAATTGCTAGGTGTGTTTTTGCATACTATAGGCTGGCTTGGTGTATACACATATATCCATATATTGTAATGGCGTTTTGGGTGAAGGTACGCGTAAATGTATCACATTGTTCACCCGTGCTTCTCTGCGTATTTTTTGTCGCCTACCATTCGCTTTTTTGTAAAATGTAAATGGACATGGAACAAAGGTGTGAAAAGCAATTAATTTATCCAAGACTCTGCCGTACTATCCGTGTGTATCGGTTTTTAAATTTCTTCATTAGTGATTTATTGTTGTGTTAAGTATATGTTTATATAGATGTTATTTGTGCATGTGGCTTATATAAGAGTCCGACTGATTAAAGCTATATATAGACTTATTTAAGCACATACTTGGTGATTATATTATCTTCCATGCAATTTTCATCGATCGGTGCGTCACTTATAAAAAGTTAATGAGTTCGGGTTTTCATTACAGATTTTTACTATTTCTTTGGATATCTGAATTGTAAATGTCCTGACGTTTATTGGTTACGAAGTGATGTAATTTTTTGAGTTCCGAAATTAGCATGGACCCATGTTGATGTCAATGTTAAATATATTCCGAACGTATCCTAAACACCAGCATTTATAATTTATTTTCTGGTGAATGTTAAGTGCGACGTGGACCAATCAGGTTCTCATATCCCCAGATACCACCTGTTTTTGTACTTTACACTACAACTTAAAATATTAACCAAGAAGTGTGGTACAAAGAAACCATTATTATTACCTATCGTAATGAGCAAAAAAGGGGAGAGAAAAAGTATGCTGTGTTTAAATAAATCGTCAATTTAAGTGGAAATAAGTTCACAAATACATACGTAAGGGTGATTAGCTCATTTATGACGTCTGTGCGGTAGCAAATAGTTTTTCGTACATTCTTCTTCTTCTCTTTGGGCCTAGTTGGTTGTAATAAAATTGATCAAAATTGCTGTAATATAACTTTGAACTGACAATCATTTGTGTGTGTGTGTGCAAGTGTATATAAATTTTTTGAGAGACTAAGAGAACTGGAAAATTGAATTATTTCGTTTACAAGCGATTCATCGAGCTTCTTGCTTTAGTTAGACGTATAAAGGAGTAAAATAAAATTGTGTACACACATTTCATAAAAGAAGCCTTTCTTCAATATCATGGTTAGACATTTATTTTTTTTAATTTTCTCCCCCAAGTAAGCGGAGAAAAAAAAAAAACTCAATCACAAACGCTTACGTGGTGTAATTGTTTATTTTGAGTGTTGTTCCCAAATTTTATTCTTACGAAATATTTATAAAAAAGCTTGGAGAATATGAAACAGTTCTTATTGTGTTTATGTGTATAACGCCTAAATGACAAAGCTGCACTCCCATACTGATCGATTTAGAATCTCTTTCGGAAGTGATTACCTGTTTGTCGTCTGTCCAAAAAGGAACCCTACTGAAAAATGGGTGAATTGGACCAGTTTTAGAATCCTATTGTAATAGAAGTGTGCGGGAAATTCGTAATTTTTAACACTTTTGTTGACAAAATAATTGGACCCCCATCAGATCATTTTTAGAACGCCTTTCTCCAAAAAGATATTACACGCAGTGATATGTAAGAATGCCTCGCACGCATACAATAGCATAATTTGAGGAACTGAGTGATGCGTAGGGTATCAACTGGTCTTAATTTTTCCATTTGTTGTAAATACTTCCCTTTTTACTCGTTATGCAAGAGTTGACTCGAATGCGACTGAGCTTTTTCTCATTCGTTTTCTTAAGCACCAATGCCAGCTGATTCTTTCACTTACATCTGATAGAATGTAAAATGAGAATACGCAATATGTCTACCAACTGATCATGTTTCGCAAATTAATTTTTGAAATGTCTTCAGTACAAGAAAACACATAAATGTCAGATAAACAGTAAAAAAACCGGTTCTCATGCGAAGAAGAATCCATAATAAAATCCAAATCATCTGTCCGGCCGTCATTAATAACCAATCATAAAGCATACAATAAATGATATCAAGGTGAGTAAAGCGAATAGTATGAATTTCTATTAATTTATTAAGCATTCATCATATGGCGGAAAATTATAGTGAGGGGGCAGGCAGCGTTAATGAAAATAAAAAAAATCGATAATTAGCTGAATTATATCTCGAAATTTCCCGACATGTACAGAGACAAAGGGTACGGCGAATTAATGCTTATTATAAAGTGTGTGTCTGTGTTTATGCTAACAAAGAATTATGTATGGTGCACGAGAGTGAAAAACGCAATCAGCGCTGAGCTGAGAAGTGTTGTGTACACATTTCTATAACCACCACCTTGAGGTCGAGATGGGATAACATCTGTGACTGGGACAACTCGCCATACATTCACAGTTAATACACACAAACGTACACATTAATGGAATGACAACTAATCCAGTACACAGGAGGGTATTCTTTATAAAGGGTTTGGTTGGGCTTTTGTACAGTTTTTACCCTGTGATGTATTATGTATTTGTGACGGTGAATTCCTTGTTAATGTGTATGTATGTATGTATCTATGCGTATGCGTACGTAAAGCTCGACAGCACTCTATTGATTTTGATAATTTTTTTTGCAACAATCAACTGAAAATTTGCAAAAATCTCAGTCGTTTTGCATTTGCTTGGCAAAATTTATACAGATGTCGACCAGACCGCACCTAATAACAAATAGCACAAGATGCTATCCTTAACTTGCATTTCCACTGCAGACGGACACTTCCCTATTATTAGCTTAGTAAACATTAAGTAAATAATCGCCATTAAAATTTGCTTCTTTGTGTTGTTCCGAGCAGCTCTGCACAATTATGTATTATTGAACTGATAAAAATGCCCAAGTTTTCTTAACTACTTCGTTTACACCGCACATACAATGTGTATACATACGCATACGCATACGCATACGCATATGTTCATGGCAAGTAAGTGTAATGAGCATTGTTGACTTAATGGGAATGATGAGAAAGAGAGACGGGAAAAAGCGTGCATGCGTTGGGGATGAGATATGTTTTCTGTTTTTATACGCCATAAATATAAGAAGACGCACTATAATAATTAACATTCGCTTTTAAAACACGAGTCATAATATTGAAAATTAGTTTTGCCCCAATCGACTGAATATCTGTTTTGTATATACGTGCATAGCGACATATCGTTATTGGTGTTTGAATGTGTTAGAAATGTAAAGCAATTGTAAAGTATCATGTGCTCTGGGGAAATAATAACAACAACAACATCAATACGTACAAAAAGTGGCTTTGACCAAATATCAGACAACCTCCTCTGTCTGCACAACATTCGTCAATTGTGTGTTGTTTTGATAATGGGCGTGGCAAGTGTTATATTGCGTATGTGTTATACATATTTATTTGTTGTCATGTAGATGGATGATAAAAGAACTGTGTTGGCAGTTGAAAACTAAACCATCCAAAATTGGAACGAAAAAAAGCTAATTGGAAAAGTTACATGAATTGGTGAATGGGTTGTCAAATTTAATATACCTGCAGCGCTGACAAATAAGCGGAATAACCGGTAGTCAAGATATGTTCGGATTTATTTATTAAGCGGCGAGGGAGTATGCTCACGCACGCTGCTACCCTGCATTATTGAGTACATAAAATTTTTTTTGGATGCATATATGTACGCGTGCGCTAGTTACTTAATGTATGCTTTTTTTTTTTTTAATTAAAAATACGAACATCGAAAACCATTCGAGAGTAGTGTAGATACGTGCACATACAATACCAGCAGCGGGCCACAGCAGCTACACCAATACATTGGCATTCATATTATGATAATTCATTCTAATTTCAACTTCACCTTCTTTAATGTGGTGGTCGGTCGGTCGGTCGGTCGGTGGTAGTGTAGTAAGTAATGCTTTGTCTGTCGTCAAGCGTGTTTTTGTGTATGCCTTGTATGGTGGGCTTTGCTTGAGTGCAGTGTGCACACGACTTCTTACACGTGTGTGTGTGTGACATTTGCGCATGTGTTCGTATATGCAGTAACACAAAAAATATATTTCATTATAATTTTTACATACTTACATACCCTCGCATATGGTATAAATACCCGCAGAATATAGCAAAAGTGTATGAACAAGAATTTCTTCTCTCCGAATCCGATCCGAATCAGAATCATTTTCAAAATTGATGTGGGCGCTGTCTGTTGTATGTCCACGCAAGATTTTGGCCATAGTTTTTATAATGTTTCGATGAAATTTGCCGCGAGGGCGTGCCTTGGTCCAAATGTGCGCACTAATGAAAATAATTTAAATTGGACCACCTTTAGAGCCCTTCCCTGAACAGCGCCCCTTTTTGAAATAAGTCCTTATAAGAATATTAAATGACATGATATTTGACTATACCAAATTTGGACCCGATCGGACCATTTTTAGAACCCCATCTCATATAATTTTTAACACAGTAACTGCTTATGAAAACAACTGGTGCTTACTTGTGAAACTGAGTTAAGTAGCGTGTTAAATGGCCGGCTTGATCGACCGGATTATATTCACTTGTTACACATGAGAGCGTATATGGAAAGTGTGCACTTAATGAGTTTCTCTATCGACTCGGTCCCACATTTTCTCAACCCCTAACTACTTTTGAGCTATTTTTGAGCACTACCTGACCCCTCACATTAGTGTGCACGTTATGCAAGACCTTTGAAAAGAGTAATGCATACTTTTTTGTATGCTTTCAGCTTTACACAGTTTCACATTCGCTTCAATATTTCTCTCACTCTCTCAGTACAGTAAGAAAATGTTTGCTTACGTTTTGTTTAACGTCTGTCAACTCTCTGCGAGTGTGCTATTCGCCTGTCGTTGCATTAATAAAGAAAGAGGCCTGTTATCCAGTGGATGGCTGTTGTTAAAAGTCCCATGAGCGTCCCGCACGTGTTACGCATACATTTTATGATTATTTCACATTTACGTTTATATGTTCAATGCTTCGTCCGGTTTATTCACCCCCAAAAAATATTGAATAAAATTGAAAATATACTGAATTATATCAAATCGTGTACTTTATGCGAAATATGCATTTTCAATGTTTTTTCGTGCCTTAAAATTTTATACTCTTTACAATTAAATGATTGGCCATGTTTGGACGGTACCTGAAATGACACTAACACATATGTGGAATATTGGTGTGTACAAGAGATTTCGAGTATCTAATTCACCACTGCCGAGGACGCCATGAGCGTATTCAAATACATATACAGTCAAGCAGAGCTGCAGGTCGGCTGCAGAGAAATTTTTCAGCTTTGTTGCAGACTCCCTTAACTTTGAGTACTAAATAATGAGTAAAAAGGGGCCACTGCAGGCGCTTGTTGGCATTTTTTTTTTACGTACAACAGAATCGTTTACTATTCAGGAGTACGAATGGAGAAAAAAATGCTCAATAACGCAAGTATTGCAAAATATTAAAGTACAAGCGAGACGGATGAATGTATACTGGATTGTATTCGCTTTTCGTTTAGCCTCCATAACTGTAAGGTACCAAGTGTGGAATAGAAGGAGAAATTGATCGTTTATTTAAAAAAGGACTTCCAGTACGCCTTAGGTAGAAATTATGCTAAAAATATAAGAGAAGTTAACCGAGGTAAAATTATACCTGGGCAAAAAGTGCGCCACAGTTGTCCCTGAAATTTTTTAAAACACTATTGGAAGCATTCACGTGTGTGTTGTGTGAGTATTTTTCGTACAAAAAACATCGGAGATGCATATCCCGAGAAAGTAAAACAGCCTTTGAACAGTTTTATGTTAATTTAGGTTTAGTTTATGTGAATATTATGTAAATTACTTGAAACAAATCACAAATGCTAGCGAGTACTTATTTGGGCTCAAATCATTTGTACTCCTCTCGCTCTTGTTTATGCCACTTATGCGCGAGCCTGTCTTCTTTACTCCAGTCACATACCTAAACAACATATATTTCGCATAGGTTACGGTTACTTGTGTTTACCTCTCCGAACTTCTCTCAGTGCGCGTTAATATCTTTTTCAAAGTATCTAGCAAATCATTAACAACAACACAAAGCAAAACGTAGGCTTCGCTTCTGCAATTTGGCACGAGAGAGAAATAAAAGAAAACTATACCGCAAAACAAGTATGTAGACGTCGTTTAAGAGAGGATGCCCTTAAATTTGTAGAAGTAACAAAAGTCACCACTTAGTTGCGCATATATGAGATAGTGCACGCAAACGACACCACTTTTTGTACCCATCATCCATTATGATTTTTTTTTTTTTTTTTTTTTTTTTGTGAGTAGGTATTTTGGTATTTTGAATACACTACACAAAATTTTTTTTACATATTTGGAAAAATCACTTTAACCACGCCCACTTTTAATGAACATATTATAGATGTTAAGTTATTGTTTGTGAGTGACTGAGTATTCTTTATGTCGGAAACTAATACATCAAAATGGGCGTGATTAGTTACGGTGGCGTATGCAGTGGCTAGTTAAAAACACAACCTATCATGCGCACAATTTTGGAACAGTGCAATGATGATGGGTATCAGAGATTTGGCGTCTACCTAATATAGTCATAGTCCCTTCTCTTGTTACCGTTATTTAAAAAAAAAAATTAACGCAGTGCGAAACGTACATATATTTCTATTGTAAAATAGCTGGGACCCATAAATAACGACCAAGTCAACTGCACATTTATTACTATACCGTACACCACTTGTGGCAAAGGGCACATTAAGTTCTTGCGGGTGATTGTAATTTCTACGGTAACGGTAATTGTCACACTATTAAACCCTGTGCCGAATTTGCACCCGATCGCACCATTTTTAGAACTCTTATTCACATAAATGATATTTTTCGAAATGACTCGGGTTTACTGGTACAACTATTGTAAATTAATTGTAGCATAATTTAAGGTGCTAAGGGTATTAAATAAATAGATAAAATGTGGGAGAGTCCACATTTATAGCACAATATGGGCGTGGCATGTACACACTTGCACTGTAAAAGAATGTGTTTCAATTTATTTTATAGATGGAGTAGTGTACTCTACTGTACTAAAAAATATCTTATAAAAAGTGGGCGTGCCCTTTACACGTTGACATATAGGGTAAAAATAGACCATGAGGGTGTGGCTGTCAACCAATTTTACATATTTAGAAACTGCTTGCATGAATGGTTGTAGCATACATACCGCGGAGCGTGTCGTGTAACCTTTAATGCTGATTAAAAATATATATACTTTATGGGGTCCCTGAAGCCTATCCTATGGGTACTTGCGTTCCCACTGACTACCTTTTTACACCCCTACTATAGAGCAGAGTTTATCGGGCAGTTACTAAACTAAGCGTTGATGAAGACCAAATAATTCAAAATCTGTTTGTTGTCAACGCGATACTAAACTCTGCACACTGAAGTACGCGATGGCATATTTTTGAAACAAATTGGAGAAATTTTTCAACAAGAACTTGAGCGATAGCTAAGAAATTACCCCAATATTTGGAGTTGTTTGTAGTGCTGACCGGTGGCAGAGCCCTAAACTCTTTAGAAGACATATGTTTATGCATTTAGTTCATTGAGTAGATACTGGATGAGTTTTGAATGAAATGGAGATAAGTAGTCCAAATGTGTTATTCTTGCATATGTTTTTTTCTTTCTGAACCGTTTCCTCGCACAAAACCACGTTTGGGCATTTGTAATTGTAATCAATCTTATTTTAACAACTGGTAATTGTACATAAATAAGCAAAGGCTGTATGCAGTGCACACATGTTTTGTGTGTACGCATGTGTTTGTGTGTATGCTAGGAAATCATATTAATTTTCACCAAGTACATACTCCGTATATGTCAGTATATAATTATATAGTGGTTAGTTATTATTTATGCATACAGTCGGACTGTGTGGCTGTGAAGCGACTTAAGTAGAAACCAATGGGAGACATAATGTTTGTGCTTGCGTTTTTGCAGTTTTCTTCCTCTTCCTCAGTGATTCATCAGTTTACTTAATTTTACTTTTAATAATGTTGTCATATATAAACATTTTCTCTATCCGCCACACAAGCACAAGCGCATCCAGTAGTATATCCAAGCAAGTACCACATACATCAGCTACACACATTCACCTATTTCGTGTATATATAATGATAGTACATACATGCATGCATACGTACATACACACAACGTTTGCAACAGATTTAAATGGTAACTTACGTATGAGCGCGAATGTTTGCGTGAATCTAAAAATTCTTTTCGCTTTATTATCATCAACTATAATCGATTGTTTTTGTTGCTGCTGGCTGCTCTGTTCTCATTTACACTTGATTATAAAAGTACAGTCATGCCATTTGTTAGCATTTGATAAGCCAACCAATACACAACACAGCACCGCACCGTACAGCGCAGCGCACACACAGCACACAAAGTTTTATTTTCTTTTTCTCTTTTTACATTAATTAGATATTATTTTGTGTATTGTTTGTAGTGCAAGTGTGCGGTGTTTAAACACATTAAGTACACATACACAAATTTTCCCTTATGTAGTCTGTTTGCCTTACACACGTACATCCCTGCCTCTGCTCAGGCCTCATGTAGCAATTTCAAATAAATGATTGACATATTGCGAGTCCATAAACGACATAAACTACAAATGTAATAAATATTTTCTTAAACATTTAACTGACTTCGGGATCAGTTGGGCTGATATTTGGTATGACGGTGGAGTCAATTATCATTCAACAACATATTGTGCAAATTATTAATATAGTTAATGGCAAAATGTGTACATTATAATTGAGTTACCAATAACAACTTCATCATCATCACCAAGACCTCGATACCCTTTGCGAATATTTAAGTTGTGGGTGTGACATGTACTCAGTAGCGCCCTCTCTTTACAATTATTAAACAATGAGTTATTGCTCAAATTGTTTTACTGTTCAATTCTTTTTAAATTGTAGGCGTGCCTGTTATCCAATTTCGCTCGTTTTCATTACATCGCTTGAGATAGTAAATATAAAGTTTCATTCTTGGATTTGTGGCAGTTTTTAATGTTGTTAATTGTGGGCCTTAGTAAATATCCCAATTCTCGCGACTGTAAGTGTCTAGTGCTAAACATAGGCGGTGTAAATAACAGAAATTCCTCCAATTGAAAAAAAAAACTTTTAAATAATTAAACGAGGGCGCTATGGCATGCATGCCACTTTCTCAGTTTTTGCATAAATACCCTGGACCTTAGGCTAACGTCCGTCCTTCTGTCCATTTCTTGCAAGCTACAGCTCGTATTTTTAAAGATATTCCAAAGAAATTTCGTACAAGGACATGTATGCGCCCAGAGTGGAACCGTATTAAGAATGGACCCCTCGCAAAAGTCGCCTTTTTTAATATTTTTTGACAAAATTTAGTGGAGAATGAAGCTAATTTGCTTGTAATTGGCTCTGCCAAATTTAGACCTGATGCGACCATTTTTAAAACCCCTTTCCATATAAATGATATTTCTCGAAGTGACTTATAAGGAAATGCCTCAGGTTTACTGATACAACAAAATTTATTGTAGCATAACTTAAGGAGCTAAGGATATTAAATGGTTGGGCCGTAACATTTTTACTTGTTTTATACTCTTCTCCAAGGGTCGGCAACGTGCTGCTACTTTTAACGCTGTTTTTACACATTTTTACTCTGTCCAATGTTTTACAGAAATTAATTTAGACCAAAGTTTCAGGTTTTGAAGTTCGACTTATGTTCCAATACAATAAGTTGGCTCAAAATTTGCAAAATTAAATTTCACTAAAATTATATGAACTCATTTATATATACAGCCCCTCCTCATATATGTGTTCCACTCTATATATATAGCGAAAATTGGCAATTTTTAACATTCTCTGATACAATTTTATGAGGAATAGTTAATTGGATAAATAACTGACTGGTTTGTGTAGGGTGTTTACAGTTGCACCATTGACTCTTTCCTCTTATTGGATAATAAGAGAATTTTATCATTTTCAATAGTAAATGAAAGACATTCAAGTTTTCCCAGTGAAAATGTTTCATGGAAACACACACACACACACACACACACACACACACCGCACATTAAGTTAGCATAAAACACCACACGAATCTGGTGGTTGATTAATCTGGTATACGTGTACATATATATGTATATGCGTGCGTGTATGTGTGTGTTTGTATGTATACATATATATGTCATTACTGTTTTGCTGACAATATAATTTTGACATTTGCCTTGCACCTCGTCTTCTTCGTGTTGACGTTGTCTCATTTTTTAAATTCTTATTGCTGGTATTTTAGTTATCCTTTGCTTTTGCACATCCTCCCTCAATTATACACAAAGAGATGCGATACCGGAGCAGAACAAAGTTTCTATTCTCAATCGCAATTGAATATAAGCGCAAGCAACATGCTAAACGACAAGAAATTATTGTGTGCTGTGTAAAAAATTTTATAACAAAATGCTGTGACAAACGTTTCAAATGAAAAGTGAAAAAAGTCGTAATAACTACAATACATACTATTTATAAATATAAAATATTTAAATTATTTAAAGTTTAGTGAACGAAGCATTCTGTCATACGTGCGGCTTTTGTAATTAGGTTGGTACACAAAGAATACACACATGAGAAGTGCAGGCAGACAGGCTTGTCTACACTTTTTGAAATATATTTTCTCTTCGGATGGATAGAAATCAAAAGCCTATATAAAATGTTATGGAGTATTTAAAAAAAATCAACATTTTACCTGATGAAATAATTTTATATAGTTAAGGAAAGGAAGTGGTGACGTTAGCTTTGTGTATACAACACTGTGTTTTGTAAGCGTGCAAGCATCTGTGATTAGTGTTGAATGGTCTGGTCTCTCGCATCTTTGGTGGGCACGGCTTACAATTTTTCAAGCATTTATACGTTTGTGTGAAAAACTATTTAACATTTCGCTCTATGTATATGTCCTCTAATGCTATCTACGCATTTCCACATTGAGCCCGGTGTGTTTCTAAAGCCGTAAAAATCAATAATTGTGTAAAACAAATTTGATGAAATTTTTGGAGAATTTCAATTCAAGTTCTGCTTAAGCATAACAATCGAAATGCGTTGGTGTTGAAAAGTGTTTTTTTATGGTTTCAAAATTTTTTTATTGAAAATTCAATAAAAAAATTGCAAATTTTTATTTCTCTTAAATATAAAATTTGTAATTTTAAAAACGAATAATTCGGTTGAAAGTTTGTTTGAATTGGTGAACTAACGCAGTTTGGGAGAATCCACAGGATTGCAAGCACACTGTACTAGTCTGGAGCACATATGTAAATATATGTCAAAGCATTTGCAACACCCAGAAAGAGGTTTCGGGCACTCTGCAATGCACGTCCGTGGACATGTCAGTTTGTGGTAAATATATTGCTGCTGCTAACGATGAAATGGGTGTTTTAGAAAAATTTGTAGGATCGACGGGTGTATGCACATATGCGAGTGTTTTCTTAAGCGGCACCTTTTAAAGAAAGTCAAACCGTGCCCACAATTAAGAAGCACCGTCGTGTTCAAAAGTTTTATTTGTATACAAAGCTACGAACGTGACTAAATCGACTCACAATGTGATGCTTTTAGAACATATTTATACTTTATGGGGTCACTAATGCCTTCTTTTCCTTTAACATGTGTTTGGTGTAAAATGGAAAAAAAAGTAAGAAAACTAAGTTTGGCTTAAGACGAATCTTAAATACCCTGCACATTTACGTACAAATAGTGGCCGTGGCGAGTACTTCCTAGCTCGAATTATGTCAGATAAACAGATATTTATCGGTTGACGGATTTTTCCCATTTTAAATAGCGATCTGCGTGCAGAAGCTGAAAGTGTCAAAATTTACGACTGATGCCAAGAAGAGACAGACACACGGACCCACGAACATACATGTCTCTTACATCGACTCAGATTTTGATGCTGGTTAAGAATTTATATACTTTGTAGGGTCCCTGGCGCGCCTACTTCTGGGTTTTGCAAAGGAATGCCAAACTTAGTGGAGGGTATAAAAAAACAAAAAACAAAAAACTATAAAAATCATTGGACGAGAATTTCCCAAGCCTCACGGAAACGGCAAATAAAACTGCATCAATCTTGAGGGGTGATGCTGTACGCTGTATGTTCAATTATTTTTAACGTTAAAAATATTGTCTAAATAATCATAAGCGTATAGCTTTTCCCCTTAAATGTTGATGTACTCACAGCAAAGTGTTGAAAACTGTAAAGAAAAATTTTTAGTGGCAATAATTTAAACTATAAAAAATTAATTTAATTAAATAAACAAATAAAAAAGCTATATTTTATATTTGGCTAACATCAACGCCAGCTATGGGCGTGGCATGTATACAATAGCGACATTAGTTGTTGTTCACAGTTGAATTCTGTATCAAAAAAAAAAAAAAAAGATGGACACACGGACATAGCTATATCGACGTAGATTATGGTGCTGTTGTGGAGCCTACGAAATCTCCTGAAAGTTGCGAACGGAATGACTAACTTAATATATCTCTCACCGAAGAGTATAAAAGAAAGTACTCAACAAATAAATTATATTCGACATACCTTTTTTTCAATACTTGGGTCATTTGTGAGTGTCGAAATTAACGGTTGCGTTTGATGCATTACTTATCGACATTCTGTTGACTAAAGTTTTCCAAAAATTTGAGTGAATTTTATTATACCCTCCACTTAGTTTGTCATTCCGTTTGCAACACCGTCAGAGGTCCTACAAAGCATATATATTCTTGATCAGCACCAAAAAGTGAGTCGATCTAGACATGTATGTCCGTGTGTCCGTCTGTTGTTGGCACTCTCACGGGCGTACATTTTGAGATATTGAGCGTAATACATACACTATTAGAGGTCGTAGTCACATACCTGTCACGCCCACTATTGTAAGATTTGGTCCAAGCCAAATTTAGTTTTCTTACTTGTTATTAAATAGTTTGTAGTCGGTTAATATATAACGAAATGCTTAGTATTACCATTAGTGACTCACTTTAAATGACTTCATTAATTATTGTTAATTTCTTTTTCTTTCAGATGATTGCGAAATAAGACTGGATTAAAATATTTTAAACATTGAAAATTAATTGTCATTATTGTAACTAAAAACGCTTTATTTTGTATCAATTAAGTACAAATTCGAAGGTATTTGATCAAAACGATAATAATCCGAACGAATTGCGTTTACTTTAAAACATTGTTCACGCCAAAATTCACACGCATGAGATTATATGTGTATCGATGATTTTGCTATTTTACATATTTTTATACCCTCCACATAAGTTTGTCGTTCCATTAGCAACCTGCAGAAGAAGGCGCCAATATCTCGCAAACTCAGTCGATCTAGACACGTATGTCCGTGTGTCTGTCTGTTGTTGGCTTTCTTACGGTCATAGATTTTGAGATATAATAATTAAACACTCTTAAATTGGCGAAATCGGTCAAGAGCCACGCCCACAATCGACAAACATCTACTTATCTGCCACAAAAATTTTGTTGAAAATTAAGTCGGAATTTGGAGCACATAATTAAAATCCGTCCATGTGCCAGAAGTGGCAGTAGTCGGATAACGGACACCTACACCTACAGTTTAGAAAAACCGTACTCAGCGTAAAGCCTCCTATGCAAGCTGATATGTAACTCATGCACTATTATTAGAGGGCGTATATGTGGAGGGTTTTCTGAGATTCGGCTTAAGCCAACTTTAGTTTTTACTTGTTTGTATATTTCAGCTGTGACACAGCATACCCTTAAATACGACAAAGCTGCACAATTCATTGCTAGAAATATGTCATTGTACCACAGAATCGGTAATAGTGTAAACAAATCGAAAAACGCAGACTTTTAGAAGAACAAAATGCAATTTTTTATCATTCAATAATTATGAAATGTTTTTAATGTGTGTTGTGGTGTTGTGCACTGATATTTTTTAAAATCTTTATTAATGCGTTCACAGCAGAACTAAACAAAAATCAAAGTAGAAAACATATGTGCAAAATGGCATTCCCGTATAATCACCGTATCTACTAACTATCATGAATTGAACATACGAAGGCCTCTAATAAAGTTATTAGTAAAAATTTGCCTCTACCACGAAGGTAACGGAGAACACAAACACAACACATCACTGATTGCCGTGGGGAAAATAAGCACTTGTGAAAACTTGCTGTACGAACTCCAAGCAAGCGACATTTTCATTATTTTTTTGCATCCATCAACTGATGGATGGCAATGCGCAAAATATGTTTCACGGAAATCATCAAGGGTAAGTATAAAGTGATTGGTTCGGTATTAAGTGGTGAACCATGAATTTGCCTTCGCAGAGATCCTTACTACCGGTATGATCCGGCTGCTGCAGCGGCTGCAGCAGCAGCAGCGTCTCCCCGGGCTATGGGGCCGCCAGGTGGATATCCGCCACGACATAGAGCTCCTCACCCCTTACAGCAACAGCCGCAATATCCCACGTACCAGCCCACCCCAGAGAACTTATACGGCTTAGGAACGGCCGAACAGCATGCCAGCATGGGCATGGGAGACTTGAGTGGATGGGGAGCTGCTTCAACGGTTGCCGGACAGGCAGCATATGCAGGAGCAGGTTTAAGTGGGTATGGTCACCCTCAAGCAGGTGCACCGCCTCAACAACGTCAGTCCTCTTCGCAACCGAGGTAAATTTAGAACGACATAAAGTCACAATGTCCAATTTTGTAAGTTTGCATTCGTTTGTATTGCTTCGCAGCTATCGTCAGCATATGCCTTCTTATGGGCAACAGGATCAACAGAAATTACCATATGGCTCCCAACAAGTCATGATGAGTAGTTTGTTACAGCAGCCAGGCGCAAATGTTACCGCTGGTGGTTACGTGGCTCTTGCGCAACAGTCTCAACAGCAGCAACAAACATCTAACACACAACAGCAACAGAGCCAACAATCCCGCCTGCCTCAACATTATCCTCAGCCACCCAGCCACCCTTTGTATACGGGTGCACCGCCACAAGGGCAACCGGGAGGACCTGGTTCAATGCCCGGCGGTCCACAAGCCTATAGTCATAGTCCGTATGGCGCGCCAATGCACCAACAAACGGGTAGAGGAGGTGCTCAACATGTAGGCTACGGCCATGCCGGTTTGGATCAAACTGGTCCGTACGGTCAACACGTGCCGGGCAGTGCAACAGCCCCTGGTTCGGTACCAAGCCATCATTTGACCGCACAGCAACAGGCCGCCGCTTCTTTAGGGGGCCATCCCGCTGGCCACATGAGTACTGGATCGCAACAGCCGCAAGCAGCGTCAAACATGCAACATGGTGTTCCAGGTTTGGTTGGAACTCCGCAACAGCAGCAACAAAGCTCCTCTCACCTCTTACAAAATCAACAACAATCTCAACAGCAACCACAAAGCCACGTGAGCCTAATGCAGTCCACTAGCCAACATCAACAGCTTCCACCACCGCATGGTATGGGCGTAGTACCCAGTCCATATGGTGGTCACCATCAACAACCACAACAGCAGCCGCCTCAACAGCAGCAAGCACCCAATCAACAGCCCGTTAGTGGGCCAAATTCATACATGACAACATCTAGTAAGCATCAGGCAACAGCTTCACCCCAGTATAGGGCACCGTTTCCGCAATTATCACCACAGATGTCGCCCCGGCCACCAACTATGTCACCGCATCCTCAAATGTCTCCACGTCCAGGTGTATCTCCTGCCAAACCACCCCCTTCCACACAGCAACAGCAGCAGCAGGGTCCTACGTCTGCAGGTCAGCAGCAAGGGTCATTAAATTCATCAAGTCAACAACAACAGCAGCCCTCACATCACAGCATTTCTGGCATGGTGGGTTTGGCATCGCCCCGTCAACAAGCTGCTGCCGGAGTCCCACCTGGACCGAAATCTGTTGGCCCAGGCCAACCAGTAAATACGTTACAAGCTTTAGAGCAAATGGTAATACCGAACCAGAATATACCAGGGGTTCCTCATGATTATCCATCGGCCTATAGACAGGCGGTCGGACACGTTTCAATGGGGGCACGCATGCCTGTTTCGCCGCAGCACCATCAACAGTGGCCACCCAGCCACTTGAGTATGACATCTCAAGGTCAACAAAACACCAACCCCATGGCGGGTGTACCAACCGGCATGACAACTGGCCCTCCGCCTCCTTCATCGCAAATGCAACATACAT